>PIJE02000038.1:736116-1040549 GCA_002895965.2 Coryphaenoides rupestris | reverse complement strand
AAAGAAGAGAGATTATACGTTAGTATGTAGAAAGTAAAATTGATTTGCTATTTCTAAATAGAAGAATATCTGACTTGTATAGAAGAGTTGTCATGTTTGGCAATTTTATAAGAAAGTACTGCTTCATGCATGGACGGCTGGGAACCAGGAGAGGATGCAGGAGTCCAGCTAGAGGTTGGTGTGAAGCCTTGCTGTCACGATCACTATCGTGGCTCCAGGCTCCCGGGCGCCAATGCCGCCCCTGGAGGATTAGCGGGGCTCCCGGGCGCCAGTGCCGCCCCTGGACGATTAGCGGCACCTGCGCTATGTTCGCGGCTGTCCGCAATGAGCAATTAGGCATGGCATAAAAGCCCCGGCTTTCCACCCACGGGTGTCGGACCATTGTCAATGTTTTGTCATTGTTATGTCTTGTCTTCTGTTGTAATTCGACATACAACCCAGATGGATTTCTACCTGCCTGTTTCCTCACCAACGGTAATAAATAACATTTATTGCACTGCAAAACCCTGAGTCCTGAGTCTGCGATTGGGTCCTACTGCTCACTCCCATGACAGAAATGGTCCGACCAATAATGGACTCAGAGACTCAGACTCGGGGTCCGCCGGACTATGGAAGGCACTCGTCAGCCAGGGCGAGTTGCAGCAAGTACTCAACCAACTCACCAACCAGATAGCCATGCTCGCTACTCAAGCTCCTGCCGGTCCCTACTGCATGGTCCCAGCCACCCGAGTCCCGGTCCCGGCTGGACCACAGCAGCTCCTGCCGGTCCCTGCTCCCTGGTCCCAGCCACCCCCAAGTCCCGGTCCCGGCTGGACCACAGCAGCTCCTGCCGGTCCCTGCTCCCTGGTCCCAGCCACCCCCGAGTCCCGGTCCCGGCTGGACCACAGCAGCTCCTGCCGGTCCCTACTGCATGGTCCCAGCCACCCCGAGTCCCGGTCCCGGCTCCTGCCGGTCCTCTGGCTCCCAGCCACCCCGAGTCCCGGTCCCGGCTGGACCACAGCAGCTCCTGCCGGTCCCTGCTCCCTGTCCCAGCCACCCCAAGTCCCGTCCCGGCTGGGACCAACAGCAGCTCCTGCACGGTCCCTGCTCCCTGGTCCCAGCCACCCCCGAGTCCCGTCCCGGCTGGACCACAGCAGCTCCTGCCGGTCCCTACTGCATGGGTCCCAGCCACCCGAGTCCCGTCGAGGCTGGGACCACAGCAGCTCCTGCCGGTCCCTGCTCCCTGTCCAGCCACCCCGAGTCCCGGTCCCGGCTGGACCACAGCAGCTCCTGCCGGTCCCTGCTCCCTGGTCCCAGGCCACCCCGAGTCCCGGTCCGCTGGACCACAGGCAGCTCCTGCTGGTCCCTACTGCCAGGTCCCAGCCACCCCAAGTCCCGGTCCCGGCTGGGACCACAGCAGCTCCTGCCGGGTCCCTGCTCCCTGGTCCCAGCCACCCCAAGTCCCGGTCCCGGGCTGGACCACAGCAGCTCCTGCCGGTCCCTGCTCCCTGGTCCCAGCCACCCCGAGTCCCGGTCCCGGCTGGACCACAGCAGCTCCTGCCGGGTCCCTACTGCATGCGTCCCAGCCACCCGAGTTCCCGTCCCGGCTGGACCACAGCAGCTCCTGCCGGTCCCTGCTCCCTGGTCCCAGCCACCCCGAGTCCCGGCTGGAACACAGCAGCTCCTGCCGGTCCCTGCTCCCTGGTCCCGGCCACCCCGAGTCCCGGTCCCGGCTGGTCCACAGCAGCTCCTGCCGGTCCCTACTGCCAGGTCCCAGCCACCCAGAGTCCCGGTCCCGGCTGGACCACCGCAGCGCCCACCAGTCCCTGCTCCCAGGTCCCAGCCTCCCAGAGTCCCGGTCCCGGCTGGACCACAGCAGCTCCCACCAGTACCTGCTCCCAGGTCCCACCCATCCCTGGTCCTGGTCCCGACTGCACCACCGCAGCGCCCACCAGTCCCTGCTCCCAGGTCCCACCCATCCCTGGTCCTGGTCCCGGCTGCACCACAGCAGCTCCCACCAGTCCCTGCTCCCAGGTCCCACCCATCCCTGGTCCTAGTCCCGGCTGCACCATGGCAGCGCCCACCAGTCCCTACTCCCAGGTCCCACCCATCCCTGGTCCCGGTCCCGGCTGGACCACAGCAGCTCCCACCAGTACCTGCTCCCAGATGCCAGCCAGCCCCGGCCCCCGCTCCGACGGCGCCGGTGTCCTCCACCCAGCCTCCGGGTCGTCCGCCTGAGGGTCCCTGCTCGGCCTCCGCCCAGCCTCCGGGTCGTCCGCCTGAGGGTCCCTGCTCGTCCTCCGCCCAGCCTCCAGGTCGTCCACCCGACGGTGCCGGCCCGGTCATCGTGGGTCGCCAGGAGGCTCCCGTTGAGGGGGGGGTACTGTCACGATCACTATCGTGGCTCCAGGCTCCCGGGCGCCAATGCCGCCCCTGGAGGATTAGCGGGGCTCCCGGGCGCCAGTGCCGCCCCTGGACGATTAGCGGCACCTGCGCTATGTTCGCGGCTGTCCGCAATGAGCAATTAGGCATGGCATAAAAGCCCCGGCTTTCCACCCACGGGTGTCGGACCATTGTCAATGTTTTGTCATTGTTATGTCTTGTCTTCTGTTGTAATTCGACATACAACCCGGATGGATTTCTACCTGCCTGTTCCTCACCACGGTAATAAATAACATTTATTGCACTGCAAAACCCTGAGTCCTGAGTCTGCGATTGGGTCCTACTGCTCACTCCCATGACACTTGCTGCGGGAGCAGAACAGGCCGCGACAGTCATCTCCCAGGGACGGCCACCAGAACCGCCGGGCCAGGAAGGAGTGTGTGCAGTGGACTCCTGGATGACATACCACACTACTCGCATGACCCCACTAGAGCACCCGGGACCGAACCGAGTCGGGCACAAAGGCCCGTTGCCTGGGTCGGGTTGGGTGCGTTGAGCCTCACTGACCACCCCCTCAATGTCCATAGTGACCACCCCGATGACACGTGATGCAGGGAGGATGGACTCAGGCTCCTGGGCGCTCCTCTCAGGTTCGTGGAGGTGGGATAGGGCGTCCGCCTTTGTGTTATGAGACCCGGAACATGAGAGTGAACTCGAATCTTCCCAGGAACTGAGCCCACCGTGCCTGGCGGGAATTGAGACATCTCGTTGCGCGAATGAACGTCAAATTCCTGTGGTCCGACAAGACCAGCGTGGGGTGCTCCGACCCCTCCAACCAGTGACGCCATTCCTCAAAGGCCCCCACCACCGCCAGTAGCTCCCGGTTTTCGATGTCATAATTCTCCTCGACCGGTGATAACCGGCGGGAGAAAAAGGCACAGGGATGCAGCTTTTGGTCCTCCGCTGACGGCTGGGAGAGAACTGTGCCGATGCCGGTGTCCGAAGCATCCACCTCTACTACGAACTGCCGGGCTGGGTCTGGAGGAGGACCGGGGCGGTGGTAAAACGCTCCTTTAGCGCAGCGAAGGCAGTGCTGGCCGCTGGCGTCCAGTGGTAGGGAGGCAGCGTGGAGGTGAGGTGACTCAGGGGGGCAGCTACTCTGCTGTAGTTACGGATGAACCGGCGATAGAAGTTGGCAAACCCGAGGAAGCTCTGTAGCTGCTTACGGGTAGAGGGCTGGGGCCACTCGACCACTGTCCTGATCTTGCGGGGGTCTGGTCGGGTCAGTCCTCCCTCCACAATGAGCCCCAGGAACTCCACGGATGGGGAGTGGAAAATGCATTTCTCTACCTTGAGAAACAAACGGTTCTTCAGGTGACGCTGGATGACCATGCGAATGTGCTGGACGTGCTCCTCAGTGCTCCTGGAGAACACCAGGATGTCGTCAAGGTAGAGGACCACAAATACAGCTAACATGTCCCTTAGCACGTCATTCATCAGCACCTGAAAGACAGCGGATGTGCACAATGTGGTATGCGCTCCGGAGGTCCAACTTAGTGAAAATGGTCGCCCCAATGAGGGGTTCAACTCATGAGGGGGAGAGGATATTTATTTTTGATGGTGACGTTGTTCAGCAACCTGTAGTCTATAAATGGCCTCAGGTTCCCATCCTTCTTCACAAAGAAGAACCCCGCTGCCACCGGGGATTGGGATGGTCGGATGAGACCCTCGGCCAAGCATTCCTGCAGGTAGCTGTCCATCGCCGCCTTCTCCGGCCCTGAAAGATTATAACGATGACTGGCCGGGAGAGGAGCGTCAGGACGGAGCTCGATGGCGCAGTCGTAGGGCCGGTGTGGAGGGAGAGAGCGGGTGCGCTCCTTACTAAATGCCTCTCCTAAATCGTGGTATTCAGGAGGGACAGTGGATAGGTTGGGGTGTAGGACAGGAGCATTCGACCCGGGGGGGTGTCTGGGCGCCCCGGAGGCAACGGGCGTGGCAGGTGGTACTCCAGCTGAGAATGCGCCCGGTTCTCCAGCAGACGTGGGGGGTATGAAGTTCCTGCCAAGGACGACCCAGAATTAAAGGGGTGTCGGGGGAGTGGATGACATAGAGACAGCTGATCTCCACGTGGTTCCCCGACACTGAGATTGAGGGGCTGGGTCCGGTGGGTAACGGGACCCATGGGGTGGCCGTCCAAGGCGAAGGCGGAGAGAGGCTTCTCCATCAGGGAAAGCGGGAGACCTGCCTCCTGTGCGTACCGGCGATCAACGAAGCTCTCGTCGGCCCCAGAGTCGATGAGGACCGGTCCGGTGAGTCTCTGCCCCTGCCAGGCCAGGGTGGCTGAAAACCTGGTGGCATTAGTCAGAGCAAGAGGGTTAATGAGGCGACTCACCCGGTACCCCTGTACGGCCGTCTCTCCTCCCCTTGACGTCCCGGGGTGGTGTGCTCCGGAAGGCGCATCCGGACAGGAGGCGACGGTGTGCGCGCCGCTGACGCAGTACATGCACAACCCGTGCCGTCTCCGATGCTCATGCTCTGTGAGGGTGATACGGGCCCGTCCCAATTGCACAGGCTCCTCACCGGTGGAACCCTGGAACCTGGGGGCGACTGGGATGGAACGGATCCGGCTGGGCGAGGATGAGCAAGGCGGCCGGGCGGAGACCTGTGGCAGGTGCGCTCTCTCCCGCTCTCGATCGAGGCAGATGGCCTGGGAGATGAGCAGGTCCAGGGTGCCGGGACTCTCCCTCCCGGACAGAGCGTCCTTCATGTCCTCCCCCAAACCACGGCGGAACACGCTATACAGCGCGGACTCGTTCCACGTGCACCGATCCGTGAGTACGCGGAACTCAGTCGTGTAGTCCACCACTGAACTCGACCCCTGCCCGAGCGCGGAGAGAGCCGCGGTCGCGTCTTGCCCGTGGACGTCGTGGTCGAAGACGGTCTTGAACTCCGCCACAAACGCCCGGCAAGGTGGGGTTCCCGGTCAGGTGACGCCCTCGGCACGGGAGCAGCAGCCGCCGCACCGTCCTGGGGAGGAGCGGAGACCTGGACCGTGAAGGCGTGGACCAAGGTGATGAGGCTCGTCAGCTGTTCGGTTTGGGGACCTCTGGTGTCGGCGAGTCCCCGGAGCTCCCGACGGATGACCGCAACGGCCCCGGCTGCTTCCGCGAGTAGGGGGGTATGTTCCACCAGCCTCTTGCCCTGGGCTTTGAGCTGTGCCTCGAAGGGAGAAGGGGTGCCTTCCATGCTGGCTGGGTATACTATTGGCCAAATCATACTGTTAGGGGTGGTGTGGAGGTGAGACCCAGGCGCACAGCAACAGAGGAGGCGTAGTTGAGAGACAGGTCCAAAGGGCGGTTTAATAAAAAAAAAAAAAAAAAAAGGGATTGCCACACAAGATGCCACATGGACTACGGGGATCCGGGCAGGACTCTGCGGGCTGGCTCCAGCTCAGCGGGGAGGTCCGGAATGCTGGAGGGGTGAGAGGAAAAAAACGGTGTGAGGGAGAGAGATCCCAGGTGAGGCAAACACAGGCAACAAGGCTGAGCGCAACAATGGCGTGACGTTAAGTCGACTAGAAATAACTGCTACAGGATGGGGTATCTGGAGTATACTTTACCACCTGTAGCTTAGGGGACGATCTGGCGCCGAGTGGAGCCAGGTTCTTGTAGTGCGGGCGGTGATTGCCGATCAGGGAGGTGCGGTGATTGGGAACGGGGATCCGGTGCGGGGACTCGCGCTGTGTGCAGCGTCAGCGCCGCTCCACTGTTGCGCCTGCGCCGACGTGCCGGGAATCTCCGACTCTGACAGGTGGGAGGAGCCTGCCGAGAGGACAGGGCCGGCGGGGGATGGGGAACGTGAGCGCCCGGCAGCCGGGGGGGAACTCCGGAGAGAAGGAGTGCCGTATGCTCGGACCACAGCAGCGCAGAGGAGCGTGCAGGGTGTGTAGCGGGAGGAGAAAGGAGCGGGCGTGGAGGTGAGGACGGGCGAGCCGTAACAGTAAGTACATCATATGTCAAGTGTGAAGCAATTTGCCATTTGTGCCAATAGTCTTCAACAAGTGTTAAATTATACACACTCCTGAGCTTGCTCCTCCATTCAAATTAAATAAGCGTAAATTTTACATTCATAGGAAATATCTGCTAAATAAAAGCTCAGCAAGACCTCTTCTGTCCATCATGTATATTGGCAAAGGGAAGGTTAATAAGCATTTCAGAGCCTATTCTGCTGGCAACTAAACAAAATAGTGAGATCCATGTGGAGAGTATAGTAACTGTTGGAGCGGCGCGGCAAAACATCTGTGATTTACGCAGCTGTGGGGGATGAGTGTAATTAACGTGATGGTATTTATGGACACCTGTTTACTCTCCCCACAGTAGAGGCTGGGTAAGAACGGCAAGGGAGAGATCGGCCACGTCTCCGGCGCTGCAACCTGCTTCACGAGATGATCAAACATCTACCTCCTGATTATAATTTATGTTTCATTCGTTAAACATGCCTGAGCGATGTGTTAATTCAAACATCAGACCGCCTCCGTCCTCTCCTTTTTCTGAGAAAGAATCCGAACAAGCCACAGAAGTCATTGTAGCAACTTACCTTTGCTACAGAATCATTACAGTGTGGTGTCTATTGTTGAATGTTTTCAGATTCTACACTGGTTGGTATTGTTAGTAAAAATTAGAGAAGTACATTTGGCTTTTCATGTAACAGACAAGTGACATACGGTCACTTGTCTGACATACGGATATACATCACCACACTCCTTGTCTGTTTACAAGTGATCACTGCACCTGTTTAAGAAATGAAATACAATCCAGTCCATAAAGACACCAGGTATTCATGGTACAGATACTATCACAGTAGCGTCCAGTCACTTCTTATTTATATATATATATATATTGTGGCACACTCCGTTGTCGGGTGGAGTGTGTCCACGACTGAATCTAATAAATCAACGTTCCACACCAACCTTTATGGACAAACACAGGCTTTATTAACCATACAGGGGAAGGGTAAGTGCAGGGTAATTATAGGGGTTCGTCCTTTAATCCGGGCGGGTAGTCGTGGTCCGTTAGCAGGGGTCGGTACACGGAGACGGGTCCTCAGGTAGAGCGGGGTTCGGCGATGGGTCGGGTAGTCAGCCAGGCGGGGTTCGTTCACGGGGCGGGTTCTCAGGCGGTCCAGCACACGGCAGGGTTCTCAGACAATCCACAGTTTAGGGCACACAGCCACTTAGGTCTTGCTTCAACTCATTCAGTCGTTTGCTTCACTCGTCCTCTTCCTCTCCCATGTCCGCTACTTCCTTCGCTCCCACTTCCTTCGCTCCCACTTCCACCGCTCCCACTTCCACCGCTCCTTTCTCTCTCTCCTCAACTGTCTCCACCACCCAGGTCCTCTTATTTATTGTCGGAATCCAGGCCTTTGATTGGCTGCCGCCGAGTTCCCTCAACGAGCGCGCAGCCACTTCCCATGAGGCTGATTGCCTCTCTCAACTTCCTGGTTCCTGGCTCCCTCTGGGGCCGAATGGGGAACTGCGGTCCCCCGACCATGGTTCCACACTGCCTGGTCGGCCCCTCAGTGGCCGTCTGCCACAATATATATATATATAAAATTGTTAGGGGGGTTGAGGTGAGACCCAGGCGCACAGCAAAGGAGAGGCGTTGGTAAAGTTTCAAGCCCAAAGGCGGTTTTAATCCAACACAGAATTTGCCACCAAAAGATGCCACATAAATAAATGGGATCCGGGAAAGTGAATGAGCCACTACGTTGGCTTGAACACAGCAGGAGGGTCCGGGATTCTGGAGGGATGAGAAGGAGAAGGGGGGTGAGGGATAGTGATCCCGGGTGAAGCAAAACAGGAAAACAGAGCTTGGCGCAACAACTGCGAAAAGTTAGTTGGCGAGAGATAACTGCTACAGTGTGTGGTAAGGGAGATACATTACCACCCGTAGTTTAGGGGAAGATCTGGCGCGAGTGGAATGCAGGCCAGGTTCTTGTAGGGCGCGCGGTGGCCGATCAGGGGCAGGCTACCCGGGAAGAGGAGTCCCGAGCCGGGAGGACTCCTATGTTATCCGTGGTGATAAGTACTGACGTCATCTTTGTGGCTTTTGGTAAGAAACGGCCCGCCTACGGAGCCTTAACCAGACTGTCAGTAGTTTCCTATGCCTCTGACTGAAGCGGGTTGCCACAATATATATACGGGATGTAGATAATAAATGTGTAAACTATAGGTAAGGTAGTTAGTTGTAGACATTGATGGTGATATGATATGTTCAGAAACATGCCTGAGCGATGTGTTAATTCAAACATCAGACCGCCTCCGTCCTCTCCTTTTTCTGAGAAAGAATCCGAACAAGCCACAGAAGTCATTGTAGCAACTTACCTTTGCTACAGAATCATTACAGTGTGGTGTCTATTGTTGAATGTTTTCAGATTCTACACTGGTTGGTATTGTTAGTAAAAATTAGAGAAGTACATTTGGCTTTTCATGTAACAGACAAGTGACATACGGTCACTTGTCTGACATACGGATATACATCACCACACTCCTTGTCTGTTTACAAGTGATCACTGCACCTGTTTAAGAAATGAAATACAATCCAGTCCATAAAGACACCAGGTATTCATGGTACAGATACTATCACAGTAGCGTCCATCACTTCTATTTATATATCATATATATATTGTGGCACACTCCGTTGTCGGGTGGAGTGTGTCCACGACTGAATCTTAATAAATCAACGTTCCACACCAACCTTATGGACAACACAGGCTTTATTAACCATACAGGGGAAGGGTAAGTTGCAGCGGTAATTATAGGGGTTCGTCCTTTAATCCGGGCGGGTAGTCGTGGTCCCGTTAGCAGGGTCGGTACACGGAGACGGGTCCTCAGTAGAGCCGGGGTTCGGCGATGGGGTCGGGGTAGTCAGCCAGGCGGGGTTCGTTCACGGGGCGGGTTCTCAGGCGGTCCAGCACACGGCAGGGTTCTCAGACAATCCACAGTTTAGGGCACACAGCCACTTAGGTCTTGCTTCAACTCATTCAGTCGTTTGCTTCACTCGTCCTCTTCCTCTCCCATGTCCGCTACTTCCTTCGCTCCCACTTCCTTCGCTCCCACTTCCTTCGCTCCCACTTCCACCGCTCCCACTTCCACCGCTCCTTTCTCTCTCTCCTCAACTGTCTCCACCACCCAGGTCCTCTTATTTATTGTCGGAATCCAGGCCTTTGATTGGCTGCCGCCGAGTTCCCTCAACGAGGCGCAGCCACTTCCCATGAGGCTGATTGCCTCTCTCAACTTCCTGGTTTCCTTGGCTCCCTCTGGGGGCCGAATGGGGAACTGCGGTTCCCCCGACCATGGTCCACACTGCCTGGTCGGCCCCTCAGTGGCCGTCTGCCACAATATATATATATATAAAATTGTTAGGGGGGGTTGAGGTGAGACCCAGGCGCACAGCAAAGGAGGAGGCGT
This sequence comes from Coryphaenoides rupestris, assembly GCA_002895965.2. Taxonomy (NCBI): domain Eukaryota; kingdom Metazoa; phylum Chordata; class Actinopteri; order Gadiformes; family Macrouridae; genus Coryphaenoides; species Coryphaenoides rupestris. Next base: position 1,030,720 of record PIJE02000038.1, on the reverse strand, counting down.
TGGTAAAGTTCAAGCCCAAAGGCGGTTTAATCCAACACAGAATTTGCCACCAAGGATGCCACATAAATAAATGGGATCCGGGGTGAATGGCTCGAACACAGCAGGAGGGTCCGGGATTCTGGAGGGATGAGAAGGAGAAGGGGGTGAGGGATAGTGATCCTGGGTGAAGCAAAACAGGAAAACAGAGCTTGGTGCAACAACTGCGAAAAGTTAGTTGGCGAGAGATAACTGCTACAGTGTGTGGTGAGGAAGATACCACCCGTAGTGGTAAAGTAGTACGGGGCCGGCGGGGGATAGGGAACGTGAGTGCCCGACAGCCGGGGGGGGAACTCCGGAGAGTCGGAACGGCGTATCCCAGTGAGGATTTTCCTGCAGTCATGTTGCACGTGTGGTGTAAAAATTACATTTCTTCAAAGTTTTCCACCGGTGACAGACTTGTTGGATAGATAGTTGCTGGTTAGTTTACAGCACGCAAACTGCAGCAAAAACCCTGATTCAGAAGCATATTCTGAATGCGTTGTATGTGATCAGGCCAAGCTTTGGCCGATTAAAATAGCCGACATCACCTAGGTTTGGAAGAGGGCTAGGAACTCTAATAATTACATTTAACTAAAAAGGCTGTAAAAGCTAGGTTCATTTATATCAGGTGGAGAGCATACATCTTATGGGCAAATTCAAATACCACAGCAATACCAAAACACTGAGGCTCTGCAGAGAGCCTCAACGACGTCCGCCCTGTTGCACTCACCCCCATCATCATGAAGTGCTTCGAGAGGCTGGTCCTGGCTCACCTCAAATCTGGCCTCTCACCCTCACTGGATAAACACCAATTTGCCTACCGTGAGAACAGGAGCACGGAGGACGCCATCTCCTCAGCTCTTCACTCTGCTCTCTCCCACCTGGATGAGAGCAACACCCACGTGAGAATGCTGTTCATTGACTTCAGCTCAGCATTCAACACCATCATCCCCTCCAAACTCATCTCCAAACTTGGTGACCTCGTGGAAACCAAGAACCTTGACATTAACCCCTCTGTCTGTAACCGGATACTGGACTTCCTAACCAACAGACCCCAGTCTGTTAGGTTAGACAATCTCACCTCCTCCACCCTCATCCTGAACACCGGCAGGGCTGTGTGCTGAGCCCCCTCCTCTACTCCCTCTTCACCCACGACTGCACTCCTATACATGGCACCAACACCATCAAGTTTGCAGACGACACAACGGTGGTGGGCCTCATCAAAAACAACGATGAGGCAGCCTACAGGGAGGAGGTCCAGCACCTGGTGGCATGGTGCGCCGACAACAACCTGGCCCTCAACACCAAGAAAACCAAGGAGCTCATCGTGGACTTCAGGAAGACCAGAGCTGGCGCGCACGCCCCCGTCCTCATCAACGGAGCGGAGGTCGAGCGTGTCTCCAGCTTCAAATTCCTGGGAGCCCACATCTCCGAGGACCTCTCTTGGACCCTCAACACTGCCTCACTGGTCAAGAAGGCTCACCAGCGTCTCTTCTTCCTGAGGAGACTGAGGAAAGCCCACCTGTCCTCTTAAATTCTGGCGAACTTTTACCGGTGTGCCATTGAAAGCATACTCACCAACTGCATCACAGCAACTGCACTGTTTCAGACCGGAAAGCGCTGCAGAGGGTGGTGAAAACCGCCCAACGCATCATCGGATTACCACTCCCTGCAATAGAGACTACCCAGCACAAATGGTGTCTGAGGAAGGCATGTAGCATTGCCAAAGACACCTCTCACCCCAACCATGGACTGTTTGCCCTCCTTCCCTCTGGGAGGTGCTACAGGAACCTTCGTTCCAAGACAAGCAGGCTCAGGAACAGCTTCTTCCCCTCAGCTGTCATCTCCCTGAACTCTACCACGATGACAGCCCCCCCCCACCCTGCCTATACTCTAGGCTCCGCTGCCCACCGTACAAAATCTGAACATATCATATCACCATCAATGTCTACAACTAACTACCTTACCTATAGTTTACACATTTATTATCTACATCCCGTATATATATTGTGGCAACCCGCTTCAGTCAGAGGCATAGGAAACTACTGACAGTCTGGTTAAGGCTCCGTAGGCGGGCCGTTTCTTACCAAAAGCCACAAAGATGACGTCAGTACTTATCACCACGGATAACATAGGAGTCCTCCCGGCTCGGGACTCCTCTTCCCGGGTAGCCGTGCTCCGCGGGGTCCGGTCCTCAACGACACCTTACGTGTCGGCGCGATCTCTGTTGGCGCCGTGTCGGCGGTATCTCCGCGTCGCCGTCTTCCACGCGACGGCGTCTCTCGCCTCTCTTCTATCTCCCCTACTGGGAGGAACCACGCGGCTTAATACCCGGGTTCCTCCTCATTGTCTGATCGCCCGCAGCTGTCTCCACTTGGCCTCCTGATTAGCCGATTGGAGACAGCTGCGATCCCTGGGGCTCGGGAGGGAGGGGCCGGAGAGTCCGTAGGCTCCGCCCCCTACCTGGCCGTCCGGGGCTGGGAACGCTGTCCATGGTGCTGAACCCCCGTGTTGCCACAATATATATTTATTTATCCGTATATATATTTATTTATCCGTTTATATATTTATTTATTATGATGCACTTTACTGCCTCATTTGCACTCTGGTTAGATGCCAACTTCTTTTCTCTGTACTGTACTTGTGCTGTGCAATACATTTGAATCTAATCTAATCTAATCTAATCTAATACCAGTGAAGCTAAATACACAAAACAGAACACTGTTTGGAAGTGATGAGTAGACTTGACAAAACAACGGATTCATTGGTGTTCTCTGCTCCCGAAACCCCACTCCTCTTCCTCGCTGGCCAAGCCTGCGAAAGGGGAAACTCAGCGGCAGTTACAGGTCCTTTTTACAACATGCCACTTGGTCGCTCTTGGTAAGGGTTATCACATAAACACAGTCTGTTACGAGACTTTTACTCTCTCCCAATGATAGCACTCGTCTTACTTCCTGTATCTCTAGTCCACTCTGTTGTTGTCATTGTGCCTTTTCTTTCTCCTGCTTCTGCATAACCAACTTCACCAACTTCTTATATCTGGAAATGAGTCCCCTCTTGGGACTAATTGATTGGTCCATTCGGCCCCAGCCTCTCTCCGTATAGGCTACCCAACCTGTCAAACTATCCAGTCAGACAGCCACAGGTGTAACCAATTTGCCACTGGGAGTAAACTTACCCATACAAATACAACTGCTCTATGATTATGCACTTGTTTCTGTTAAGGCTGATACATACTCTGCGAGAAGCGAGAACTTTGTTCTCACACCCAGGGCTGCGAGAACAAAATGACGTAATTTTGTTCTCGCAGCCCTGGTTCGGGAGTTCTCGCAGCTTGTTCTCGACACATCATCCGGGCCGAACTTTGTTCTCGCGTCGTGTCCGAGAACTATTGTGTGATTGGTCAAATTGAAGTGGCCGTGGTTAATGCAATTTCCGCCGGCGCGGAAGTTTGCTGCTGTGGGCGGGGCCTTTGAGTTCTGCACTTGAGTTCTCGCGGAGTATGAAATGTCCAGGGCTGCGAGAACTAAAACAAAGTTCTCGTAGCCCTGGGTGTGAGAACAAAGTTCTCGCTTCTCGCGGAGTATGTATCAGCCTTTACGGTTCGTCCATCCTCGCCTCCACATCCGCGCCTCCCCGCTACGCGCCCTTTGTGCTCCTCGGTGCATGCGCAATGGCAGGAGCGTCGATGACGCTGCCTGAAGCACGACTCTGCGCACCTGCTCGTCATTATTAATCACCGCACCTGTCCCTTGTATTCAATCACCTTCCACCCCTACAAAAACCTGGTCGGCACTCCACTAGTGGCCAGTTCTTCCCACAACCGAGGAGGAGTAACGTTTCGCCGTTAGCCTACCTTTTTTGCCAACCCTGGGTTTTTCCTTTGCTCATACCCCTTCCCCTCCTCGTCTCTCCAGCATCCCGGACCCCCTCTGCAGTGCCCTTTTCTCTAGCCAATTTAACTTCACGCAGTTATTGTGCCAAGCCCTCGGCAGTGCCTTTTTCTCTTGCCAATTTAACTTCACGCAGTTATTGTGCTAACCTTGTTTTTGTGTAGTTGCCTTCCCAGCGATCACTATCCCTTCCCCTCCTTCTTCTCCTCGGCACTCCAGCATGCCGGACCTCTACAGCTGAGCCGTGCCAACCTGCAGAGCCCTCACCCTGCTCCACCCGCAACCCTCTACAGCTCCTGCGAGCACCCTGACATTTCTTTGTGGCATATTTTTGTGGCAACCACCGTGTGTTTTCTTTATTAAACTGCCCCTCTGGGCTTGTGCTTGAACTGACTTCTCCTCCATTGCTGTGCGCATGGGTCTTCCCCCCTCACCCCCTAACAGTTTCGTGAACAAAATATTCACCCAGCCATATCTAAAAAAGTTATAGGCATCCAGATACTTGTAGGCCTTCATTTGTTTTTTAGTTGCCTACGAGGTCTGTAAGATGACATAAAATAAGATAGAACTTTATTCATCCCCGAAGGAAATTCTTGTGCCAGAGGTTGCTCAAAATACCAACAACATAAGCATAGCAATAGAATAATAAACAATAGAGTACTAAACAATAGAATTAAAAACTAAAATAATACATTGACAAATCTACAGTGAATAAGCCTAAGGAGAAATATAGGTAAGATATACAGTAAACAAAACAAGTTGGCAATGGAATTGAGAAGTAGTATTGCACATGAAGAATATTGAACATGATGAACAGATAATATGCCAAGGTAATATTGAAGGGTGATAATAATAATGGTGAGAAGTAGGATTGCACATGATATTATGACTATTAACAATGTTATAAGTATAAGCCCAGTATATTACAGTATAAGCCCTGTGCAGCAGAAAGATGATGCTGTCTTCCACTCCAATGCGGGGCTGGACGGTGAACTGCAGGGGGTCTAGTGATGGTTCGACTAGTGCACAGATGTGCTTCAGGACTAGCCTCTCCAGCGACTTCCTAGCATGTGAAGTCAAAGCCGCTGGTCTGTAGTAACTGAGGGGACAGGAACCAAGCATGATGTTTTCCACAGGACAGGACGATTGTCGTGCTTAGCTTCAGGTTGAAGATGTGTTGGAAGACACTGCATTGTCTTCTCACATCCTCTGCAGTGATAGTAAGCAAGGAGTTGTTACAGAGCCCCGATGTGGAAGGAGGGCTGAGGTGAATGGATAGGAGCCGACGGGGGGGAGAATAGGGGAGAGGAGAGGGGGAGGAGAGGGGGAGAGGGGGGGGGGGGGGCACTCACAGGAGAAGCTGGTGGGAGGGTGTGCAGGAGCCACATCATCAAACCTGTTAAAGAACAGATTTAACTCATTGGCCTCATCCAGGTCTCCCTCCCTCCCCTGGATGGTCTTTGTTCCATGGCCAGTGATGGTTCTCATGCCACCTCCCTGATGCTCTTTTGCTGAAGCTTCCTCTCAAGCTTTCTTCTGTAACACTCCTTACTCTGTGAATTCTTCCCTCTGTTCTCTCTGCACCTTCTTCATCTCCTTCTCGTCTCCACTCCTGAAGGCCGCCTTCTTCCTGTTCAGTGATGCCTTTAGGGATGCACTGATCCAACTTTTTCAGTCCCGATACGGATACTGATACCTGGGCTTTGAGTATTGGCCGATACCGAGTACGGATCCGATACCATTGTTAAATTAATAAACTGTTTGCCTCACTGTGTGGAAGAGAATGGGATCATTCTTTTGTGCAAGGCAACATCAGGCTTGACTTAAACATTACTTTCCTAACTTTGTAAAACAAAATGTAACAAATGAACATAGATATAAATGTACTGAAGTTATTTATTATTAAAATAATAAATAATCATGCACCAGCACATTGAACAAAACATTCTAAATAAACAGTTAAATCACAATTCACAAGTCATGTAAACAAGTAACTTGGTAAAACATTCAAAATAAACAGGAATCTAAATTCTTTGTAAACGTTTTGTGCAAATAGGACTTCAAAATCCAATATAAAATATAGCAGCTGAAACTAAGAAAAGTTAAATCACAATTCACTAATAAACAAGTAACAAACTATTCAAACAGAGGCAGTCATTAACTTGTCAAGTTCTTTTTTTTCACCACTAAAGGGGGCAGCAGTGAGAGACTCAAATTTGCACAGTGTGTTGTGATCACAGTCACACACCACTCAGTGACTTGTTGTTGCTCAGAATGCTCACTTAAGCAGCAATGGCAGGTTCTTTCTCAGGAAAACAAGCATTTTTGCTCTCTCTGCTGTTAGTCTGTTTCTCTTCTCATCCACGATGTTGGAGACTGTGCTGAACAGTCGCTCACTTTCTACACTAGTGCAGCGGGCACAGAGGTATTTTAAGGCAGTGGCAGCAAGGCCAGGAAACCAATGTCGGTTGACTCCCCAGTACTGGTATGGGTTGTCTGAGGCGGCAATTGTTTGCTCTGTAAAAAATCCATGCACTTGGACAGCGGTGCTTGAGCTGCTTGCTGCACCAGGATCCTCACACTCCTCCAGAATTGCATCAAATTCTTTCATAAAGCTGCTCTTGCTTGTGCTTGGTGCTGCTGCTTCCACCCGAGGGGCCTTTTCTGGTGGCTCTGAAGCCGCCGATGCTCCAGCTGTGGTCCTCCTCAATTCTTCCTCAAGTTCCTTGATCAGTGCATCTTTTGCACTCTTGACAGAGTCTGCACTTGTAAAGTATCTGAAACAAAAATAAAACATTGATCAGCCTATAATTGAACCTAAGTAATACATCATAGAAATGAAAAAAGATCACATCTTTACCCTGATGGTTGCACATTTATCCTTATTTTAAAATCTTCAATGTAGTAGTGTATGTAATAATATTAATATCTATAATGTGTGTAATTTATCTTTAATATGTTCTTTAATATGACAGTCTTACCTGTCTTTATATCTCGGGTCCAGCAAAGTGGCAAGTGCGTATAGGGGTTCATCTTCCACAGTGCTGAAGCGTTTGTTGACAGCTTGTAGGAGGGTCGTTTTCATTGTTTTAATCCCAGAGTCAGCCTCGCTTTCCTTAGCCAGGAGGCGTTTGAGAACAGTGACAGCTGGAATCACATCAGCGGTGGAGGCGGTGGATGAGCTTACTTTCCTGGTTAGCTCTTCAAATGGTGCTAGAACGATCATACTTTTTTCCAGCAAGGCCCACTGGTTAGCTGTCAGTGTCGTGGGCAGGTCATGGTCAGCAACATAGGCACAAAGGGCTCGCTTCTGTTCCAGAAGACTCTCTATCATAAAGTAGGTGCTATTCCACCTTGTCTTGACGTCTTGTTGCAGGCGTTTAGGTGGCATTTGCATCTCGAGCTGGAGATCTTGTAGCCGTGAATATGCAAGTGGAGAATGTTTAAAATGTCCCACAATCTGTCTACCGCTTGCAACGGCATCACTCACACTCCGTTGTGACAGTAGTCCCTCGTTGATTACGAGCTGCATTGTATGTGCAACGCAGCCTAAGCTGTGCACTCCCATGTTGTCCATGGCCTTTTTCATGTTGCTAGCGTTGTCCCTCAAAATGACGTGCACTTTGGTCAACGGAATATGCCACTGATCAAGCATTTCCTTTGTGGCAGTCGAAATCGAGTCGCCGGTGTGTGATCCATGGAAGTTTTTTGCTTGTAGCATCGCACTCTGAGGCGTAAAACTTGTGTCCAACCAGTGTACAGTTAAACTTAAAAGCGACATGGGGCACACGTCGGAGCTCCAGATATCTGTGGTGAAGCTCATCGTTTTTACATCTTTTAACTCTTCCGATATGTGTTTGCACACGTTCTTGTACAGTTCAGGCAGAGCGGTCTCGGAAAAATATTTTCGTGATGGTAAACTGTACCGTGGTTCCAGGTGTTCAAGTAGGCGGCGGAAGCCCTCGTTTTCAACGACTGACAGGGGTTGCTCATCCAAAACAATGAATTCCAGAACCTTTTCTGTTATTTTTGTCGCTTTCACACTATCACTTGGAAGTTTCTCGCGTCTTTGCAGTGCATCCGCCAAAGTTAACTGCTTTGTCGTATCGTCCACTTTTTTGGATTTGTTCAACTCGAGGAACTCGGCGTGCTGTTTGGCATGATGCTTGTGGAGGTGCTTGATTAAGTTTGTTGTGTTAAATTTTGCAGTGCTACCACCACCCCTCGAAACATTGGCTTTGCAGATATTGCAACTAGCCGTCGAACTTGTTGGCGAAGCAAGTGTGAAATACCTCCAAACAGCTGACCCTTTGGCTCGCTCCATGCTGTATTAGCGCCATGCATTTGCTGTGTTTTGAGACAAATCTACCGGCGTGCTGCTGCGCATGCTGCTGACGCATGACGTAATACGCGTCGCACACATAGAATTGAAGTGAATAGATCGGTCCCATGGATCGGCCCCATTGTCGCCGATACCCGATCTACAGTGCATCCGGAAAGTATTCACAGCGCGTCACTTTTTCCACATTTTGTTATGTTACAGCCTTATTCCAAAATGGAATAAATTCATTTTTTTCCTCAAAGTTCTACACACAACACCCCATAATGACAACATGAAAAAAGTTTTTTTGAAATGTTTGCAAATTTATTAAAAATAAAAAAATTAAAAATCACATGTACATAAGTATTCACAGCCTTTGCCATGAAGCTCAAAATTTAGCTCAGGTGCATCCTGTTTCCACTGATCATCCTTGAGATGTTTCTACAGCTTAATTGGAGTCCACCTGTGGTCAATTCAGTTGATTGGACATGATTTGGAAAGGCACACACCTGTCTATATAAGGTCCCACAGTTGACAGTGCATGTCAGAGCACAAACCAAGCATGAAGTCAAAGGAATTGTTTGTAGACCTCCGAGACAGGATTGTCTCGAGGCACAGATCTGGAGAAGGGTACAGAAAAATTTCTGCTGCTTTGAAGGTCCCAATGAGCACAGTGGCCTCCATCATCCGTAAATGGAAGAAGTTTGGAACCACCAGGACTCTTCCTAGAGCTGGCCGGCCATCTAAACTGAGCGATAGGGGGAGAAGGGCCTTAGTCAGGGAAGTGACCAAGAACCCGATGGTCACTCTGTCAGAGCTCCAGCGTTCCTCTGTGGAGAGAGGAGAACCTTCCAGAAGGACAACCATCTCTGCAGCAATCCACCAATCAGGCCTTTATGGTAGAGTGGCCAGACGGAAGCCACTCCTTAGTAAAAGGCACATGGCCCGCCTGGAGTTTGTCAAAATGCACCTGAAGGACTCTCAGACCATGAGAAACAAAATTCTCTGGTCTGATGAGACAAAGATTGAACTCTTTGGCCTGAATGCCAAGCGTCATGTCTGTAGGAAACCAGGCACCGCTCATCACCAGGCCAATACCATCCCTACAGTGAAGCATGGTGGTGGCAGCATCATGCTGTGGGGATGTTTTTCAGCGGCAGGAACTGGGAGACTAGTCAGGATCGAGGGAAAGATGAATGCAGCAATGTACAGAGACATCCTGGATGAAAACCTGTTCCAGAGCGCTCTGGACCTCAGACTGGGGCGAAGGTTCACCTTTCAGCAGGACAACGACCCTAAGCACACAGCCAAGATAACAAAGGAGTGGCTTCAGGACAACTCTGTGAATGTCCTTGAGTGGCCCAGCCAGAGCCCTGACTTGAATCTGATTGAACATCTCTGGAGAGATCTGAAAATGGCTGTGCACCGACGCTTCCCATCCAACCTGATGGAGCTTGAGAGGATCTGCAAAGAGGAATGGGCAAAACTGCCCAAAGATAGGTGTGCCAAGCTTGTGGCATCATATTCAAAAAGACTTGAGGCTGTAATTGCTGCCAAAGGTGCATCAACAAAGTATTGAGCAAAGGCTGTGAATACTTATGTACATGTGATTTCTTATTATTATTTTTTTAATACATTTGCAAACATTTAAAAAAAACTTTTTTCATGTTGTCATTATGGGGTGTTGTGTGTAGAATTTTGAGGAAAATTTAAATTTATTCCATTTTGGAATAAGGCTGTAACATAACAAAATGTGGAAAAAGTGACGCGCTGTGAATACTTTCCGGATGCACTGTAGCTATTTTAGTCATATTGGGGCCGATATCCGATATCAATATCGGATCGGTGCATCCCTAGATGCCTTGATGTCCTTAGTCACCCAGGGTTTGTTGTTGGGGAAGCAATGCACAGTCTTGGTTGGGCTCATGCAGTCTGTGCAGAAATTTACATAGTCTGTTATGCAGCCTGTGTGTCCATCTATGTCCTGCCCATGTGCATTACGGAGAACATCCCAGTCTGTCACCTCCAAACAGCCCCCGGAGAGACCAGTTCTGCGGATCACTGGTTGCCGCTGGACTGCAGGTTTATAGAGGGGCATAAGATAGACCAGGTTGTGATCGGATCTGCCCAGGGGAGAGAGAGCTATGGAGCTGTTTGCTTCCTTAACATTAGCATGCAGCAGATCCAGTCCATGAGCTGTTTGAAAGTGGGCAGGGTTGATGTCAAGGTGACATGGTTAAAATCACCAGATATCGATATGAACGCGCTTGGGCGCAGTGTCTGTAATCACGCGGTCATGGAGTTGATGACGTCAGCTGCCCGCGACCCATTATCTGCGGGAGGATTGTAAACAATAATCATGATGGCCTGGGAAAACTCTCTGGGCAAGTAATATGGACGGAGACTAACTGCACATTTCAATGTCCGGTTTGCACACGCATTTTTCACTGTAATGTGTCCAGGGTTGCACCATCTGTTCACGTAAATAGCAACTCCCCCTCCTTTCTTCTTGCTGCTTTCGTTGGAACTCCTGTCTGCCCGCACCAGCTGAAAGCCAGCCACTCATTATAGTGTCCAGTACGTTGTCATGCAGCCATGTCTCTGTGAAGCACATAACAGAGCCCTCACGAAACACACTCTCGCTCTTTGTGAGTGATGTTAACTCGTCCATCTTGTTCACCAGAGGTCATAAATTCCCCATGATGATAGACGGAAGATACAGTCAGAATCTCCTCTTCCTTAGCTGTCTTCTCCTCCCGGGCCTGCAGCCCCAGTATTTCCTCCTCAGCTCCCTGGGGATTTCGGGCCTCCCGCCGGTCCCACCACACAGTCGGAGGTTCATCAGCTCTGTCAGCTGTTAGGGAGGGGGGGGGGGGGGGGGGGGGGTTGAGGTGAGACCCAGGCGCACAGCAAATGGAGGAGGAGTAGGTTGAGGTTCAAGACCAAAGGGCGGTTTAATTCAACAAAGGATTTGCCACAAAGGATGCCACATAAATAATGGGATCTGGGGGGGAAAGGCTCTGCGGGTTGGCTCGAACTCAGCAGGGGGGTCTGGGATTCTGGAGGGATGAGAAGGAGAAGGGGGGTGAGGGATAGAGATCCCGGGTGAGGCAAAAAGGCAAAAAGGGCTTGGCGCAACAACTGCGAGAAGTTATGTTGGCGAGAGATAACTACTACAGTGTGTGATACGGGAGATACTTTACCACCTGTAGCTTAGGGAAAGATCTGGTGCTGAGCGGAGTGCAGGCCAGGTTCTTGTAGGGCCAGCGGTGATTGCCAATCAGGGGCAGGTGCAGTGATTGGGAATGGGGCGCCGGTGCGGAGAGTCGCGCTGTATGCAGCGTCATAGAATGTCCGACTCCGAGAGGTGAGAGGAGTGGGAGGAGCCTGCCGAGAGGACAGGGCCGGCAGGGGATGGGGAACGTGAGCGCCTAGTAGCCGGGGGGATCTCCGGAGAGTTGGAACGCCGTATGCCCGGTCCAAGGCGGCGCGCAGAGGAGCGCGAAGGGCGTGTAGCGGGAGGGGAAAGGGACGGACATGGAGGCGAGGGCGGGTGAGCCATAACAGTAAACAATGGAACCCTGCGGCGCGTCCGCCATGATGGGGGTTGGGCACAATAAAAATTGTCTAATAGCGAGAAAAAACTAAGACAGAACAAATAACTTAACTAATACTTAAATAACAAGAAATCTACAAAGAGGTTGATCAAGATAGAGAAAAGTTAAAAAGGCACAAGATTACGAAGAGCAACTCTGGCAGGCAGCCGCTGAAAGTCAAAGGTAGTTGGACATATCAGGGTTTGCAACCATTGGGAAATGCATCTCATCCTCAGAGAAATTGTTTTAAGTTATATGGGTCGAAACCACACATTTATATTTTGTCGTTTAAATTCTCAATTCTCAGTATTCTCAATGTATCGAGCCTTCACTGGACTGCTCAGATTATTGTAATATAGTGAAAAATTGCCGATTGTTTGTGGAGATGCTTTCAGCGGCCACCATCTGGATTGTTTCTATATCCACCATCATGGCGGACGATCACGACATACCCGGTTTCGTTCACAGGGTTGCAAGTCAAGAATTGTAGAATGGTTGCCATGGTTGCCATTGTTTCGTGCAGTAATAATGATGTAATGTGGTCACAGGTGTAAGGTTATAAGGTGTAAGAGTATTTTACCACTGCATCGACGTGGCTCAGCCAATGATAATCAAGGAACGGAACTATCTGTTTTATAAACAGCAGGCACGGTGGCACAGTGCTTGCACTGCTGCCTCACAGCAAGAAGGTCCTGGGATCGATTCCCGCCTGTGGCGGGAATGTTGTGTTAATTCTTTAAAACGTCACCTCTAAGCAGTTTTAGTTTGTATATTTTTGCTTAAATCTTGTTATAATAATCTCCCTATAGTAATCTAACCTGCTTTTGTTCTGCTTTGTATTGTATGTAACCTACACAATGGGTTGAGATATCTGATGTACCCCATGGGGGGATTGTATAGTGCTCCCCGTTGTCACGTGTTGGCATGCTGTATCTCATAACTGTCATGGTTTAAATCCTCCTGCAGAGAGCACTCTAAATAAAAACAAGCTTACAAAGGCAGAACAATATATTTTCTAGTCCCTTACTCATTATCATGGAGTACATGTCCAGTGGTCAGGGGCTAAGGAGTTCTGTGAAATATTTCCTACTTTTATTGCTTTGCATCACCAAGGGATTAGCTGTTGGCGTTGCTGATATTATGCCTAAAACTCTGTATTTTTTTGTCTTTATTCCACAGGTAACAGAATGGTATTGTGGCTTCTCCTCCTGCTCGCCCCAGTACCTTCTGCCACTGCTGTGCGCAATACGTCTGCAGGTAATGACCGCGTTCATTCTCAAGTCGTTGTTTCTGACAGAATGCCTCAGTTGGTCTGTAAGGTATAACCAGGTGTGAGGATGGGCTGTTCTGTGGGTGGGCTTTGCAAATCACCCTTCTAGGCACTTGCTTGTATGTGTGTGCTTTACAATATTGCCTTATGTTTATACACATTCATACACAGTGGCATTAACAATATAAGGGAACAGCCAGCTCATCTGGAGCAGTTAGGGTTAGGTGTCTTTGCAAGGACACCTCGACACTTAGCTAGGAGATCGAACCTGGGATCGAACCTGCAACCTTCCAGTAACCAGACAACCTCCTGAGCCACTTCCACCCTACGTCATTCATATTGAAATAACTCCATCATATACATAAACATGTCCCGTCTCCATCCCACCCTGGTGTTGATATAATGCCCATTCCTGAATCATGATGATTGTAGAAGATCCCCTGCCACAATACCACATAATGTGGCTTCTTTGGGGCTCCTCCAAGGACACAGACAGGTAGTGGTGTTGAAAAGTCCAAGTATGTGTGCCGATGGCTTACTTAGCCTGTGTTGCACTGATTACGCAATACAACACAGGTTTGTAGCCCCACCCACCCTAGACTCTAGTTTGGCCAAGTGAGGCCAATTAAGCCAGCCACCAACCACATATACACACACACACACACACACACACTCACTCACTCACTCCCAACACAAAATTGAGGCTGGAGAAAATCCCCAGCCAAAACCTACTCCCCCCCCCCCATCAAAAAAACCCTAAACAAACTGGACTCTAATAAAGGGGTTACCATACATTACACCAGGGGTGCCCAACCAGTCAATCGCGATCGACTGGTCAATCGACCGGTCGATCGCAGACTGATTCTCAATCGATCAGATGAAGTATAGTCAATATAAAATACAATTATAAATAAAAGGTGTATCAGCATTTTCCTGCGTGAGGGTGACAATGTTGTGGATTTTACCAATACTCTGACATTCGTAAGAGGGAGATGCCGGGGAGACCAAAGTTTGAAAGTTAAAGACTTTATTTGCCACAGCCAATAGTGACACCAAGCCTGAGTCAAATCTGCAGAGAAGACTGAATTCACTCCTCTTTGACTCTGACTTATAGTCACATCGTCACATGGTCATCGTCACATGGTCATCCGTCACATGGTCATCGTCACATGTTCATCCTACACATTCCAAACCCCATTAAGGTAACCGCAACATAGGTTCTCTCTCCTATTATTGTTCAAGAAATTATATGGCAGGAGGTGACCCCCTCCTCGACTAGTCATAAATGAAGGTGACGACTGGCCATGCAGATAAGCAACTGGGGAAGAGGTCAAGTCTGGTGAATGTCCATACAGGGGGAGAGTTCCCTTGGGCAGGAAACCCCACGTCAACTGGGTATTCGGAGGTCAAAGGGGACGAGGTCTATGGCCGACACCAGAATCCCTGGGGGTGTAAAATGGGCCTAAAAAGCCACATGGAAATATCTGTTGGCACGCACTCCGCACTCCTAATTTCTACAAGTATTGTGTTTACTCTTTGTCTTTCTCTACCCTTAATTCACCCATACAGTATAATGACAAGCCATTCTTATGAATATACCGGAAAATATCTCCAATAACAACAGACTGCAATTGGTTGTTAGTTTTGGCGGTGCATGCTGGGTTCTAGCTACTGGCCAATTGTCGCTAAAGACGAGGTACTCGCTGCAACCAATCACTGTCAGTGTCAAACGGGAGAAGTTGAGAGCTGTCGGAGTTGTTGGGAAAAGTTTGAAAAACACAAATATGGCAGAAGCTAAACAATCAAAAACGTATCATTTTAATTCAGAGTGGGAGGAGGATTATTTTTTCAAAGACCATCTGTCTCATCTGCAATGCAATCATGGAAGGGCAATTTGGAGCGCCATTTCAAAATGGTGCACAAAAGGTACGGACGGAGTTATGGAGGAATTGAAGGGTTAGTTAGCAGCACAGCAATCAATTTTTACCAGGCCCAACACCAAGAGGAAGACTGCAACGATGGTGGCGTGTGTCCATTTGTACTGGGGGTAGCAGAGTCTCCTGCCACAATGCCACATAATGGCTTTTTGGGGCTCCTCCAAGGACACAGACAGGTAGTGGTGTTGAAAAGTGGTTTATTGTTAAGATTGAAGATATGACAAGAATGGAGACATGACATGTGGACAGAAGCAGATGGTAACCTTGCTAGCATTCCCTGAGTGTGTGTTGATGACTGACTTAACCTGTGCTGCACTGATTAGCAATGCACCAAAGGTTTGTAGCCCCACCCACCCCAGACTCTAACTGGGCCAGGTGAGGCCAAATAAGCCTGCCACACACACACTCCCACAATGATGTAATTCCCATGCTGTGTTTGTAATGGTTACCTTTTATTTGGTTGGCGTCTCTTCATGCCTTGTCCATCTCGTTATTGGGCTTGCCATGCTATTATGATTGCACTGACTTTCAATGTTCCAATGATTGTTCTTTGTGTCTTAGTGGTTGTCAAACCCATTCTAGTTTACCGTCAGAGATACCTAATAGAAAGGCAGTGTTCTACATTTGCTGCAAGAAGTGCAGTCTACAGACACACCCCCCCACACACACAGTCTGTTTTACACATTGCTTCTTCTCCAGGCCATGGTTTGACACTAAAGGCTGATCCATACTCCGCGAGAAGCGAGAACTGTGTTCTCGCACCTAGGGCCCCGCCCACAAAATGACGTCATTTTGTTCTCGCAGCCCTAGGTCAGGAGTTCTCGCAGCTTGTTCTCGACACATCAGCCGGGCCGAACTTTGTTCTCGCGTCGTGTCCGAGAACTATTGTGTGATTGGTCAATTCGAAGTGGGCGTGGTTAATGCGCTTTCCGCGGCGTGGAATTTTGCATAGCGCGCGTGACGTGTTCTGCTGTGGGCGGGGCCTTTGAGGACTTCCCAGGAGTTCTGCACTTGAATTCTCGCGATGAGTATGAAATGACCAGGGCTGCGAGAACTCGCAGCCATGGGTGCAAGAACAAAGTTCTCGCTTCTCGCGGAGTATGTAGCAGCCTTAATGCACACGGGCAGATGTCAGATCTTTGCAATACAGGCATAATCTTCCATCAGATTAGTAGGGTGCCTATCATAAGCCCCGCCCCCTCTCCCTCAACCAGAGCAGACTGTTCCTGGCTGTGCAAAGGTGTGCGATTTGGTTCAATGGAGAAGTGTAAAAAACTGGATTTCTTGCAGCATGCCATCTTTTAATAGTCTACAACTCTCTTTGTAAACCATTCTCATCTCCTGTCTTTTTGTCTTTAACTACTCAAACGTACAAGTTGACCCTGAATATTGGAAATGCAATGGCTAATGCACAACTGGGCACTTGGGCACATTTCATTCAATACATTGTGACTATATTGTGGTCGTCAAATATTGTTGTGTATGTGTCAAACAAACATCAAATCAGATCCCATAATAATCGCTTCAATCTACAATGATCTACAATTTGAATATCAGGCACGAGGCGACATTGTGAATGATGTCAGGCCACATTCACTGAGAAGTAAGGTTTGCAGATGAGGCTTAAATGCTGTCTTCTCTGTCCTGTGTGTGGTAATGAATGTTAAACGTGTGCCTTATAGAGCAGCCTTGATGGGTGGGTGTGGGGGAGGGTGTGTAGCCGGATAAGCATTGAGGTCATTCTCTCACCACATCAGAGCTAGGTTGATGTCTTGATTATATTGGTCAAGATGCTACCTATTACACACACACACACACACACACACACACATGCATGTGCACGCACACACACGAAACCCTTGCCTCATTAGCAGTCATCTGATGGCTGTTATAATGGTAGAAAATTACTCAAGATGCCAGGAGCTGTGGCGTGTGGTGTAAAACAGAGTTGAGCACGCCACCTAGTGGCTTCCAGCAATAATGCTTCATATGTTCGCTGTATATACAGCTGTATATACTATATCTATCAGAGAAATGTTTTTTATGCACACCTAGAATCAAAAGACCCTGCCTGGTATACTGTGTGTGTGTGTGTATGTGTATGTGTATGTGTGTGTGTGTGTGTGTGTGTGTGTGTGTGACCCTGGAGTGGAAGGTGAACCCTTGAAGGATGGATGGACTCAAGGTTGGATGGACGGGTGGATGCCGGCGGGAAGTAGATGTAACAGCTTGTTTCCTGTTGCAGGGTGTGCCATAATCAGGCCTCCTCGGGATGGAGGAATAAGATACCGGGGTCTGACACAGGAGCAGGTGAGCAGCCCCTACCATGTCCATTGTTAATGATGGCAGTATTCTATCCATCTCACACATTGGCTGCATCCGAACCTGCATACTACATACTATGAACAACAGTATGCACTGTCTTCTTGCGTACTATTAGTAAGAAAGACGAAAGTATGCATGCTTGTGGACATACTACGATGTTGCAGAATTCAAGCTGACAGCCGTTATTAATGACTACATACTACAAATCCACCAAACCCAATGTTGTTTCCACCCAAACAGTTAGACATGTTTATATACATGATGATATAATTGCAATAATAATACAAATATAAATGTATTAAAAGCATGCTTTAAAATCCTTTTGTTTGTGTGCAAATCACTCAACGGACTAGCACCTGAATTCTTGCTTTTAATGTACACTCCCTCAAGATCACTCAGGTCCTCTGGCACTGGCCTTTTAGTTGTTCCCTGGGTGAGGAAGACTCAAGGCCTCTGTATGCTTCTTCCGAAATGCATGAGAATCCGACTTCTGGCGCTTCTGTTGGGTTATTTTCTTTCAGGTTCTTTTCAATCAGGTGTACCTGAAAAGTCCTCCAGGGCCTGCACCCCTCCTTAGTGATAGGGTAGACTAGTGGTGTATGAAGGGGGGCAGGGGCTTGGAGGCCAGCACTAAATCTCGGCAGGACCCTCGTTTTCATAAGCATTTCCGGCAAGCGATCAAGATTCAAGAAGTTTATTCGTCACATACACATAGAGGATGTGCAGTGAAATGAAAAATGCCCAGAATATCCACACTATTTACAGTATTTACAGCAAAAATAGCTGCTTTTTAAAAAAAATGTCGGAATTAGAACGGAAGTGGCCAAATAAGCATATAAACAGCAAGGGATATAATATTCTCTTCTTGCCATTTCATTTTTTGCCTACTTTGTAGCATACCGTGTCATGAATAATTTCACTGTTCAGAACGGCCCAGTATTATGATACATATGACAATAAAACACTTTGATTTGATAAACAAGTAGGCATATAAACAAAAAGGCAATACAAAACCCCCAAAAAGACATTACATTTTTTTAATAAGTTCTGTAATAAGTTATGTAGTAAAACTATGTGACTGCATGTACTGTGTACTAACTATGTGTGCATATGTGTATGTGAATGTGTGCATGGGAGGGACAGTGAGGGGGCCATGGTGAGGTCAGACTTCACAGTCCTGATGGCCTGCGGAAAGAAACTCTGTTTAAGTGTCTCTGTTCTAGCAGCGTACAGGTTCCTGCAGGGTGGGGCTGAACGCACTAACCTCTGCAGAGCCCTGCTGTCCTGAGCTGTTGCCGAATCAGGCAGTGGTGCTTCCTGTCAGGATGCTCTCCACTGCACCAGCATAGAAGTTCTGAAGGATCCTCCAGGAGACTCTGAATTCCCTCAGCTGCCTGAGTTGGTAGAGGCATTGCTTCACCTTCCTCACCAGAGTGTTAATGTGTGTAGTCCAAGTCACATCCACTGTAATGTGGAGTCCCAGGTACCTGTAGCTGCCACCCTCTCCACAGTACACTCCCTCAAGATCACTCAGGTCCTCTGGCACTGGCCTTTTAGTTGTTCCCTGGGTGAGGAAGACTCAAGACCTCTGTATGCTTCTTCCGAAATGTGTGAGAATCCGACTTCCGGCGATTCGGTTGAATTAATTCGTTCGGGGGTGGGGGGGGGAGGAGGGTGGGATGCAGTTCGGAACAGTCACTCTCTAAATCCAGTGTATCCGAAAAGCCTTCCAGGGCCCACACCCCGTACCTGGGAGTCCACATTAGGATCTTGGACTACACACATTGACACTCTGGTGAGGAAGGCCCCCTCAGTCTCTGTACCTCCTCTTAGCATACTTCACTGCGTGCCGGAGTCCATAGTACGCCCCTTTGTTTTCGTCCATGTGGCCGGATACGAGGCCGGTGTTGTAGGCAGCAGTATGGGCGTTCAGAGCGTCGCAAATGGATCCATCGGCCCACATTTTTTAATTAGGATAGGACCTAACTTTAACCATGGGGACGATGTAGACGGCTGTAATGACGACCATGCTGAACTCCCAGGGAAGATAGAATGGGTGCTCCAGGTTCAGCGAGCAAAAACAAGAAAGAGTCTTAATATCTTTAGGGTTGCACCATTTGTTGGTCATGAAGCAAAACCCTCCACCATTGGATTTACCTGACTCTTCCCTCCTGTCCGCTCGGAATACAGAGAAGGACTCGGTCGGGAAAATGACTTGATCCGGCTCCAGCGGGGTCAGCCATGTCAGACAAAAAACTTTACAGTCCCTTATGTCCCATTGGAATCGAATCCTCGCCCTAACATAATCTTACTAACATTAGCTAGAAGGATGCTGGGCAGTTGTGGACTATGGGCATGGACTCTTTTGTCCTGTTCTGAACCCCACTCCGTTTCCCTCTATTTCCTTCTACATTTCCCTGGAGACGCGTCACCGTTGTTGTTTGCGGTGGAGGGGCGCCATACAAGCTAGAACCACACTGTTTATTCGTTTGGCAGGGGGGTCGGAAAAGTCAGTTTGCAGTTCGGAAAAGTCACTCTCTGAATCTGGCGTATCTGAAAAGCCCTCTGGGGCCCGCCCCCCTCCTCAGCGATAGTGTAGACTAATGGGGTATGAAAGGGGGTGGGGGCTTGGAGGCCGGTGCCAGATCTCGGTAGGTTGACAGACAGCCTCCTATACTCTAGTACCTCCCCAATATCGGCCAGTTCTGTGGAACTATTCAAGTTAAAGCCGAATTTGGGTGTCCGATTTGTTCGAATCTCAGAACACTCCTGAAGAAGCATACAGAGGCCTTTACAGTGAGGCGGCATTTAGTGTCTATGGTCCCCGCCTTTGGAGCGGCTATCCACAGGAGCTGAGAGCATTACAATCTATTAAACCTGTAAACATTTAGCATGAAATGCACGACAAAAGTTTGACAATTCATTGGGTTGCTGGTCTAACACTTAAATGTTTTGGTTAAGACGGTCATCAACGGTCGTCCTCCAGTCCAAATACATTATGTGTGACTGTAGTGTCCATATTTTGCACACTACGAAGACAGACATGAATAAAGTTGACCTAATGTAAAAATTAGGGGAAGATGAAGTTACTTTCCCCTACTACTGACAATCTGACACTGGTCTATTAATTTGTTATGGCAGCCATCTCAATCCTCATTAACTACTCTGAATGCTGGTTTTCTTCAGAAAATGCACATGCCCCGACATGTCTTTTCATTATTATATGTGATTATTTTTTCTTTCTGTCCTTCTTTCTTACCTTCTTATCTATACCTACTTGTGTGTGTGTGTGTGCGTGTGTGCGTGTGTGTGTGCGTGCGTGCGTCTGTCTTTTGGTACAGATCCGCAGTGTGCAAGTGCTGCCGGTAGACTACGAGATTGAGTACATCTGCAGAGGAAACAGGGTGATCGTGGGACCTAAGGTCAGAAAATGTCTGCCCAATGGAACTTGGACTGATCTTAGCCAGCACAGTAGATGCTGTGAGTAGGTCTACATCACTTACACTCTCACTTGTTCATGGTTATGGGTCTGCTCCTTTTATGTACCAGCGCAAGGGTAGTATAGACTAAACTAGTGAAGATATGTCGACTACCCACCCAGCCAGACAAAGGCTGAAACTTTGGCTGAAACTCTCCCCTCCATATTTTCTAAGTGAAGAATGAACAACAAACAAATAATTGGACACACTTTAGACATTATGCATCCTAAACACTGTACCTAACGATTGTACCAGGGCATGTGTAAACTAGCAAAAATATGTCTACTACTTGTGCCCTGCTACATATAGGAACAGACCCCTAATTGGACACCTGTGTTTGTCCTCCAATGACGCCTCTGTGGAAAGGGTGTCTTGTCAGTAGAAAGTAGTAAGCTTCCACTACGAATAAGAATTAATTTGTTTGGCGTCAACAAAGGAAGCATTAACCGTCAAGATGTTTTGTCTGCCTGTCAATGCTACTAGTGTCAAACTAAATGTGGTATATAGCTTCTTGCTAAATGTGGCATGCTACAAGCCTGAAACTAAATGGGCTACTAAATGTTCCCTGCCAGTGGACCAAACTAAATGGTCCACTGCCATGTGGGTGTAGTCGAGCCCCAAGTGAACGCCCCCCACGATGGCCTGGGACAGGCAGTCTGCAATGTAGGAGTGCTGTCGCTGCATGGCTCAGCCACTTTGGCCATGACGAAAGTCAGTGGTTTATGGTTCACAAACGCAGTGAACCGCCGGCCATCCAGCAGGGAACGGAAGTGGCGAACGGCGAGGTAAAGGCTGAGGAGCTCCAGGTCGAAAGTGCTTTACTTCCACAGTGGTAAAAGTTCATCATGGCGAGGAAATCCTGCAGGGGCTTGACTGTAAGCGGGCGTGGGGAGGACATGGAGGCATCCACCTTCGACGGGAGTGGAACCACCCCATCCTTGGTGACATGATGGCCAAGAAAATTGATGGTGGTCCGGCCGAATTGGCACTTGGCTACAATCAGGCTGTGCTGGCTGAGCCGCTCGAAAAGATTCCGGAGGTAGGTGTCCTTTCCTTTCCAGCCAGGTGGGGCAGACACATTCTGGACGACCGGGACTGGGTAGTGGTCCGGTGTTGTTGCGCTGTTGCATCGGCGGTAATCGCCGCATGGGTGCCACTGACCACCACCGACCCCAGGCTTTGGTGGGATGTGAAGCCTATGGGTTGTTGGAATGATGAACGATGCCGAGGCGCTCTACAGTATGTTTGCAAACTCTGCCCTGGCGACGGTGAGCTTGTTCGGATTGAGGCGCTGGGCCCAGGTGTACACCGTTGGGTCGGTGGTGCTCCACCCCGTTCTTGGCAGTGGACGATGAGAAGGTGTGCTGCATGAGGACCAGGAACTCGGCCAGGAGTTGGAGATATTCATCCATGGCAGAGAGTATGCTAGACAGCCTGCTGGAGTCTGGCCCACTGAGAGTGTATGCATATGAACAGAAGCTGACAGCGTTAATCAAATGGCGGCGCTTGACATCCACCAGCAGTCCATAAGCACACAGAAAATCCAAGGAGAGGAAAAGCCACCTTTGCTGTGACAAGGTCCCAGCCAAACTGCTGCTCTCCGAAACACAGCTCCATGAACCTTGTGCCATAAATGTGGATGGGGCTGCCATTAGCGGCTTCCATGGGTGTTCATTGGTCAACATGTCCACCCTAGATATGGGCAGGACACTGCTCTGTGCGCCTGTGTCGCACAAGAAACACAGACCGGAGATGATGTCCTGAATGAACAGCAGCCTGCCAGCCTGGCTGACACTCATGGCCACTACCCAGCTCTTCCCGCCCTCCTGAAACTACATGGAGAGCGGCCAAACCTTTCATGGTAGTAACACAAGCTGAGGAGTTGCGGTGAGCATCGCCTCCCCAGGCAGTGGTGAAATAGCTGGTGCAGTACAAAATGTGGCCGCGCAGTGCTGGTGACCCGCCAGGAAAAATGTATTGGCCTCCTCAGCAAGATCAGCAATCCATGATGATGGTGGTGGCCAAAGCAGCCTTTACCTGCGAAGGCAGCTGCCTCAAAAAAGGACAGGTCAGATCTGTCCTCCCCCAGAACACCAAGCATCCTGTCCATCAGTTCAGACGGCTTGCTATCACCAAGGCCTTGTATAGAGAAAAGCTGGCTGGCTCACTCTGCGTGGGAAAGTTCAAAGGTTTTCAGCCAGTGGGCTTTGAGTGCCGCGTACTTCTCCCGCTGGGGTTTTTTGTTTGGTAAACTCACCACTCTGGTTGGCAACCCGAGGGCTCACACCACGTAGTGAAATCTTGTGACATCGACGTGATCTTCCGCAACTTGAATTGCGCTTCTGTCTGGGTGAACCACGCGGAAGCTGCCAATTCCCAGAACTCTGGCAGCTTGAGAGATTCTGAGTTGGTAGTCATGATCGCTGCTTTCTCTGGATATGTCCAGCAGAGAAACGTCGTGGTCACCAGTGTGGAAATTTGGAATAACTCCAGAAAGACAATTTCTCACGAGACACAAATTTGCTTGTGAGTCAGCCAAACCAAGTAAGAACACATATGAAGAAGTCAGGACAAGTCTGTGGAACCCGACACCACAACAACCCGACTGGTGTTTACATCACTCCTCTTAAAGGGTCGTCTCTCTAAACACCGACAGGCAAACCATAACCCTGCACATAGAATGCACACACACAACCGTAACACTGCATGTAGAATGCACACACACAACCGTATGGTGAATTATGTCATGATTCCTCTACATTATGCTATTCGTTTCAAGATAAGGTACTTTATGCTCCTGGTTTCAGATATCGTGTAGCCTACTGTATAGGCCCAACCAAAGAACATTTACCAGGGCACATACATATTAGCACATGTAACACATTTAGACACATTTTTGTGCCAGTAACTGCCATTTAGTGCCAGTCAATAATTTTTCACTTTGAATATGTGCTACACATGCACAAATTAAGAAGTTCACCCTGAGAAGCCATGACAGGACACCAGACAACCTTTAATGAATGATATTTATATTTATATATTACATTTATATTTCTATAATATTTATAAGATTCATATATTTGTATGGTTAATATGATTATGCAAGGACACTGTTTTAATGCCCCCCCCAAAGAATCGCCACCTTATCGTGGTGGGGGGGTTTGGCTGCCCCCGTTACCCTGGGAGCTGTGTTGTCCGTGGCATTAGCCCCTGGTAGGGTCTCCCAAGGCAAAATGGTCCCAGGGGAGGGGCCAGACTAAGAGCGATTCAAAGACCCCATGAAAAGACTTCCGAAGAACTCAGTCACCTCGGCCGGACAAGGGAAACCGGGGCCCCCTTCTGGAGCCAGACCTGGGACGGGAGCTTGTCGGCGAGTGTCTGGTGGCCAGGCCTGGATCCAAGCCCGAAAGGATGACGTGGAGTCGCCTCCCTGTGGGCTCACTACCTGCAGGGAGAGACATTGGTGTGGGATGCGTTGTAAACCTGGCAGTAGGCAAAGGCAGGGTCCTGGGTGTGCAGATCCCCGGCATCACGGACTGGTTCTGGGGACGTGGAATGTCACCTCACTGGCGGGGAAGGAGTCGGAGCTGGTGCGGGAGGTGGAGCTCACTTCCACGCACAGCACCGGTTCTGGAACCAAACTCCTGGAGAGGGGCTGTTATGGACTGGCCATAACAAACACCATGTTTGAACATAGGGTGGTCCACAAGTGTACCTGGTACCGGACCACCTTAGGCCAAAGGTCGCTGATCGACCATGTTATGGACACTCGGGTGAAGAGAGGAGCAGAGCTGTCAACTGTTGGATCAGATGGCGTGGGAGGCTGCCAGACAGATCTGGTAAACCCAAACGTGAAGTGAGGGTGAACTGGGAACAATGCAGATTCCGTCCTGGCCGTGGAACAGTGGACCAGCTCTTTACCCTCGCAGGGTTGTTTGGGGGGGAATGGGAGTTTGCCCATCCAGTCTACATGTGCTTTGTGGACCTGAAGAAGGCTTATGACCCTGTCCCTGCATCTCTGCCCTTTGCAGACGATGTGGTTCTGCTGGTTACATCAGACCATGACCTCCAGCATGCACTGGTGCATTTTGCAGCCGAGTGTGAAGCAGTCGGGATGTCAGAGTCAGCACCTCCAAGTCTGAGGCCATGGTTCTCTGCCGGAAAATGATGGAGTGTTCCCTCCGCGTTGGGAGGGAGTTGCTGCCTAAAGTGAAGGAGTTCAATTATCTCGGGGTCTTGTTCATGAGTGAGGGCAAAATGGAGCAGGAGATGGACAGACGGATTGGTGCAGGCGAAGCTCTCGATTTACAGGTCCATCTATGTTCCAACCCTCACCTATGGTCACAAGCTTTGGGTAGTGACTGAAAGAATGAAGAAATTAGTTTCCTCCGCAGGGTGGCTGGGCTCAGCCTTAGGAATAGGGTGAGGAGCTCAGACATCCGGAGGGAGCTCGGAGTAGAGCTGTTGCTCCTCTGCAGCGAAAGGAGTCTGTGCATCCCGGGGGAGGTTTGCCCTGAGATGCTGAAGGCTCTGGACATTGTCTGGCTAGTCAATGTCGCATGGAGGTCGGGGACAGTACCTGTGGAATGGCAGACCGGGGTTGTCCCCATTTTCAAAAAAGGGGACCGGAGGGTGTGCTCCAATTATCGGGGTATCACACTGCTCAGCCTCCCCGGAAAAGTTTATTCCAGGGTGCTGGAAAAGGAGGCTCTGGCCGATTGTCGAAACTCAGCTTCAGCAGGAACAATGCAGATTCTTTCCTGGCCGTGGAACAGTGGACCAGCTTTTTACCCTTGCAGGGTTTTTGGGGGGGCATGGGAGTTTGCCCATCCAGTCTACAAGTGTGGACCTGGAGAAGGCTTATGACCGTGCCCTCGGGAATCCTGTGGGGGGTACTACGGGAGTATGGGGTACCGGGGCCGTTGGTACATGCCATTTGGTCTTTGTACAAAGAAAGTGCGAGCTGCGTCCGTATTCTCGGCACAAAGTCAAGCACGTAGACTCCGCCAAGGTTGTCCTTTGTCACCGATTCTGTTCGTGATCTTCATGGACAGAATTTGAAGGCACAACCAAGGTAAGGAAAGTGTACGGTTTGGGGACCTCAGTATCTCGGGGCCTTGTTCACGAGTGAGGGCAAAATGGAGCGGGAGATGGACAGACGGATTGGTGCAGGCGAAGCTCTTGATTTCCAGGTCCATCTATGTTCCAACCCTCGCCTATGGTCACAAGCTTTGGGTAGTGACTGAAAGAATGAAGAAATTAGTTTCCTCCGCAGGGTGGCTGGGCTCAGACATCCGGAGGGAGCTCGGAGTAGAGCCGCTGCTCCTCTGCATCGAAAGGAGTCAGCTGAGTTGGGCATCAGATTAGGATGCCCCCCGGGCGCCTCTGCTTAGAGGTTTTCCAGGCACGTCCAACTGGGAAAAGACCCCGGGGCAGACCCAGAACCCGCTGGAGGGATTATATATCTCATCTGGCCTGCGAACGCCTCGGGATCCCCCAGGAGGAACTAGAGAGTGTGGCGAGAAGGAACGACCCGGCCCTGGATAAGTGTATGACAATGAATGGATGGATGGACTGTTTTAATGCTACAATGTGTGAAATGTAGGCCACTGTACTCATACCAAGAGTGTTTTTTACATAACGATTACAAAATGGCTTTCACATTAGCGCAATATATTTTATGGTGCTATATTTGAATTTAGTTATAATGAAGGGAGTGCTTCCAGCACCAGTCTTGAGTCTTCTTGTAGAACTGTTCCCTGTACAAATTAAATTCACCATGGTCCAAATGAAGAAATAAATAAGCTAATGTCATTCAGAGACATTCAGCCATTCAGTTTTCTACTCATTTACACAACAGAGGCACAGAACACAATATTCAAGCAAAAAAACACAAATAGTTATAATATAAGAACCTGAAGTGTCTGTGTGGTGTGCGTGGGTGTGGGTGTGTGTGTGTGTGTGACAAAGAAAGGGGGAGTGTGTAGGGGAGGTGGTTCTAACAAAGGGATCTAAGAAGAAGATCTTTATTAGTCCACACACATCACACAGTGGGAAGTGGCGGCCGCCAAACACACACGCGCATGCAGGGAGGGTGGCCCGTGGAAATTTGTCCTCTGCATTTGACCCATCCTGCTGCCCCTCCAGGGGTAGCCAGGAGCATTGGGCAGCCATCTCGATGGCGCCCGGGGACCAACAGCTCCAGGTTTTACGTCCACATCTTGGTCAGGGATGTGCACAGGAGAGGCGATCTTCACATGTTTTTAATTGGGGTTCTTTTACTCCGTAAGGAGACCCCGCAGAGCACGGGGAGAACATGCAAACTCCACACAGAAAGGCTGGGAGATAACCCACCTGGGCACCCCACAGTCAATAGCACCCCAGGTGGGAATCGATCCCAGAACCTTCTTGCTGTGAGGCAGCAGTGCAAGCACTGTGCCACCGATGTGATCAGTGAGTGACTCGGTGGGAGGATTTGAATCACTCACTTCTAACACCAATATCAAACACTAAAACGAGATGTATGCACTTTGTTAGAAGAGAAAACCCAAAGAGAAAGAATACAGATCTAACAAAGGGCGGGAATCAACTCAGACTTTAGATCAAAACATAAGGGAAGAAGGCAAAACGTGTTACGTCCAACAGTATCAATAAACGGTTAAACACACAGTCATATAACACAGTTCTAATTAACTATGCACAGATATGTACCTTGCTGGAGAGTGTGTGTGTGTTAGGGGAGGCGGCGGAGAACCCAAACGCAGGACCCAGACTCGGAGTTCAGACACAATAGTCCTTTTATTGGGATGTGTCGCAGGGGGAAACCAGGACACAACAACGTGACAGGCAGGTCAGGTGACTGGCACGCGAGTGAAGGACAGGCAGACAAGTAGTCAGGCAGGCAGGCTGGTAGACAGGCAGGCTGGCAGACAGGCAGGAGGGCAGACAGGCAGGCGGGCAGACAGGCAGGCGGGCAGACAGGCAGGCAGGCGGGCAGACAGGCAGGCAGACCGGCGGTCTGGCTGGCAGACGGGCGGGTAGTGGAGCGGGCTGGCGGGAGACGGGTCGCGATCCTGGGTAGAGGAGAGAAGGGTTATTATCCAGGATGAAACACGGAGATACCATCTGTGACGGATCTCTAACCATACTGGTTGGTACAACGATCTGGCGATGAGTCGTCGGGAAGCCGGGGTTCTTATCTGGTGGTTGATTGCCAAGCGATGACAGCTGTGAACACCGGGCAGGTGCCGCTGATGCCCCGGAGCGGCACCGGAGTCTGGCGCCACGCCCACCAACACGTCGGGGAACCCCGATGACACGGTCGCAACCGTGACAGTGTGTAGCGATCGAGAGGTGGCTCGTCTTTCCCAAAGAACTGCTTCGAGCGAGTTGGCGGGGTGGCGGGCTGATGGCCCGTGGTCAGCCTTGCTGAAGGCGGTACGTTCTTAACCAAAAGCACTGCGTTGAGTTCAGCGCAGTTGCGTTTCGATGGTCCTGATGTCCGGGGCTCGGCAGCGAGATTGGGTACATCGTTTGTGGCATTTGTGGCGGTAGGCCTGTCACGATAACACATTTTGCTGGACGATAAATCAATTGATAAGCAATAATATTGCCGTTTTGAGACCATTTTCAACTAATATAATGATAATGGCATAATAATGCAAGTAGGCCTACACCCTTTCAAAGATCAATAAACTTTTATTTCTAAAGAATATTTAACACTGAAACTGGAAGACATTTTAAATATCCAAAATAAATAAACAAAACAACCAAAAACAATAAATAAAATGGACTGTCTATTTTAACAAAAAATGCACTTGAATAAAAACCAAACACAACCAAAAACAATAAATTAAATGGAATGGGTGATTATGCTTACACACGCACACAACCCCACTCTGACACCCATTATACCCATTACACACACGCACCCCAACCCCCCCTCCTCTCACACACACACACATCACCACCCACACACCTACACACACACACACACACACACACACACACACACACACACACACACACACACACACACACAGTTCCTCCAATAAATAGTATAAAAATGTAGTCCATAAGGATGATTGCACTGCCCACTAGTTATTGCACTATTGCCCCACCAGTTATTGCATTATTGCCCCACCATACTGTTGCACTGTTCCATCAGGGAAAGCTCCCATCATTAAGTAGCTTAATTGATAGCGGTACTAGGGAGAACAACCAAAAACAATAAATAAAATGGACTGTATTTTAACAAAAAATGCACTTGAATGAAATCCAAAGACAACCAAAAACAATAAATTAAATGGAATGGGTGCTTTAGGTGCAGATGCATGTTTGTTGTATTGGCGCGTTTAGTTGCTACTGTTTTACAACAAATGCAACATACCGGCTCGCACAGGTTAAGTGGTTCACGGTCATTCGGTTTGAATCCGAAGTGCTCCCACACGGCAGCTGTCGCGTTCGGCTTTGAAACCAATTCCATCTTTGTTTTTATTCCTCCAAATCTCAACTAGCGTTTTCTCTGGCTTGCTACTCCTCACGGGGCTATCATGCTGCACTCTGTGTAACGCCAGGGGTCCGCCTCCCCACCCAGAGACCATGCGGCTGACTAGTGACTGACACGACACGAGGGTTTACTCCTCATTACGCTAAGGAAGCGACGTGGGGGGGGTCAGTCGAGACCGATGCACCGGAGTGAAAACTCTTGTCATCCAGTCTCTTTGATGGAGAGAGAGACGAGGAAAACAAACAAGCATGCAAATGGAATTATCGCGGCCGGCAAAATTATCGAGCTCATTTTAATTTATCATGCGATTAATTGATTTATTGCTTATCGCGACAGGCCTATGTGGCGGTCCGTTGATGTTGGGATTTAAAGGGGAATCAATCGCCCTTTGTCCTCTCAAAACAAAAGATGCGTGGAGCCCCCAGGAACCCCTAGTAGAGAATGTGTCAGAGTAGAGGCCTGGTAGGGACTGAGACTCTATAATCTAACAGAGCCTTTTAACACAATCGCACCCCCCTACAAGGAAGATCACCACTACACCACTCACTGTTGGACTCTTTGATTATCCCCACCCTCAGCATATTTTTTACTTCCGTTCGGATGGCCTCTCTCCTTGCCTCCGGGATCCGGTAGGGCCTGAGTTTCACCTTTTTCCCTGGCTCGCTAATTATGTGATGCTGAATTAGTTCGGTATGTCCAGCCTTCGCCGAAAACACATCCCGATTCCGGTTAATCAGCTCCTGCAAGTCTTGTCTCTGTCTGGGGGTTATTTGTTCCCCCATCCGGACCTCGATCAGCAGGGTCTTACTACCTACAGGGGGAGGAGCAGAGAGAGAGAACAGCACATCGCGGGCCACCCATTTTTTTAGTAGGTTTATGTGGTATACCTTGGTTGGCGGTCTTCGTCCCGGTTGCCTCACCTTATAATTTACCTCCCCCACCTGTCTCCGGGGACGAACTCTCGGGGTTGGGCCCCCTCGATTGTAGAACCGTGCCTGGGCGGTTTGAGCTTCCGCCATGTGCTCTTGGACCATGGGCCATATGATGGCCATTCTCTCTCTCATCTCCTCCACATGTTCCACCATGCTTCTGTGGTGAGATGGTTGGTGCTAGCAACTCGAATGGTGAGAAACCCGTGGACGCCTGGGGCACCTCTCGAATCGAGAAGAGTAGAAAGGGCAGCAGTTGGTCCCAATTCCTCCCGTCCGCCTCGATAGCCTTTTTTTAGCATTTGCTTCAGGGTCTGGTTGAACCGCTCCACGAGGCCATCGGTCTGGGGGTGATACACCGATGTTCTGAGTTGGGTGACCTTCATTAGCCCGCAGAAGTCCTTCATGATCCTGGACATGAAGGGCGTGCCCTGGTCGGTGAGGATCTCATCGGGTAGACCGACTCGGGCAAACATCATCATTAGCTCCCGGGCGATCCCCTTCGTGGCCATGGTCCGCAACGGGATTGCCTCCGGATACCTCGTGGCATAGTCGAGGATGACCAGGATATATTGGTGTCCTCGGCTGCTCCTGGGTAATGGCCCCACCAGGTCCATAGCGATCTGGCTGAAGGGCACCGAAATGATGGGCAGAGGGATGAGAGGATTTCTCAGGTGAGGTCTGGGCGCCACCTGCTGGCAGTCGGGGCAGCTGCGGCAGAAGTCCTCTACGGTTTTCTTCATTCCCAGCCAGTGAAATCTCGCTCTGATCCTCTCCAGCGTCTTCTCCACCCCCAGGTGGGCCCCCAGCAGGTGAGAGTGGGCTAACTGTAGGACATGGGGGATGAAGGGACGTGGTACCAACAACAGTTCTTGCCGCACCCCTGCTTTCATTACTACCTGATACAGCCGAGTATTTTTTATGGAAAAATGGGGAAAACTCACGTGTTCTACCCCGTCCATCAACGTGCCGTCCACCACCGACACCTGCTGGAGTGCGCTGGTCAGGTTGGGGTCTTCCAATTGCGCCTTTCCAAACCCGCCGGCGAGAGGGCCGGGTAGGGGCTGGTCGTCAGGATGCTGGGGGAATAGGTCCCCGAAATCCTCTTCTTCCTCAGCTGGTGGCCTCTCTTCCTCCTCCCTTGCCGTTTCATAGGCTGCTACTTCGGCCGCGGCTGCCGCCGCACTGGCCTCCCTCTCTGAGAGGGGTTCTGTGGACCACTCTGTATCCACCTCCTGGAACCCGCATAACCATGCCGCCTCGGGAGAGGGCTTTTTGGGTCTGCTGGCGGAACTGGGGGCCTCTCTCTTCCCTCCCCAACTGTGCCACAGTCTCGGGAATATATCAGCATCCTGGCCGATAAGGATCTGAACGGGTCAGGCACCACCCCTGCCGTCCCCGAGTACCGTCTTCTTGTAGTCTGGAGGTCCAATGTTGTAGTGGGGTATTCCCTGGTCTCCCCATGGATGCAAGTTACACTCACTGTGCTGTTTAGATGTGGAACCTGTGCGAAATCTGGTCTCACCAGTGTCACTGCACTTCCGGAGTCCAGGAGAGCCGTTGTGTCTTTCCCGTTAGCTTTCACGGGGGTAAGAGGAGCCCCGCCGCTCTCCTGAGCACAGCAAGCTGTCAATAATCCGCAGGGTCGGCCTGTTTCGCTGACCGAGGCGGTGGGCATGGGGACGTCCTCCCGGTGAGGGCAGCTCCAGGCGATGTGTCCTTGCTCACCGCACTCGGTTCACGAGTGGCCGATGTCTGGATGGGTCGACCTGGGCCGGCGCTGCTGGCTGCCGGGCGAAGTCGTCTCCCCGTTGGCGTTCGGTGGGCCGGATTACCATTTCAGTCTTGGTCGGTCGCCCATGGCACAGCAACCCCTGGGCCGCTTGATAGCCCTCCAGGATATCTACTAGGGCCTCTGCGTTTTTAGGGTTGCTCTGTCCTGCCAGTTTCTTCGCTTCGACGGGGAGGGCCCGCAAGAACCGGTCCATCACCACTCGTTCGATTGGCCCCAGTGTTTTGGGGTCCGACACCAGCCACCCGTTATTGATGCGAGTGAGCTCGTGCATCTGGGCTGGATCATAGGTCCAATCATAATATCGGCGATTAGGGTGAATCCATGTCTCTGCAAAATCTCTTCTTTTAACGTCCCGTATGTGACGGTTGAAGAAGAACTTTATTAATCCACACTTTTATGGTCACAAACACAGCATGTTTTTGAAGTGGTGGCCGCCAAACACACACACATGCAGGGAGGGTGGCCCGTGGAAATTAAGTCTCTGCTTTTAACCCATCCTGAGTTATGCTGCCCCTCCAGGGGCAGCCAGGAGCAGTGGGCAGCCGTTCTTGACAGCGCCCGGGGACCATCAGCTCCAGATCTTTCGTCCACGTCTTGGTCAGGGACTGGACAGGAGAAGCGATTCTTCGCATGTTTTTAATTGGGGTTCTGACTCCGTAAGGAGACCCCGCAGAGCACGGGGAGAACATGCAAACTCCACACAGAAAGGCCGGGAGATCACCCACCTGGACACCCCAGAGTCAACAGCGCCCCAGGTGGGAATCGATCCCAGGACCTTCTTGCTGTGAGGCAGCAGTGCAAGCACTGCACCACCGTGCCCGTTGTTCCATCAGTCAGGTCTTGGTATGCGGCCTGCGCCACCCCGCTCAGAAAGGGAGCTACTAAGTCCGCCCATTGCGCCTCTGGCCATTTCTCCCGCTGTGCAGTGTTTTCAAAGTGACGGAGAAAAGCCTCCACGCTATCCGCGGGGGGCTGCTTTACCAAAAACTGAGCGGGGTTTACGCACCTTGGCGGAGCGGCGTCTCCCTGCTCCCCTCGCACCGCTTGTAGCACTTTTATCTCCCGTTGCACATTCACTGCTTGTTCCGTCTGCTTGGTCATTAATATTTCCATAAACTGTTGCTGCTGGTGCATCTGCTGCTGTTGAAGCTGGGTGCTCTGAACCATCTGCGCGAGCATCTCCTGGAACACTCTGGGATCCGTCATGGTTTTATTGTATTCAGTCGATCGAAGTTGCCCGCATCCTCCACCATATGTGACACACTCCCGGGGAATTGGAGGAATCACTCGACTGAATACAATAATTCCAAGGTCCACACCAGTGTAATACAATTTAGTCAACCAGTTTATTGTAGAACCAGGGAAAGGAGAGGTAGGGTTAGTAGCAGCCAGTCCGTAATCCACAAGAATCGTCGTTGTCCGAAGGCAGGGGTTGGTACACTCAGGCAGGTTCTCGTACAGTCCAGGTTGGGGCTTGGATTCGGGTGGTCAGACAGGCAGGGGTCAGGCACGAAGCGGGGTCTCTTTTAGTCCAGGGTGGGGCTTGGATTCGGGTTGTCAGACAGGCAGGGGTCAGGCACGAAGCGGGGTCTCATAAATCCAAGGGCACACAGCCAACTCTCTACTCACTCTGCACACAGCACTCTCCTCCAGGTTTCGCCTCAGCTACTCCATTGGCTCGTTATCTTGTCGTTCTTTTTATCCCGTACTAATCACCCCCGTAATGTGCCACACCTGGCCCCTTTTCGCGGGTGCGGCTGATTCTCCGCTGACGTCATCGCTCGTCGAGATATACGCGAGCGGCCTCTGCCGGCCATCTGATATATCGCCCATTAATCACCTCCCCCTGGGGCACTCGCCACCGGCTGCCACAGTATGTACACACTAACATAGACACACAGTTCCAAAGACCCTGGGCTGCATACGTGGTGAACAGGCAGCTAGCACAGGCAGGCACAAGGTGGGTCAGTCCGGCGATGCCATATCAGGAGGGAGTCTGTCAACATAGCTAATAAGTGGTCTCCAATGAGAATAAAACCTATCAACCATCTAAGAGTAAACTTAATTTTTTCTAGTTTCAGGAGACCCATAATATCACGCAGCCAGGCCTTAACAGAGGGCGGTAGGTGAGATTTCTACAGAAGGAGTATTCTTCTTCTAGCAACCAAGGAGGCAAAAGCGACAACATTGGTCGTTGAGTACCCGTCATGGATATCCCATCCGGGGACCTGTCAAAGATAGCTACATGAGGGGACGGATGAATCTTTAGACCTATGATTTCAGAGACTGCGTCGAAAAAATATTGCCAAAAGCTAGATGATTTAGGGCATAGCCAAAACACGTCAGTCAGATCACATGGGGCTTCGGAACATCTATCACCCTATCCCTAACATCTATCTATCTATCATCCAACCTGTCTGGGTAGATTCTGGAAAGCTTAGCCTTGCTATAATGCAGTCTGTGAAGAACCTTGAACTGTATAAGGCTAAGTCTCGCACAGCTGGAGGATGAATTGACTGCTCTCAGAGCCTCTGTCCAGTAGTCATCCAAGAGGGCGATCTGCAGTTCATTCTCCCAGCCAGTTCTAATCTTATTAATGGCAGACTCATCATCTGGAGCTAGAAGATCATAAAGGAAAGAGACATGGCCCTTCGGCAGGGTCCTCGCTTTCAGTACCAGATCCACGCCAGTGGGAGGTGGGGTCGTGGGGAATTGGACAGAGTGAGTCTTAGCAAAGTCTCACACTTGAAACTATCTAAAAAGGTCTGAACCTTTTAGGTCAAAGGCTGCCCGTAGTTGTTCAAAACTATCGAACAAACCATCGACATATAAGTTCCCTAAGTGATGTAGGCCTCTTCTCTCTAAATAAGCAAATTGGGGGTCAATTGTGGCTGGTAAGAAAAGATGGTTGTGAAGGTTAAGCCAACCAAAATGACATCTAGTTTGTGCCCAGATCTTTAGAGTTCCAATTACAATGGGGTTAGATGTGAATTGCGAGGGAGAAAAGGGTAGAGTGCCACATGCCAGAGCTTGGAGTAAAGAGGAATGACACGAGCTAGCCTTGACCAGACACCAATCACTCTGGGGTGAGGTGAACCAGAGCATGATCTTGTGGGCATTCGTGGCCCAGTAGTAGCCCATGAGGTTGGGTAAGCCCAGCCCACCTAGAGACCTGTTCCTCTGCAGTAAATTTCTACCAGCCCTTGCATGCTTACCAGCCCAAATGAACGAGGAGATGATGCTATCAATAGAGGTAAAGAAAGATCTAGGCAAAAAGATAGGCAGACACTGGAAGATGTACAGATATCTAGGCAGTATATTCATTTTTATAGTCTGTACCCTTCCTGCTAAAGAGAGTGGTAGATGACCCCACCTTTGTAGGTCAGATTTAACTGTTGTCGTGAGAGCAGCAAGGTTACATTCCTGTAGCGCACTGAAAGACTGCGTGATTATAATGCCTAGGTATTTAAACCCAGAGTCGGATATCCTGAAAGGTAATGATGACGGAAGTAACTCTTTGGCCAACTGGTTGATAAGGAAACATTCACTTTTTTGGATGTTCAATTTATATCCTGAAAACAAAGCAAAAGATTCCAAAAGAGAAAGTATATGTGGGGTACTAGCTATAGGGTCCCGCACGTACAAAAGAAGGTCATCAGCATATAACAAAACCCTATGCTCAACACCCCTTCTCTGAATCCCCTTGAAACCCCTCTCTGCTTTTAGAGCAATCAACAGTGGTTCGATAGCTATCGCGAATGTGGGGAAAGTGGACATCCCTGACGCGTCCCGCGGAAGAGAGGAAAGGGTTTGGAACATTGTGAATTCGTACATACAGAGGAGTGAGGAGAAGAGTAGAGCAATTTGACCCCAAATCCGAGCCGTCGGAGGGAGAAAAACAAATAGGCCCACTTGACTCTGTCGAAGGCCTTCTCCGCATCCAGGGATATAACAACCTCCAGTTCAGTAGGAGAAGGCGGAGTGTGGATGATGCTGAGAAGTCTGCGGACATTCATGAAAGAGTGCCTCCCCCTTATAAACCCTGTCTGATCTTCTGAAACGATAGAGGGCACAACAGACTCCAGCCAACGCGCTAAAATCTTTGGCAGTATTTTGGCGTCTACCGACAGCAGAGAGATTGGTCGATATGACGCGCAGCTCAATAGGTCCTTGTCCTTTTTAAAAATCAGGGAGATAGAGGCTTGCGTAAGGGTTGCCGGAAGTGAGCCTAGTTGGTATGACGAATTAAACATATCTAAAAGTAGCGGGGCCAGCTGTTCCGAGAATTTTTTATAGAATTCCACTGGGTATCCGTCAGGGCCCGGTGATTTGCGTTTTGGTTGGTCTCACAGAAAAACGTAATTGACACTTGCAGAAGTCTGCATCAGACAGTAATAGAGAGTCTGGCCACCAACATTTTTATTCCTTAGGTTTATGCTCCAAGTAAAGTCACTGCCGAATGGTCTGATACAGTTATCGGTGAATATTGGACAGAGGCAATTGAGGGAATAAGTGTTTTATCCACAATTAAATAGTCTATGCGCGAGTATGAATGATGTGCATGGGAGAAGAAAGAGTATTGTCTATTTGAAGGGTTTGAAAATCTCCATGGGTCCACGCACCCATAATGGTCCATAAAAGCAGAGAGAGTCTGTGCCATTTTAGAGGCCACAATGGGCCTGGAACTGGATCTGTCTAAAATTGGGTCTAAGACACAGTTCATATCTCCCCCCAATATCAGTAAATGAGAGTTCAAATCTGGAATGGAGGACAACAGCGATTTAACAAAATGTTGGTCATCCCAGTTGGGAGCATAAACAGATATTAAAACAACTGGCTTCTGATAAAGTGAACCAGAGACGATGACATAACGACCGTTAGAATCTAAAATTTTATTAGTAGGGGTGAAATTAACATTCTTCCTGATTAAAATGGCCGTACCTCTTGTTTTTAGATTAAATTGTGAATGGTCCAATCCATGACCTATTTAACATCCGTTGATGAGAATTACATAGATGAGTCTCCTGAATAAACATTATGTCTGCCTTTAAGGTACATCATAATCTTTGTGCGTTTCACCGAAGCGTTTAACCCACCAGTGTTTAAAGAAAGTATCTTGACTGCCTGTCCACCACCAGTCCCCATACTAGTTACATTAGCCATGACGCAGCGTACAGCATCAGGGATGTCGGGTCAGCCCCAAGGCGCCCACAACTGAAAATGAAGAGGACAGTGTACATGAAAACCGAGTAAAGTGCAAATGAATATGGAATAGCTCTCTCAGACATAGAAAAGATATAGAAAAGTTTATACCCACCTATGATCTGGTTTCCCCCCACCACCCTCCTCCCTCCCCCCAACACTCAACTCTCAAAATTGCCAGTGGAAATGGCTTCAACTTCCCTACCTGAATCATCTCTCTTCCCTCAAAGTCTCAAATCCCCACAATATGTAAAAATAACCCCAATAACACAATGTATGGAAATGTGAACAGCACACGTTAACAAGACCATTGTGGCCCACAGTCTCTATCCATACCAGAATATATCACAAAAAAAACAACAACAAAAGAACAACCCAAGGCATTATATCAACTGGTATAGAAAATCTAATTAAAAGTGCACATAGTCTAGGCCAAGAATTAGCACCACCCTAGCCTTGGATTTATGTAGCTCCTACCCAAGACTGGTTCTCTCCAAGCACCACCAAGCATCATTCTGTGCAAAGTTGAAATTCAAAGATAATCAATAGAAATAACAGTAAAAAAGAAAAAAGAAAAGGGCACAGTGCAAACAAGAGTCTATGCGCATCCTACGGTGGCTGGCGACGCTGCTAGCAGCATAGCATATAACCACCGTGACCCGGTATACCTTGGCTCAGCCTAGCAATAGTGGCTAAGCTAGCGGGTCGCAGGCTCCCATTGGTAGTTGGACACGAACGCAGCAGCTTCCTCTGGCGATGAGAGTCGTTTCCTGGTTCCACCGTCGAGCGTGATCTGCAGGCGAGCAGGAAACAGAAGTGCTGGTCTGAGTCCCAGGTCATGGCTCCACAACCTCGGAGCGTAGTCTTCGAAGATCTGCACGGGCGTTCCATTGTAAGTGAGCCTACCCCCCTTCTCTTGTGTGCCTCGTGGATAATCAAATACATGGTCTGATATCGGTGCAGGCGCATGATGACTGGGCGAGGACGCGCACCCGGCAGCGACTTAGCTGTCAGAGCTCTGTGAGCATGGTCTAGCTCTAGAGCTGATTGGAGAGTCTCCTGGCCAAACAAGGTCTGAAAAATATTGCATCGGTCTTGGCCCCTCGATAGACTCCGGAAGCCCGATAAGCCTGATGTTATTTCTTCGGCTCCTGCCCTCTAGACCAATCGCCCTTGCGGTCAGCTTAGCAGTACTCTCGGCTAGCTCAGCACATTTAGCCTCCAGTGAATGGATTCGCTCGTCTTGTACATTGGCGTTCGACTCCAACGAATCGATACATTGATCGTCTTCCACCACCGCGGTCCACGTCAGGTCCAGCTTCGCCTCCATGACAGCAAGGGCGGCTTTGAAATCTGCCGCTATGTCGGCCCTGAGCTGCTGCAACAAGCTCGGTATGTCAGCCATGCTAGGACCAGCTGCGCCAACCGTCGCCGGAACGATTACCTCAGTCTTTTTAGTTTGTTTTGTCGATGCCTTCAACATTTCGACAGGTCACTATGTACAATAGGTCTATTGCTGTTCGAAAATGTTCATAGACTTCAAATTTGGGGGTAATAAAAGATGTTTCATGAAATAGTAGCGGGAGCTCGAAACTATGCGAACCTCTACATGCTTTCCCAAACCGGAAGTCCCTGAGCTACTACTTTTGATTTGCATTCACAGCTGTTTACATTTACATTTACATTTAGGGCATTTGGCAGACGCTTTTATCCAAAGCGACTTACAAAGAGTACATTTGTTGAAGGAGAGGCAGCAATATATCACTGTGGTACCTGAAGATAAGAATAGAGCTGTTTTCGAGCATTCCTATTTACGAGACGAATAGAACGAGTTTCATAATTGCCAAGTTGCCTGCATAAGTAGCTGGGCAGGCGTGCAATTCTAAGCATGATACAACATCTGAGAATGAACAACAATGCTAAGTGCCATTAATAAGTGTTAAGACATATAAACACGCAGGTTAGTGCGTTCTGGATGCGTTGTAAGGGCTTGATTGTTGAGGCGGGGAGTCCAGCCAGGAGAGAGTTGCAGTAGTCGAGACGAGTGATAACGAGCGCTTGGACCAGGATCTGCGCTGCTTCACGTGTGAGGAAGGGCCGGATCTTGCGGATGTTGTAGAGAGCAATTCTACAAGATCGGGCCACAGCGGTAATGTTGGCGTTGCAGGACAGCTGGTCATCCAATACCACGCCAAGGTTCCTTGCCGTGGGTGCAGGGGAGACTTCGATGTCCTCGATTGTGACAAGTAGGTCCATCTGAGGGCAGTCTTTACCCGGTATGAAGAGAAGCTCAGTCTTGTCGAGGTTGAGCTTCAGGTGGTTGGCGGTCGTCCATCTGCTGATGTCGGCCAGGCATTTTGAGATGCGTGTTGCGATGTGGGTGTCTGAGGGGGGGAAGGAGAGAAACAGTTGGGTGTCATCAGCATAGCAGTGGTAGGAGAAGCCGTGGGATGTGATTACAGAGCCGAGAGATCTAATGTATAAAGAAAACAGAAGGGGTCCCAGTACTGAGCCTTGGGGTACTCCGGTGTCAAGGGTGCAGGGTCTGGACAGGGAGCCATTCCATGTGACCTGATAAGTGCGATCTGTCAGGTAGGAGGTGAACCAGGATAACGCAGTTCCAGTGATGCCAAGCTATGGAGAAAATGGCGCCGTACGTGATGGCTGCTGTGTTGCGAGCTCTCGTATGCCGACGAGGTTTTTTGTTATTTATTCTTTTAATTGTGACTATCTTTGCACAAGAAGTTAGCAGCAAGTTCACTTACGACAGTTGTACACTTCTGGAGATTAGAACGACAGTCGCTCGCCGCCTACCGGAGTTTTTCAAGTCTTTCGACTCGGACGTCCCGCCCGGAGTCGCGGCTGGATTATCTCCGTCCATTTTAGGCGCGATCAGCCGCAGGCGTCGCCGACGGAGAGGGAAGCGAGCCGGCGTGCTGGTCAGGCTGAGACGTCGTGCCAATCGTCCTCCACTACCCACCATTCTGCTGGCTAATGTACAGTCTCTGGACAATAAGTTATGTGAGCTACAAGCTCGTATCCAATTCCACCGGGAAACAAAGGAGAACTGCATCATCTGCCTGACGGAGACATGGATGTCGGAGGGGGTTGCCGACTCAGCCATCGAGCCGACAGGATTTTCCGTCCACCGCGCGGACAGAACAAAGACTCTCTCCGGTAAAGATCGTGGAGGGGGGGTCTGTCTCATGATAAATAGATCTTGGTGCAACCAGAGTCATGTGCAGACCCTCAAGTCTTTCTGTTCCCCGGACCTGGAGTACCTGATGCTTATGTGCCGACCATTCTGGCTACCGCGGGAGTTTACAGCAGTAACCGTGACTGCTGTGTACATTCCCCCTCAAGCCAACACGGACATAGCGCTGAAGGAGCTTTATGGGGCTATCAGCGAACAGGAGTCGGCTCACCCGGAGGCTGCTTTCATCGTGGCGGGGGACTTCAATAAGGCGAACCTGAAGAAAGTTCTCCCGAAGTTCTACCAACACATCACAAGCAACACACGGGGCGAACGAATCCTGGATCACTGCTACACCCCCTTCCGGGACGGCTACAAGTCCCTCCTCCGCCCACCGTTCGGCAAATCAGATCACCGCTCGATCCAACTACTCCCCGCCTACAGGCAGAGACTGAAGCAGCAACCAATCGCTGTGAAGGAGGTCCAATGCTGGTCGGACCAATCGGAGTCTATGCTGCAGGATTGCTTCGGTGATGCGGATTGGAATATGTTCCGGGTCGCGTCGGACAATAACATCAGTGAGTACGCGTCCTCAGTCACCGGGTTCATCAAGAAATGCATAGATGATGTTGTTCCTACCAAGTCGGTTCAGATTTATCCCAACCAGAAACCATGGATTAATGGCGATGTTCGCGCCGCACTCCGCACGCGTAACGCCGCCTTTGACTCCGGGAATATGGTGGAATATACGAGAGCCCGCTACGACCTCCGCAAGACCATCGGCTCTGCCAAGCGGGAGTATAAGAACAGGGTGGAGGACAAATTCAAGAGCCACGACGTGAGGGGTGTGTGGAAGGGGCTACAGACAATCACGGACTTCAGAGGGAGAACCAGCGGTGTAGAGAACTCCTCTTCCTCCCTCCCTGGCGAGCTAAACACCTTCTTCGCCCGGTTCGACGTGAACGGCAGCCCGCCGAAGTCAGCGCTGCCTGAGGAGGCCAGCCTGCTGAACATTGGGCGGCGGGCCCAAACCACATCCCGGGGCGCGTCCTCAGAGCATGCGCAGACCAGCTGGCAGGAGTCTTCGCAGACATCTTCAACCTGTCCCTGTCCCAGGCTGTTGTTCCCGAGGTCTTCAAGATGTCCATCATCGTGCCTGTCCCTAAACACCCCAAGGTAACCTGCCCGAATGACTGGAGACCTGTAGCCCTCACCTCGATTGCCAGCAAATGCTTCGAGAGGCTGGTCAAGGACTTCATTTGTTCCATGTTGCCTGCCACGCTGGACCCATGGCAATTTGCTTACCGTCAAAACAGATCCACCGACGACGCCATTGCCATGGCACTTCACACTGCCCTCTCTCACCTGGAGGGGAAGAACTGTTGTGTGAGAATGCTGTTTGTGGACTTCAACTCAGCGTTCAACACCATAGTTCCTGCCAAGCTCGACACCAAGCTCAGGAGTCTAGGCCTGCACCCGACCATGTGCAGCTGGATACTGGACTTCCTGTCGGGCCGCCGCCAGGTGGAGAGGATGGGCAGCACCACCTCAGAGCCGCTGACCCTCAACACTGGAGCCCCTCAGGGATGCGTGTTGAGCCCTCTCCTCTACTCCCTGTACACCCACGACTGCATGGCTATGCACAGCTCCAACGTCTTCATCAAGTTTGCTGACGACACGACAGTGTTGGGTCTGATCGCCGACGACGACGAGACAGCCTACAGGGAGGAGGTTGGATCACTTGCACAGTGGTGCCAAGAAAACAACCTCGCCCTCAACGTCAAGAAGACCAAGGAGCTGATCGTGGACTACAGGAAGCGGAGAGGAGAGCACGCCCCCATCTCCATCGACGGTGCTGCAGTAGAGAGGGTCAGCAGCTTCAAGTTCCTCGGCGTGCACATCTCCGAGGACCTCACATGGACCACGCACACCACACACGTGGTGAAAAAGGCCCAACAACGCCTGTATTTCCTCAGGCGACTGAGGAAATTCAACATGTGCCCCCGCATCCTCAGAACATTCTACTCCTGTACCATCGAGAGTGTTCTTACAGGATGCATCACCGTCTGGTACGGGAACTGCACCGCACTGGAGCGTAAAACACTACAGAGGGTGGTGCGGACGGCCCAGTACATCGTTGGAGGTGAGCTTCCCTCCCTCCTGGATATATACACCAGGCGGTGCGTGGCCAAGGCCAAACGGATTATTAAAGACAATAACCACCCCAGCCACGAACTGTACACACTCCTACCGTCAGGCAGGCGATACCGCAGTATCAAATGCCACACGAGCAGATTCAGAGACAGCTTCCACAGTCAGGCCATCAGGCTGCTGAACAAGTTCGGCATCAATGTCTAAATGCTAGTGCTAAGTGTTTGGTGCTAGTGCTGTGCTGGTGTTACTGCTAGTGCTGGTCCTGGTGCTAGTGTTACTGCTAGTGCTGGTGCTGGTGTTAGTGCTAGTCCTGGTGCCAACTGCTGGTGCTAGTGTTGTGTCGACTGTCTGGGAAGGTATCCCGTGACATTCTGTGAATGTCAGCATACAGCATATAACAATGTATATTTTAGTACATCGATTTATATGTGTATGGATATTTTACTGTATATTTCATTTTAGATTTCATTTACGTATTTTATATAGAATTCTATTTATAGTTCTATTTTGTAGTTTTACCCTATTTTGTATTCTTTATAATTACTGTCGGCTGTCGGGCGTTTTGCACAAAAAGTTTTTAACTCACTGTTTATACTCACGTGTAAATTGTGAAGTTACAATAAAAATACTTGAACTTGAACTTGAACTATGCCAGGGTGGAGAGGAGAATCTGGTGGTTCACTGTGTCGAAAGCGGCGGACAGGTCAAGGAGGATGAGCACGGATGAGAGGGAAGAGGTTCTGGCGTCGCGAAGGGACTCTGATACTGCAAGCAGGGCCGTCTCCGTGGAGTGCGCCGCTTTGAAGCCTGACTGATGAGGGTCGAGCAGGTTGTTCTCGGAGAGATAGGATGATAGTTGGGTGGAGACAGCACGTTCTATGGTTTTGGAGAGGAATGATAGGAGAGACACAGGTCTGTAGTGTCGGACGTCGGTGGTGTCCAGGGTGGGTTTCTTAAGGAGTGGCTTGATTCTGGCGGCCTTGAAGGCAGTCGGAAACAGGCCCGAAGTGATGGAGGTGTTAGTTAGGGTGGTGAGGAAGGGAAGGATGTCGCCCGAGATGTCGTGGAGAAGAGAGGACGGGATTGGGTCAAGGGGGCAGGTGGTGGCATGGTTGGATGTCACAAGCCTGTTGACTTCTTCAGAGGAGAGGGGGTTAAAGCAGGTAAGGCTGGTAGGGGTGGGTGAAGGGGGAGTGGGGGAAGAAGCAGGGGTAAAAGAGGAGGTAATGTCCTTCACCTTCTTTGTAAAGTAGGGTGGCAAAGTCATCTGCTGAGAGGGAGGAGGGAGGAGGAGGGGAGGGAGGGTTGAGGAGGGAGGAGAACA
Source organism: Coryphaenoides rupestris (assembly GCA_002895965.2). NCBI lineage: Eukaryota > Metazoa > Chordata > Actinopteri > Gadiformes > Macrouridae > Coryphaenoides > Coryphaenoides rupestris. Next base: position 986,775 of record PIJE02000038.1, on the reverse strand, counting down.
TGGAAAAAAGTTTCCTGGGGTTGGAGGCGGAAGAGTTGATCTTTGTAAGATAGAAGGCAGATTTGGCTGCTGACACAGTAGAGGTGAAACATGAGAGGAGGTGGAGGTAGTGAGAGAGATCATCAGCAGAGTCAGATTTTCTCCATTTTCTCTCAGCTGCCCGCAACTCTGTTCTATGAGCCCGCAGAGTTTCGGACAGCCAGGGAGGTGGAGGAGAGGCTCGTGCTGGTCTGGAGATAAGTGGACAGAGTGAGTCAAAGGATGAGGAGAGAGAAGAAGTCAGAGTGGAGGACGCTTCCTCTACTGACAAGAGGGAGAATTGTTTGGGGGGAGGTAGTGAGGAGAGGACAGTTGCAGAGAGAGTAGAGGGAGAGAGAGTTTTCAGGTTCCTACGGGAGGTGACGATGTGAGGCGTAGCAGGTAGTGAGGTGGGAGATTTTAGGGGGAGGGAGAAAGCAACAAAATGGTGATCAGACACCGGGAGGGGGGTGACAGAGAGTGCCGAAGTGGCGCAGGACCTTGTGAAGACAAGGTCAAGTTGGTTCCCGGCTCTGTGGGTGGAAGGAGAAGGAGTGAGCGCCAAACCGAATGTGGCAAAGAAGTTGATGAATTCGGTGATTGTAACTTCTCTGGCTGGATGTTGAAGTCGCCCAGAACGACAAGTGGGGTGCCATCTTCAGGAAAACAGCTGAGGAGGGCATCCATCTCGTCGAAGAAGTCGCCAAGAGGACCCGGTGGTCGGTAGATCACAGCAATGTTGAGCTTGATCGGAAGGGTAACAGATACAGCATGGAGTTCAAGTGCAGATCTGGTCAGGTGTTCCAGGGGAAGGACCTGGTATGACCACTTTGGAGAGATGAGGAATCCTGTTCCTCCACCTCGCCCAGAGGGTCGGGGAGTGTGTGTTTAAAAAGTTAAGAATAGCTGGAGCTATGTCACGTGCATGTTTGTTCCCAGTAACAATCTCAAATTTCAATAATCTCTCCTTGACACCATTGTCAGTCACATACCTGAGGACGAGTGACATTTGGGCAGCATTGCTGACATCCGTGCTCTCATCGACCATGACTGAAACATAGTTGGCTTTGCTGCTCTGCTCTTTGATTGTGTCATTCAGTACATCAGCAACCGCACTGATGAGGTCGCTCTGAATCTTACCAGATGTGCCAGTGAAAACAGTAGCCGTGGCCAGGTGACAACAAGGTCAGCATCATATTCAGACAGCAAGGAAAGTAGTTCCAAGTAATTCTCCTGATTGTGTCCTATAAAAGGCAATTCCTGTTGTCCCAAAAACACGACAGTCAATGAGACGCTTCAGTATTTCCAGATTCTTCCTCACCCTCTCATTGTGCAGGCTTGTCTCTCTCTTCCTCTGCTCATCTAGCTGTAAATCCACTCGTGTCCCTAAATGTCTTCAAATTAACCATAGCCATCAAATGTCTATCAGAGTTATGGTGTTCGTTGGCCGCCTTGGTGAAGGTGTACATGTTCATATATTTCCTTTTTTGCTCAGAAACTTTGCCTTGAAAAAGGAATCTGAAGCAAATTTGTGACAGTATCGACCTCTCTGTTACTAGCCGCCATCCTTGCAGCAAGTTGCAGCAAGGCTAACTAGCTAATAACTGAAAGAAATAACTCCACTTGATTGGTTGATATTAGATGACATCACCTGGGGCCAGCTAAAAGTGCCTGGGGGTGTAACCATCCCCACACATCAAATTCCTGTCACTCTATATTTTCATCTAATACGGTTTATTATCAGAGCAACACAGGACTCAGCAGGTCCTGAGAGGCGAAGCTACAGTTCCTTGAACGACAGGCTGCAGTTCCAGCTCCTGATAGTGTTGAATTTCCATCAAAATGAATATCGTTATGATGTAAATAGAAATGTACCTAAAAATATCTTTTAAACAAATGTATTTCTAATATCTTATTATATAGTAATAACAAATAATAATTCTAAATGTATTTTAGTGTATCTGTTAAAAATGGTAGGGCCCTGAAGTCCCTAACGGACCTCCACTGGTTGTTGGTATTTTTGAGCAACCTCTGGCACAAGAATTTCCTTCAGGATAAATAGAGTTCTATCTTATCTTATCTTATCTTATCTTATCTTATACCTCCCACAGTATGTCTATGATGAAATCACTGAAAGAGACCCATCCTCAGCCAATCACTGTGGGCATAGGAAATTTGTCCATGAAACACACACATCATCCATAGCATTTCTTTCTGTTTCTCTTAGCTTAAGAGTTCTCCCTATTCCTAAGCCCCTGGAATAAAAAACCTTCACTTAGTAGAATACATGTAGCTCAGTAACAATTTGAATTATTCAAGCATGTTCAACCCCTGTTTCTGAGTATGTGCTACAACGACATGGCTACTCGCTACATGGTCTGGTTTTGTTCAAACACATGCTGTAATATCTAGTTTACTCACGTAGGATGTCAATATAATTCTACTGTGTTTGTCTCTTTGTTCACAATGTCATTTTGAAATGTTTGGCTTCTGTTTGAGATGAAACCCTCCATAACATCACCACTCTCACTATGTATGCATGCACATTATTATAAGCATAAAACGTCCCGCAAATGTCCAAATGTTTTTAATATTTTTTAAGAGTTCCACCATATGTACGCTTAATCCAATAAAAGACAACAACACATTGGGTTGGTGTTTGTGAAATGAACACATTTTATCCAAACTAAATGTATGCACATTTCCCTCTAGTGTTGCTGTGTGCACGTGTGTGGACCTCCCTGGAGAACGGCCGGGTGTCTCACTGGCCCCTGGGGCCTCCAGTAGAGGGCACCGTGCTGCACTACAGCTGTCTGCCGGGCTTCATCCTGATTGGGCGAAACTCCACTCATTGCAATAAAATGGGAAAGTGGGACACGCCCAAACCTGTCTGTCATTGTGAGTGCTTTCCTTCAACTTCACTGTGGACAGCATTTCTCAACTGTGGTCACATGCTCAATTCACCAACTACTTTGACCATACTACACAGAACAGATGCTCATGTCTATCCATGAACTAGCTTCATAGAAATATATGATTAATTAAAATAAATATGCTGCCTTTGTGACATTATACCAAATCGTTAATACATTAATGATCGCACATGAAACATGTATGTTGTGTAGCTGGCTCAAGGGTGTGGGGTTTCTACGCTATCAAGTTGAACAACAAAACACACTCAAAACGCAATTGAAAATAATTGGGAAATGTATTGGGGGTTATTTACAATCAGGAGAGGGGAGAAAGGGAAAATAATAGTTCATAGAAAAGTCTGCTATATTTACTCTACAAGTCCTTTTTCTGGGTTTTAAGGGGTTCCGTGAATGAGCCCACGGCATGGTGCAACATCTCCTCTTCCCCATTCTGGCAGCCTGCTCTTCCCTTTGTAGGAAAACCCCTGGTGGCTTAACGAGCCACAGCTTTTCCTTGTTTATAGGAAGTCCTTACAAAGCTTGGGGGTGGAGCAGGCTGAAAGATACCTCCCTTCAATTTGTACTCCCCTCCTGCCTACCTGTCATTTGTCACAGTTTATTTAAGTACAGTTATCTCTATTCTCATTCTTGTTTGAAATTCACTATGTTGCTTTGTATTTATGTAAAGGAATAAATAAATACATTCCGATCTTGAAAGTTCACATTCTGTTTTTCTTTGAGGATCGGTCTTGCCAGGTTTCAGACAGTTCATCCAATCACCTACCAAATATTTTTTGAAGTGCAGCCCTTTTCCTAATCTGATTTTGAGGATAGTTGTGTGTAACAAACCATCTGTCAGGTTAGCACAGTGCCCTGGCAAAATGACCAACCTGTCTCTTGTGCCAACATTACCCCCTAATCATCCCCTGGTCTCTAATTGGAGTCTTTCATTCCTCACTTCTCCACTCTGGGCATTCTTATCAGCATATATACATATATTTACTCTGTACTTTTTATTGTCTCTCTATCTACTCCTTTCTTCCTCTGTCCATCTCCTGGTTTACAAAGATGACCGCCACTACACAGGTAAGATAATCCTTCTCCCTCTTCTCACTTTGACAATATGATCTTCTATCAAACCCAATGCACGAAGAGCACATCATGTGCACATCATGCCGTCTTACTTTATGAAGTGAATCAACACTCGTCTTTTTATCTTTAACTTTATCTGGTCTTGCATATGTGTGATTATGACTAGGGCTGAGCGATATAGAAAAATTGATTACCACGATAATAATTGGTCATTTTCCATGATATTTATAAATATCACACACAATATTCTCATACATTCAAAATACCATAGTCTAAGTGAGGGTCATTACATTGAAGCTTATGGACATTGTGTGCCGGTTTTGCGTTCAGAGATTAAGCCTAGTCATAGACTAAATCATATTTTAAACTAGGATTTATTGATATGGCTTTCTCAGACGTGAATAAAATTTGACTTGCCCTAGTCCTGATTTAAACAAACAGCATCCCAGAAGGAACATTAAAGCTAATCCAGGTCTAAATGAAGGCTTATATTAAACCTGGGCAGAGGCAGGTTTAACTTCAGATTAATGGCTGTTTCTGTCAAGGTTCCCCTTGACACTAAAAATTTAAAATGTATTACCTTGAAAGAATGTTGCTTATTGACAGGAGCAACCCAATGAATTATTTTGATGACATACATTTTCGTGACTGTTTCCGTTGTACAAAGAAAATGCAGCTGAAATAATTGGTTTGCACCAGCCAAAGGTTTCAGGTGACTCAGTCTGGGGAACCCCTATCCCTCCTTCATTGCAAATATTGATCACCTTGAGGTTTTTGGCATGTGGAATTTTCCATTGTGAAACAGGAGATTTGCGTGGTTTAAGTGAATCAACTGTGTGCAAAATAGCACACAAAGGATTACCTCAAGTTCCCCAAGGCTGCTGACCAGGCCACCTACAAGGTAGAGTTCTATGAATATGGGAACTTCCCTGGAGGAATTGGCTGTATTGATGGATGTCATATTCCCACTAAGTGCCCCTCTACAGCAGATGCAAAAAATCAGAAATAAAAAAAAACTGGCTTTCAATAAATGGATAAGGTGTGTGCACTCCCACTATGTAGTTCTTGAAACATTGTTGCACATTGGAAAGGTACCACGGATGACTAGGATTTTCCACAACTCCTCTTTGTACACTCAGTTTGAAGTGGGACAACATAGTGGAACCCTACTTGATGACAGTGGGTATGCACAAACTTCTTGTTCACCCCCTATATTCATCCAGTCAGACCAGAGCAACAGCACTACAGCCAAGCTCGTATCCACACTGGAGTGGTTGTAGAGCACATGTTTGGTATATGGAAGAATCGTTTTCAGTGTCTCAAACCCATTGCGGTTCGAACCAAGAAGATGCTGCATTGTCAGAATTGCAACAGCAGTGCTTCATAATGGCTGCCCAAACCCTCATGCTGAAGATGACAACGACCCACATGTTCCCATGGCTGAGGTAGTCAATGACAGAGATGCTTTTGCTTTGCAGCATTTCTCATAACAACGTAAGTTATTACCATGGATTGTTGACAAAAGTTTGTATTTCAAAAAGGCACATCATTAACTGATTGATTCAAAATAACATTGACACTGCTGCCATCTCATGTCTCTTTCACAGACAACTCAACATGAAGGATTTTCATCTTCACCTCATGTTCTTCTTTTAAATATTGCATTTTACATTCATGGAATTCTATGGCAAGTTTTGCATGATTGGTCAGCCTTCCCCCCCCCCCGTCCTGCTGCCTGGCTTAGAGACACAGGCTGTTGATGGGTGCTGCTGGGTACTGCTGGATGCTGATGGCTGATGCTGGATGCTGCTGGAGATGTACTTGCCTGATCCTCCTGACTCTTCTCTGGCTCCTCCAAGATCTGGCTCAACATCAGATCGTCTTTGTATAATGTGTAACTAACATAGTATGTTAGTGAGTTGGATGGCACATGCTAAATGAGTCTGACCAAATGCATGGACCACACCTGAACTGTCCAAATGATCATCATCTGGGATACCTTCAAAGGGTTGCTGGCTTTGAATAACCCCAGTCAAGTCCCCAACTCATCCTTCTCTGGTGTAACCGGGGGTCCCCCACTTGTCTTTATTTTGATGTTTTTCTACAGGACTTTTAAAAGAATATAGAAATTGTATTAGCATTTCTGTATGATGTTGTTTATGTTACATTTCTGTGCACATACAATATATTTAGGCCCCACCCTGTTATACTATGGAAGAAAACAAACATTTCCAAGTGACTGATTTGTTAAATTGGGCCAACAATAAATAATTGTACCTGAAGTTGTTGGAGTGTCCGGTTGGTTACTTTTTCATTCGAGTTGAATTCATTCAAAATAGCAGTCCATGCCTTCTTGTTGTTCTTGTTTTCCATTTCACTGAAATTCCACACACTGCTTAATGCAGAGTTATTCCACCCCAGGTTTTTCTCGCACCCTCACCTTAGCATCATGTGCACATTGTTAGTCTAATTGGGCTTCCAAAAGGTGATCTGACTATTCCTTGATTACCTTAGTGTGAGACTGAGTAGTCTAGAACTAATTAATCTCAAGTTAAGCAATATCTCAGAAATTAATCTGTTTAGTGTGGATTAATTATTATTTTTAAATTAATTAAGAATTAGCCTTGTCCTTGGCCTTGAACTAAAACTTGATTTCCTTTCTCACTGATGTTTCAAATATCATGTTTGATAATTTTAAAGACATATGTTCTCATTGTAATTAATTTAGACAGTAAAACTGGTTATCACATGACGATACAATACCAGTCAATGCGATAAGCGATGATATTGAATTATTGCCCAGCCCTAACTCCGACCCGCATAGTGGTTCAGGTTTAATTCAAAAAGTCATATAATGTTGTTAACTGTAAAATCTTTTACTTCCAAAATGTAAATATTTAGTATGAAATGCACATCAGAAAAATGTTAAAACAGTATGGTGGCATTGTTTTATTGTATATGCTTATCTGAAGTTTGGTAATAACAACAAATACTAAGACAGTAAATTCTAATATTACTGTACGGTGGGTTGTTTTGGAAAGATATAGTGCTTATTCATTTATTCAGGTGTGATCTTAATCGTAAAATATAAGATCAAACGTACATTTGAAAACAGGCAGTAATTTCCATATCAGTCAACAACAAATTAACAGTAGATGGCACTGTTGAGACATGGATAATATTGGTCATGCTTTAACTTCGTATTGGGTAAAGATCCTTCTCTTTCTACTCCATTGTGCAGTGATGATGTGTTAAAAATCATATGTTATTTATCACGTTTTTGCTGACCATCTCTTTAACAAAGTTCCAAAAGTTTATTTTAACACATTCTGGAAAACAGTGATGCTCGAATCTATTCTATCTACTCAGAGAAATCTAATTATCAGAGAAATCTGCTCAGTGTGCCCAGGAGAGAAGCCAGACATGAGACGATCAGCCAGCAAGGCAGCGGGAATGGCAGTCAGCGATTGACATATATGACATATATGACATATATCGTATATATACTGTATATATATATATATAAGTGGTCGAGTTATCACGTTGAGTTAATCACAATCATCTTAATCTGTGATTAATCATGATTAATCAAAAGTTGAAAATACTAAGATTTACTTTATTTTGTATTTTGGGGGGAGATAAAACAAATAAATGTGTGGTGTAAGTAATGAAGAAATGCATCACAAACTGATAAGAGAAAGAGTGTTTTTTACTTTATTACAGCATCTCACAACATTTTTGCACTTAATTTGCAGACAACCACATAAATAACAGTAAAAGTAAGAGCAATAGTAACATCTGATACAAAGACAGGTGAGATGTTACTCACCCAAAATAATTCTACAGTGAGTAGGCATATTTAAAAAACAGAATGCCATTGTGTCTTTGAACATACAAAGTGAACAGTCCTTTTTCACATTCTTACTTATTAATAACATTACATTAATTGAATAGCACTGCTTTATTAACATTTACTTGAAACAGTGTGAACTTGCGTGAAATGACTCCAGTCAACCTAAAGTCTGCTTTTATTTGAACCAGTTGCTCATGAAGACTAGCTTGTTGATATTTTCAGATGACAGAGCTGACCTCTTCTACTGCACAATGTGGCCTGCCAGAGAAAACAGTCTCTCACATGGCACTGTTGAAGCAGGTGTAGCTAAGTACCTTTGTGCAATATGGGCCAGCTTATCATGGGCACCTTTGTGTGCCGACCACCACTGTAGTGGACATGCCTCTATGCTGACACTACACTCTGCCCTATACCTGTCTTGAGTTTTCTCTGTGAACGGTGCCTCATCATCAGACTCTGACTCCATCAGTAGGAGGGCCATCTTCCTTTTGGTGGCTCAGGTTCCATTTCCTCTGTGGAGGGCTGTGATGCAGGTTCCCTGTCCTTCAGTCAGCCTTCGCCACACCTCTTCCCTCTCTGCTCTGGGCAGGCACCTGAGGTCCTTGAATCTGGGATCTAGAGCTGTTGCCACCTTAAGTCATGACATGTTTGTGTTCTCTTTTAGTCTGTTTAGGTCCTCTGTGAATGCAGCCTTGAAGAACACTACATAGGCAGGGTCAACATCTGAGGCCTCCATTGTACGCAAGAGGTGACAGAGTGCAGGCAGCATCACAGAGCACGACACATATTTGTCACCACCCAGGAGCTTAGTGATGTACCTACAAACACACAAACACCAACAGAATTAATGACGACACTTTTTATTCAGATAAAATTATTTTTAAAATACAATAATATATTATACTACTGACGCTTGGCTAAAGCATTGACAAAGCTGATGCTACACAGGGCTCATATGGTAGTATTCTTGCTGCCGCCATCATATTGCGAGAACTATCTGTTCCTACAGTGGTGATCTTGGCAAAATGACTTTCATCCATTTTCACCACACCTAGAGCGAACAAGTGCACTTGCCATTTGTAATCGATTAAGTGTGCCGTTACACCAAGGTAGTAACTGCTGGTTGATTACTGATGTCCAGTGGTCTCCACAACTTTAGTTTTGTCTAAAGTTACATCTCAAAGCTTTTAAAAGCACAATTTCCCGTTCAACACACCAGGGGATATCTCTTCAGTCATCTCATATATATATATAGTGATCACAAAGCAGGCTGGAAACAGACAGAGAGAGTAAAGACGCTGACAAACAGCAGCTGAGACATGACAGAGTTGGGAGAAGGAGAATGTCTAATATGCACATAGCCGGTGAAATAAACAATGGGGGGAGAATGGACAGTGTGGGGGGAGAAGGATATTGGATCGGGAAGTGAAATTGGGTTGTCAAAGAGAATATAGAGAGAGTGGGGCATGTAAGGGGTGATGTGGGGAGGGGGGTTATCTATTATGTCAGCAGGGTATGTGGTGTGGATGTTTTGAGCCATGTAAGAAAATAGGCTCTTACTTTGATGATATTATTCAAGCCCAATAGGCATGTCTGCACCTGTGGCCAGTCTGCCCCTGGGTGGAGCTGTCAGAGGAGCTCTTGGAAACACTGTGATGCATTTATTGCAATGGGAATGACCAAAATGTAGTAGCTTTTGGAAATATATCATGTGTAATCCATACAATAAATTATTGGAATGGTGATGATGGTGACATTTTAAACGAGATGGTTGATCTCATTATATTAGCACATCAAGTCCAATATGGGCAGAAAACAATGCATAATATCATACCGTTCGTATAATAATAATAATTCTCAATATATTATATCCTTCCTTCTTTATTCATATCCTCAATAGCCAAATTATCTGTCTCATTTTCATGAACTTAATATCGCACATAGCCTACTGCAAAACCCACATCACAGCTCATTGTAATTTGACAAATAAAAATCTCCAGTCAAGCTAAATATTTTCACAAAACATAGCCTACTTTGACAACCTTATATTTACACAAACGTACAATTGTATAAATATATTGTCATATTGTTTGAGTTATTCTGGACAATGTCCCACTGAATGTCACTAGAATGTTCCTCTTGTGTTTACTTCCATCATCCCTTATTTATAATATGTATTATATCAAGAGAAATGCAGAAAATGCATCCATGTTGGTGCGTTTTTATGTGGATGGATCAGAGGTACAAAGTACAACAAAACTATACAAACATAAGAGCTTAAAACAAGCCAGCTCATGGAATGTTTTCATAAGAGGTGGGTCTTCAGAGGTCCTTTGAAGATAGATGCTGATTCTGCAGAGCTCATTCCACCTATCGAGTTACCCCACATGACAAGACTGTCATCGGCATCTGGCAGTGCAGATGTTGTTCATTAGTGGACCTCAAAGGATAGCTAGGGCGGGACACTGGGAGAGATGTGGTGTGGGTGCGGCTCTAGAGGCTACCTTAAATGCCAAAATCCAGGATTTGAACTTGATACGGGTAACTACAGTGCAGTCAAGTCAAGTACATTTTATTTGTATAGCCGTTAATCACAGTTACAGTCTCAAAAGGCTTTACAGACCACATATTTATGACACCCCCAACCCTAACCCTCCAAAGGGCAAAAAAACCCATCCCTTATTAACAAGGGAGAAATCCTGAGAAGGAACGCAGAGTGGGGATCCCTCCTTCCATGGATGGCTAGGAGTGCAAAGGGTGCCATAATGGACATGATATGTAGAGTGCCGTGACATGTGTGTAGTTTGGTTGGTTTGAACACTAGGCACACTGCTGCATTCTGAGGTCCAGCAGAGCATGCTCGTAGTCCAGCCAGTGAAGCATTGGCATATTTCAGTCATGAGATTACCAGAGGTTGGGCCAACAGCTCGGCCAAGTGTTACTGTTTAAAGGATTTTAACCAGGGCTGTCAACATTAAAGTGTTAACGCTTGCGATTAATCTGGAAACCTAAACGCAAATTAATCACATTACCAAGTTAGACCCAAACTTCCTCCTGTATTTCCAGCGTGGATTTATACCTGCTTTTTTGTGTGTTTACATGGCAAATGCACTTGTTGTTTTTGTGTGATTACATGGCAAATGCAGCTATCACGATGACTGAAGAGATATCCCCCGTCGTGTTGAACAGAAAATTCTGATTTAAAAAGCTTCCAGATGGAAATTTAGATAAAACGAAAGTTGTGTGCACATATTGTAGTGATGAGCTGTCTTTCCACCGAAGCACGAGTCTGAAGTACCATCTTCGGACAAAGCATGTGTTTGCTAATGCTAATTCTAACGCTAGTACTAGCATTGCCACTCAGTCGGGATCAGACTAAGCTAGCAGAGTGCATCCAGGGCAAGTCTCTCAACAAAGCGACAACAGCTCAATTAACCAATGCAATCGCTGAATGGATCGCCATGGACTATAGGCCCATCGATATTGTTGAAGACCGGGGGCTACAAGTTGTTGTCCAGATCGCCTCAGGTGACCCATCATACAAGCCACCTTCAAGGGGAACTATTGTTGCAAGAATTCACGAATTGCATGGCAGTGAAAAGGCAAAGAAAGAAGGGGAATTGGCACAAGCTACAGGTGCACTGACCACTGGACATCCGTAAGCAACCGTAGCTACCTTGGTAGCTACGGCACACCTAATCGATTACAAATGGCAACTGCCCTCGTTCGCTCTAGGTGTGGTGAAAACAGCTGGAATTCATTTTGGCAAGTTTTGTGATGCCTTTCTTTATTGCACCACACATGTATTTGTTTTACCTCCCCCAAAATAGAAAATACGTACATACTAGTAATTTAAACTTGTGATTAATCATGATTAATCACAGATTATTATTGTGATTAACTCAATTACATTTTTTAATCGATTGCCACAACTAATTATAACTTTATGCAAATTGGCATTGTTGGCCTTGAAGCACGCAAAAGCAGCAGCCAATAACATATTAGGATGCCTTCAGTGCTAGTTTAGTGTTGCCTCCATGTGACTGCAAGTTGCTGGGGGGAAGGCTCTGACTGTTGTGTGTCCCTATGCACCAAACAGCAGTTCAGTATCCGGCCTTCTTGGAGTCCATGGGTGGCATCCTGGAAAGGGTTCCATCCGGGGACTCCTTAGTTCTACTGGGGGACTTCAACGCACACATGGGCAATGATGGAGAAACCTGGAGGGGAGTGATTAGGATGAACGGCCTGCCTGATCTGAACCAGAGTGGTGTTTTGTTATTGGACTTCTGTGCTACTCATGGACTGGCCATAACAAACACCATGTTCGAACATAGGGTGGTCCACAAGTGTACCTGGTACCGGACCACCTTAGGCCAAAGCCTAAGGTGCAAAAACATGCAGCCACAGATCTGCGGCCGCATGTTTTGGACACTTGGGTGAAGAGAGGAGCAGAGCTGTCAACTGATCACCACCTGGTGGTGAGTTGGATCAGATGGCGCGGGAGGCTGCCAGACAGACCTGGTAAACCCAAACGTGTAGTGAGGGTGAACTGGGAATGTCTGGTGGAAGCCCCTGTCCCTAGGTTCTTTCACTCCCACCTCTGGAAGAACTTCTCGTGCATCCCGGGGGAGGTTGGGGACATGGAACCTGAGTGGGCCATGTTGCCTGTCGTGGTGGCAACCCAAGAACCCGTTGGTGGACACCAGCAGTGAAGGAAGCCGTCAGGCAGAAGAAGGAGGCCTTTTGGGCCTGGTTGACCCAGGGGTCTCCTGCAACAGCAGACGGGTACCGGGAGGCCAAAAGGACCTCGGCTTTAGCAGTTGCTGAAGCAAAAACTCGGGTGTGGGAGGAGTTCAGGGAAGCCATGGAGAAGGAGTTTTGGTTGGCCTCAAGGAAGTTCTGGCAAACATTCCGGCGACTCAAGAAGGGAAAGCAGGGCTTGGCTCAGGGTACGCTCAGTCGGGGAGGAGAACTGCTGAACCAGACTGAGGATATTGTCGGGCGGTGGAAAGAACACTTTGAGGAACTCCTGAACCCAGCCATTACATCCTCTGTGGAAGAGGCAGAGTCTGAAGACTCAGGGGAAGCCTCACCCATATCCTTAGCAGAGGTCACTGAAGTAGTCAAAAGAGCTTTTTGATTACTTCAGTGACCTCTGCCAAGGATATGTGGCAAGGCGCCAGGTGTGGATGAGATTCGCCCTGAGATGCTGAAGGCTCTGGACATTGTCGGGCTGTCGTGGCTGACACGGCAAGTCAATGTCGTGTGGAGGTCGGGGACAGTACCTGTGGAATGGCAGACAGGGGTGGTGGTCCCCATTTTCAGAAAAGGGGACCGGAGGGTGTGCTCCAATTATCGGGGTATCACGCTGCTCAGCCTCCTGGGAAAGTTTATTCCAGGGTGCTGGAAAGGACCTCGAACCTCAGCTCACAATGCGGATTCTGTCCTGGCCGTGGAACTGTGGACCAGCTCTTTACCCTCGCAGGGTTGTTTGGGGGGGCATGGGAGTTTGCCCATCCAATCTACATGTGCTTTGTGGACCTGGAAAAGGCTTATGACCGTGTCCCCCAGGGAATCCTGTGGGGGGTACTACGGGAGTATTGGGTACCGGGGCTGTTGATAGATGCCCTTGTACGAACAAAGTGCGAGCTGCGTCCGTATTCTTGGCACAAAGTCAAGCACTTTCTCAATGGGTGTTGGACTCCGCCAAGGTTGTCCCTTGTCACCGGTTCTGTTCATGATCTTAATGGACAGAATCTCGAGGCGCAGCCAAGGTGAGGAGAGTGTCCGGTTTGGGGACCTCAGACCTCCGCAGGGTGGCTGGGCTATTACTTTGATGAAATTTTACTTGACTACAAGTAAAATTACCAGTCTAAAAATGTATTCAAGTAAAAGTAAAAAGTAGCTTGTTTAAAATGTACTTAAAGAAAAGTTACTTAGTTACTTTTTTACTCTCCTGTAGTGCAAGGACAAGGGGATATAAATCTCAAACTAGTTGTTTAACTGTCGACACACATGTCGACATTTAAGACCCTTAGGGAGGTGGCATAAGTTGTGGATTCTGTAGGCCATCCTTCTTTTCTTCACCAACAAACACCAACAGCAGTCATACTGCAAATCTATATATCAAAACGGGTCAAGGTCAAAAGTGTTCAAGATGTAAGACAAAACTGTGCCATTCTTTGATATCAGACTGTGCTCTTCCTGTCGAATAACAAAACATGTCAAACAAACTCCAAACATGTCAAATTAACCGCATGGCAGCTGATATAAAAACTACCTGCTCCTTTTCCACTACAGATCTAGAACCCATATAGTAACCCCTCTGTGTAGCAGGATGTCACAGCGACACCACTATTTAGCTGGCTGTTTGTCTCAGCAAGGACACAAAAAGAGACATAAAATCACCTCAACTATTTACAAAGTTAAGTGAATATTAGATAACAATCACAATGGTAAAACGAGGTAAGATTCAACCCTCAACCTCATATTGCATCAGATGATGCTCCGTCCATTCAATTCTAATTACTTGTTAATCATGTGTAAAATTTTGTGAATGGCAGTTCAGATGAGGGGGACATAATATATTATTCATATATTTATACATGTGTGTGTCTCGGTGTGCATTTGGACGTCCATATTTTGGGGATGTTAGCTTGAGTTTGTTTATTGATAACTATCAAAAGTAACTATCATATTATCAAAAGCAACCTACTGCACTGCTAGCAAACATTGGCTTGTAGCACCAACTATTACGATAAAAGATCAATTCATGTAACAGAAGCCGCAATAGTTGTAGGACGTTACCAATAAGTTGAACTGTTGAAAAACGTAAATAGGCTATTTATATTGGCTATGTACTGTACCTCCGTGAATTTTTAAACTGTTATTTATTTTACATTAGTTTTAATTAACATTAACGCGTTATTTAGACAACCCCAGCTCGCTTGGAACCTTGACAGAATGGGTACTAAAAAGTAGTTTCCATGCTCTAAAGCGAGTCGAGCCGATCCGCTGCTATGTCGTGGAAAAGCAGCAGACTGTACAGGTGCATCTCAATAATTTGAATATCATGGAAAAGTTAATTTATTTCAGTAATTCAATTAAAAAAGTGAAACTCATATATTATATAGATTCATTACACACAGAGTGAAATATGTCATGCCTTTATTTCTATTAATGTTGATGATTATGGCTTAGAGCTAATGAAAACCCAAAATTCTGTACATTTTTATATTTCATAAGACCAATAAAAAAATTCATAATTAATACAGAAATGTATGGCCTTCTGAAAAGTATGTTCATGTATATGCACTCAATACTTGGTCGGGCCTCCTTTTGCATGAAGTACTGCATCAATGCGGTGTGGCATGTAGGCAATCAGCCTGTGGCACTGCTGAGGTGTTGCTTTGATAGCGGCCTTCAGCTCACCTGCATTATTGGGTCTGGTGTCTCTCATCTTCCTCTTGACAATATCCATAGATTCTCTATGGGGTTCAGGTCAGGCAAGTTTGCTGGACAATCAAGCACAGTAATAGTCCTGCTGGAAAATGAATTCAGCATTTCCATAAAGCTTGTCAGCAGAAGGAAGCATGAAGTGATCTAAAATGTCCTGGTAGATGGCTGCGTTGAGTTTGGACTTGATAAAACACAGTGGACCAACACCAGCAGATGACATGTCTCCCCAAATCATCACTGACTGTGGAAACTTGATTTCCAAATGAAATGCAAAATTTACTTTGATCTGAAAAGAGGACTTTGGACCACTGAGCAACAGTCCAGTTCTTTTTCCCCTTAGCCCAGGTACGATGCTTCTGACGTTGTCTCTGGTTCAGGAGTGGCTTGACATGAGGAATGCAACAGTTGTAGCCCATGTCCTGGATAGGTCTGTGCGTGGTGGCTCTTGATGCACTGACTCCAGCCTCAGTCCACTCCTTGTGAAGCTCCCCCAAATTCTTGAATGGCCTTTCCTTGACAATCCTCTCAAGGCTGTGGTTATCCCTATTGCTTGTGCACCTTTTCCTACCACACTTTTTCCTTCCACTCACCTGTCTATGTATATGCTTGGATACAGCACTCTTTGAACAGCCAGCTTCTGACCTTTTGTGGCTTACGCTCCTTGTGGAGGGTGTCAATGACTGTCTTCTGGGCAACTGTCTAGTCAGCAGTCTTCCCCATGATTGTGTAGCCTACTGAACCTAAAACTGAGAGACCATTTAAAGGCTCAGGAAACCTTTGCAGGTGTTAATTAGCTGATTAGAGTGTGACACCGTGAGTCAACAATATTCTTTTCACAATATTCAAATTTTCTGAGATACTGAATTTTGGGTTTTCATTAGCTGTAAGCCATAATCATCACAGTTAAAACAAATAAAGGCTTGGAATATTTCACTTTGTGTGTAATGAATCTATAAAATATATGAGTTTCACTTTTTTAATTTAATTACTTAAATAAATGTACTTCTCCACGATAGTCTAATTTATTGAGATGCACCTGCCTGCCTGCTGCATGCTGCCTGAAATTGCCTCAGTACTAGTCTAGCATTATGTAGACCAGAGACGTCATGAAATGGGAACAAGTGAGCGTCACGTAGTGCCCCCTGGGTAATGTAGTTTATGTAGGAAGAGACACAAAGCCAGATATTGAGAGGGCGATTTTTCCTTTTAGTTTTTTATTTAGGCCTAATTTTTGTTTTACTCAGTAACGGATGGGACTTAAAATGTAGCGAAGTACAATACTTCAACCAAAACCTACTTAAGTAAAAGTAAAAGTACAGATTTGAAAAACTACTTAAAAAGTACAAGTCCACAAAAAAACTAGTCAATTACACTAACGCAAGTAAATGTAATTACTTTCCACCTCTGGTACTCACAATAGTAATAGTAAATGGTAAATGGATTGCATTTGATATAGCGCTTTTATCCAAAGCGCTTTACAGTTGCCTCACATTCACCCATTCATACACCGACGGCGGTGTCAACCATGCAAGGTAACAACCAACACATCAGGAGCAGGTAGGGTTAGGTGTCTTGCTCAGGGACATCTCGACACTTAGCTAGGTGGAGACCGGGGATAGAATCAGCAACCTTACGGTTGGCAGACAACCACTCTACCTCCTGAGCTACTGCTCAGTAATAAAACAATAACATTGTTAATAAAGCCTATAATAATACAATATATATAATAATAATAATTATATCGCATTATATATTAGAACAATAATAAAATAATGGTGCACCGGAACTATGCCCATAGTAGCTAAATGGAATTCCTATGCTCTAAAATCTTCATAACAGCTTTAAATGGAACATTATGTCATTAAGCCACCTAATGTGGGATGGAGGTTGCGGACTCTTCCAGCTTAAAATAATGAGACGACATGCCAGCAGGGTCGTAAATGCAACTACATTATACACATTAGACTCTTCAGGTCTCACGCTAAATAAACCAAGAAGAGGATGCAGCTCCACAGAGAATGTATAGATTTCGCTTAAAGATTTGAAAACTGTCACCCTGAATGCCTGAAGACTGGGACACGTCCAGAACATACAGTATGTAACAAAGAGGCTGATGCCTGTTTACACCTGACACAAGTTGGGTCAGTGTTCGGATACATTTTGGCCAGCTTAACTTTCGTGAAGTGGAGGTGATGGACAAACTTAAATTGTATGAGCCCATACCTACTACACAAAGCACAAGAATGCACTCGGTCTAGGATCGCATCCCAGGCCTAGTTTGAAAGGGGCTCTCCTAGGTCCTGTTCCCAGGCAGCCCTGAGGTGGTTTACAGACTGGGTGTCAATATTGCCTATCATATTATATATATTGGAGATAGATCCTTTCAGGCCTCTGGCATACCCTAATATATGATCTATGGGTGTAGATGGAGGAATCTTAGGAAACAGATGGTAGCCCTTCGGCACGAAATGTCTCATCTGTAGATCACAGAAGAAATTAGAGTAGGATCAGGGCCGAACTTAGGGGGGTGGGGGCCCCTGGGCTTGTTCGGGCCCTACCTACACCAAAAATTATAAGCTACAACTACTCCAACCAGGACCTATGACCAGAAACACATGTATCCCAATGGAGTATGCTATTGGCAGAAAGCACATGAAGAAAAAGCAAGGTCGTTATGTGAGGACAACAGAAAAACGTTTAAAAAATGATTTAAAGGGGCCTCGGCCAGTCCAGCGGCCGGAATATTACTTTTAATGAAATTCAGGAAATGTATTCATACATTTGGATTAATTTCGGGGCCCTTTGCAGCCCGGGGCCCCTGGGCTCAAGCCCAGGGTAGCCCATGCATAAGTCCGGCCCTGAGTAGGATAGTGTACATTTTTCTGATATTTGTTTGAATGATGCAAATATCCCTGCACATATCTCTGTACAAATCTTAATAACCCTGATACCGTTCCCATGCCATGCACAAAATGTTAAGTCCATCGTGGCTGGGGTAAAAAGGTGATTGGATAATATGGGGGCCATCAGTGAAGGCCCTTGAATGCCAAAACGTTTCCTAAACTGGGACCAAATTTTGAGAGTGTGGGCAATGACAGATTTAAGAGATGCGTTACTGGGCACAAGAGCTAAGGGGGAGGTGGCCAGGGAATGTGCAGGACAGTCAGATCCCTCCATCCTCACCCATTCAGGTGTGTCAGTATTGGCAGGATTATTTTGGACAGAGCAATGCCACCCATCGGTTCTTTCGATGACAAACACCCTCAAATCAGAGGGTGTTTGTCATCCCGTATAAAATGTGAAATAATCCTATCAACAAAGCTAAACCTCTTCTTTGGAATGAATATAGGGATATGTTGAAAGGAACAAATAGGTTTGGGCACCACATTCATTTTAATTAAGTGATACATCCAGCCATAGATAGTGGTAGAGTGCGCAGTGCTCCATGTCTAGTTTACACTTACCAATCAGGGCAGAAAAGTGTAGCTTATATAAGAGCTGGAACGAGCGTGGAATTATAATGCCAAGATATTTGAATTGGGAGCCTACTCTCTTAAATGGAAACGTGGATTCAGGGCTGTCAAGTGCAGCAGAATTCAAAGGGTAAAGTTAATTCTTGTCTAGGTTTAGCTTATAGCCTGACAGTCTTCCGAACTGCTCAAGCCTGGATGAAATGGGAGGGAGGGAGGAGACAGGGTTAGTGATATAAAGGAGAATGTCATTGGCATAGAGTGACACCTTGTGTGAGGTAATGCCACGAGTTATCCCCTCGAAAGCCTGGCATTAACAAAGTGAGACCGCAAGGGGTTCAATTGCCAGATCAAAGAGTAGTGGGGAGAGTGGGCATCCTTGACTAGTGCCTGTGTGGAGAGGGAAATATTTGGACTGCCAGGGGGAAGTGTATAACAATCTAACCCAGGATATGAACTCTGGTCCAAAGCCAAATCATTCAAGGGTTTCAAATAGGAAATCCCACTCCACCCTATCGAAAGCCTTCTCAGCGTCAAGGGATAGGACAACTTCAGCCATTCCGAGCAGTGGTGCAAGTTCAACAGAATTTTTTTTTTTTAATTCCACCGGAAACCCGTCAGGCCCAGGTGCTTTGTCCGCTTGCATACAATTAATGGCTCCTTGAATCTCTTCTATCGACAAGGGGGGATTTAGGCTAACCCTCTCTGAATCCCCAAGCCAGGGGAGGTTTAGATTTTGGAAAAAGGGTTCTGTTTCAAAGGGGCTGTCATGACGCTCAGATGCATACAAACTATCAAAAATCTCACCAAATGTGTCGTTAATTTGTTTATGGCTTGTCACCTCTATGCCAGACAAGGTTTTTATTTTAGTTATTTGCTGTGTCACCTGCCTTATCTCCAAATTCATAAACTGTGTCGGGCTTTCATAAGCAGTTGCTCAGCCTTGGCTGTTGAAGCCAATTCAAATTCAGTTTGAAGGCAGGTTCGCTTTTGGTAGCGCTCTAGGGTAGGAGCTCTTTAGTTTATTAATGTTGTCCTTTTTATTTGCGGCAAAACTGATTATGTGCCCTCGTATATCTGTTTGAGAGTCTCCCAGAGGATACAGTGGGAGACATCTGGTGCAGCATTTGTCTCCATGAAAAATGTATCTGGCTACTTACAAATTTGACAAACCTTTGCTCTGATAAAAGCAGTGGATTAAGATGCCATGGTTTGTGTGTCATAGGCTGGTCAGGGAATTAAAGTTTAAAGGAGACTGGGGCATGGTCAGACAATGGGGTCGTAAGTGATTTGTTTAGCGAGAGGTATAAGCCTTGAAGTCAATATGAGAAAAAGAGCTGGAGAACTGGAGAGAAGAAAGAAAACGCCCTTCCAGTTGGAAAACTAGGTCTCCAGGGTTCAAACAGGCCATATTGCCTAATGTAATTATTGATGGTTGTGGCCATTTTGGAGGGAGGGGTGGGTCTGGTAGAAGACCAATCGAGCTCCGGCTTGAGAACACAATTGAAGTCTCCTCCAATAATGAGCAGATGATTGTCTACACTCAGTAAAGCAGAGAAAAAAATTAAGGCACTGTCATCCCAATTGGGGGCATAGGCATTTGCAGATGCTACATGCCTACATGCTTATTTAGAAGCTGTCTGGTAACTATGATATATCTTCCATTAAGGTCAGCAATGACTTTGTCCGCTTCAAATGGGACATTCTTGTTGATGAGTATAGCTGTGCCCCTGGACCTAGAATTAAACCTAGAATGAAACAGTTTCCCCACCCATCCTTTTTTAATCCTGCAGATGTCACTGTTGAGCAAATGTGTTTCCTGAATAAATGCTATGTCTGTATTCATCTGAAAGAGGTGAGACAGCACCTTGTTCCTTTAGACTGGGTGGTTCAGCCCCATTGTGTTCCAACAAGCAAAATCAAAAAATCTGTTTTTATGCCCACTCATAGAAAAGCGCTATAGAGTATTATAAATTCAAGAGACATAGGTACAAAAAAGCCATCTACTCCAAATGGGAATAATAATATTGAGCACAGTAGAGTTAGTGGTGCTGGGTAACTGTACAGACACATGGGCATGCAAAAATATTTTGTTTCAACTAGTAGTAGTACTGAGCACAAGATTGGTAGCATTAGTAAGTTGCTAAGTGAAACCAATGGTGAAAGGACACGCATGTAAAATAAAAAAATGGAAAATGAGGATATCCCGTCCCCCTCCCAACCCTGCACTGACCCAAACTAAGTGCAAAGTTACCTCCCGCCCTTCCCCAAAGAACACTTAAGGTGCATTAACCAACATATGTTGCACCTTGGCACCCCTCTATTAGCAAAATAAAATGGAATGAAAGATTTAACTTTGTCTCATCTATTTTCCCGGGCGTTTTAGTACCACGTATTTTCTCTTAAATGATTTATTATTCTCTTTGTTCTTTTGTTTTGTTACTGTTTTTTACTGTGTTTTTCAAATTTGTGTTTGACTCAATGTAAAGCACTTTGGGTCAACTTCGTTGTTTTTAAATGTGCTATATAAATAAAGTGGATTGGATTGGATTGGATTTGTCTAAGGAACATTTTCTTCCCCCTTTAACATGGCACCATCACTCAAGTAACATTAATGGGTTGAGCACCACAGTCCTTATATCAGGTTAGCCTATATGGCAGCCAGAAGAAAGTAGCCTACGTTTTAGTAATCAGATGTTGTGAAACAAAAACATACCTGAAGTAGAGCGGCCAGTAGTAAAAAAATAAAAAAATAAAACGAAAGTCATTCTTGTCCACACATGTTCAAACAATAAGTCCACAGCCATCTCGAAGTTGAACCAGACCATATTCACTATTTGGGAACATTCCCAAATAGTGTGGCCTGGGTGGCTCAGACTGGTAAAACTGCGGCCCCCATGCCTGTGTATAGGCGAAATTTAATATGACCGCAGCCACCAAAATGATACCACCAGGAATGATTCGATAAAGGCAGTAGGCTGATTACCCTCGATTTTCTCCTGAAGGCCAACCACTCTCACATTCTGTCTCCGTGACCTGTTTTCCTGGTCGTCAAGACAGGCTTGCATTTTGGTGTTGTCCGCCTGCAGCTCTGCATTGGATTTTTCAAGTGCAGAGATTCTCGAGTCTTGCTCTGAGAGGGCTTCGTCATGGACGTTTATCTGTCCTTCGTGAGAAGCCACTGAAGTTTTCAGTTCGGAGATTGTGTCCCTAAGTTCCCTAAGTTGAGTTTTCTCTTCTCTGACACCACCGAGTAGCTTGTCCAGATCCGCCCAAGTTAACATGTCATCACTGTTAACATTACGAACATTCTCTGGGGCAGAGCTATTAGCTAGTTTGGTCATGGGAACGTTGCCTTTCTTATTAGCCTTAGATGCCATAATGATGGTGTTATTCTCCAGTAAAGCAATAATTAGGCCCTTAGAAACTTTGTATGTTCGATCAGCAAAATAAACAAGTCCAATTTAGCGTGTAAGTTTTGATGTAATTGAGGAGTGCTCCAGGGAGCGTCTTCAGTCCTCTATGACACCGGAGGTCCCCCCAATTCTGAGCATGTTACCAACATAGCCGAAGTTGTTGAGTGGAGTGCTTGGGCTGGGGTGTAGTGTCTGACTAATGTTTGAAAGCAGGTAGGGGCAATTCCGTTGACAGCCATGAAGGTCAGTACCAGTGTCTTGAATTTAGGGAGCGGAAGAGGGGGGAAAATACTGTAGACACGGTGCAAAACCCAAATAGAACTTGCTGCTGCAGTACCACGGTTTGGCTATGGTACCACCAGACCCAATGGTACCTAGACCCCGTGGCTCAGCTACGGTAACACCCGACCTAGTGGTACCATAGACCCCACGGCTCGGCATTGCAGTGTCTCCTACAAGGAACAATCTGCACTCCTAAGTCTGACAAAACGGACAGCTTGCTATCTGAAACACTTTTCCTGAATTCTGATTCAACATATCTGGTTAACTCGGAAATCCAGCTTCTTGAAACATGGCCCTGATATCTACAGTGCTGCTTGAGATGCAAAGAAATGTACCACTAATTTATACACAGTTCATTCACACTGTCCCAGTGATACCAAGATTAGAGAGAGTGGGCAGGGGGGTCTGATGGATAAAGCAGTATCTCTAAAGCAGGATGGGAACTGAAGGCTTACAGGATGCCTTTGGCATCCACATTGCGTCCACAATGTTCGGTCAGGGCATCTCAGCGGAGTGACCACTGTTGAAGCCAGCTCCTAACTGTGATGTTTGTGTGATGACCTTTTCACCAATCAGGTGACCTGAGCATGCTTCAACATGAATCAATGATGTTTAACTATGGCTCAGTCAGTCTACTGACAGACAAAATATCTTGTATCAAGAGGATAGGCTATTTGTCCTACAGCTTGTGATTTCTTTGCTTCCAAGTTGCTGCAATTATACTTTAACATAATGGCTCTTGCAGCAAATGTTTAACCATGACATTTTGGTAAAGCTTACTATTGCTGAATGCATTTATTTACGCGAGCTATTCCTCATTGGGTTAAACTGCCGGCAACATTAATCCTGGATTTAATCATTTCATTCTGGAGCCCTGGGACACCGGCTGTATCCAGCAGCTAGCAGCAGGCATTAGTAGCTTTTAATTTCAATAGACCTTCTAGCCAGAGAGCCAGTCTGTCTCTCCTGCACTGTGGGGGTCACCCTCCCACATGGAGCAAGACTCAGCAGGTGAAAGGTCAGTTAGAGACTGTGTGTGTGTGTGTGGTGTGTGTGTGTGTGTGTGTGTGTGTGTGTGTCTGTGTGTGTCTAGCTGCGGTAGATGTCAGGATGCTCTACCCAATCAGGTTAAAGTTCACTCTCTGCACACACACATACACTAATGCTTTCATCCACAATGAAGGTTCTATTGTTGATCCCATTTAACACCAACACGCATCACTTCCTATCTTTCCTGCATTTATACCCTTTTTTAACTAACATTGTAATGTGATGAAACTGGTAATATACCGATAACATGGTCTAAAAACAATGTTGTGCATTATTAACATCAGTCTTTCGTCTTCAAGTCAGTGGTTCCCAACCGTTTCCAAGGCACATTAACCTTAAGTTGTTGGGTTTGATTGAGAAAATATATAGCAATATTCACACACCGCAGACTGTCAAAAAGTACACATGGATACAGGTTCATAAAAGGCATTATTTGTAAAACAGGTATTCAAATGGAGCATGACTTTTCATGAATGGTACAATGAATCAATACTAAAGCAAATGATAAATAGTACAATTTATATTACCAACCAGGATTGTGTATTCAATTCAACAAAGCACCCAGACATATGGTTGGGAACCACTATACGCTCAATCATTTATTGTGTGGGTTTAGAAATATTCCCAAAAACACATTGCAGCCTTTGGTGTCAATTGGTGTGATATTCCTTTGCATGACGGCATCCCTTGCATTATTCATCCAAGTGTTCCGTCCAGGAGAGAAGATGCCCCGGGTCCTGCTTAGGAGCTTCAAATTTGTTTCGACCATGTTCGATCGTGTTCCTGTGGGGGCAACCACAACAGATGTGAAATTGTTGTCATGGCTTCCATCCATCCATTTTCGTCCGCTTATCCGGGGTCGGCTCGCGGTGGCAGCTGGCTAAGCAGGGCCCCCCAGGCTTCCTTCTCCCTAGCCACACTCTCTAGTTCCTCCTTGGGGGTCCCGAGGCGTTCCCAGGCCAGACGGGATATGTAATCCCTCCAGCGAGTTCTGGGTCTGCCCCGGGGTCTCCTCCCAGTTGGACGTGCCTGGAAAACCTCCAAAGGGAGGCGCCCGGGGGGCATCCTAATCAAATGCCCGAACCACCTCAGCTGACTCCTTTCGATGCGGAGGAGCAGCGGCTCTACTCCGAGCTCCCTCCGGATGTCTGAGCTCCTCACCCTATCTCTAAGGCTGAGCCCAGCCACCCTGCGGAGGAAACTCATTTCGGCCGCTTGTATCCGCGATCTCATTCTTTCGGTCACTACCCAAAGCTCGTGACCATAGGTGAGGCCTCCTTCTTCAGCCTGACAGCTTCCTTCACCGCTGGTGTCCACCAACGGGTTCTTGGGTTGCCGCCACGACAGGCACCGACAGTCTTTTGACCACAGCTCCGAGCTGCAGCCTCTACAATGGAGGCTCTGAACATGGCCCACTCAGGTTCCATGTCCCCAACCTCCCCCGGGATGCACGAGAAGTTCTTCCGGAGGTGGGAGTTAAAGACCCTACGGACAGGGGCTTCCACCAGACGTTCCCAGTTTACCCTCACTACACGTTTGGGTTTACCAGGTCTGTCTGGCAGCCTCCCGTGCCATCTGATCCAACTCACCACCAGGTGGTGATCAGTTGACAGCTCTGCTCCTCTCTTCACCCGAGTGTCCAAAACATGCGGCCGCAGATCTGCTGATACAATTACAAAGTCGATCAGCGACCCTTGGCCTAAGGTGGTCCGGTACCAGGTACACATGTGGACCACCCTATGTTCGAACATGGTGTTTGTTATGGCCAGTCCATGACTAGCACAGAAGTCCAATAACAAAACACCACTCTGGTTCAGATCGGGCAGGCCGTTCATCCCAATCACTCCCCTCCAGGTTTCTCCATCATTGCCCACGTGTGCGTTGAAGTCCCCCAGTAGAACTATGGAGTCCCCGGATGGAACCCTTTCCAGGATGTCACCCAAGGACTCCAAGAAGGCCGGATACTCAGAGCTGCTGTTTGGTGCGTAGGCACACACAACAGTCAGAGCCTTCCCCCCAGCGACTTGCAGTCACATGGAGGCGACCCTCTCGTTCACTGGAGAGAACTCCAACACAGCGGTGCTCAGCCGGGGACTTGTGAGTATCCCCACACCTGCCTGGCGCCTCACACCCTGGGCAACTCCGGAGAAGTAGAGGGTCCAGCCCCTCTCCAGGAGTTTGGTTCCAGACCCGGTGCTGTGCGTGGAGGTGAGCCCAACCATATCTAGTTGGTACCGCTCCACCTCCCTCACCAGCTCCGGCTCCTTCCCCGCCAGTGAGGTGACGTTCCACGTCCCTAGAACCAGTCGTCGATGACGGGGATCCGCACGCCCAGGACCCCGCTTTTGCCTACCGCCCGGTATACAATGCACCCGACCCCAATGACTCTCCCTGCAGGTGGTGAGCCCACAGGGAGGTGACTCCACGTTGTCTTTTCGGGCTTGGCCTGGCCGGGCCCCGTGAATCCAGACCCGGCCACCAGATGCTCGCCGACGAGCTCCCCTCCCAGGTCTGGCTCCAGAAGGGTGCCCCGGTTTCCCTTGTCCGGGCAAGGTAACTGTTCTTTCCGGGAGTCTTTTCATGGGGTCTTTGAATCGCTCTTAGTCTGGCCCCTCCCCTGAGACCACTTTGCCTTAGGAGACACTACCAGGGGCTAATGCCCCGGACAACACAGCTCCCAGGGTCACGGGGGCGCCCAAACCCCCCCACCACGATAAGGTGGCGATTCTTTGGGGGGGGCATGACATGTCATGGCTTTATTTTTCAAAAATAAAAATAAACGGATAACTTCTAGGCAAAAACTTGGATGTTAAAACAGACTATACTCTTGCTTTAGAAGTGTGTAGCAAAGTCTCTTCCCACAATGCCACATGAAGTGCCTTTTTTCCGGGGTAACTCACTGAGACGGAGAGACGGTAGTCTTGGTGGCAAGGTATTTATTTCTTAATGTACCACTCATTCAAGTCATACATTTCCCATGGCATAACATGTGACATAAAGGTTTTATAAGGAGTCGGTTTCCCTGGGTCTCACGTTGACCACTATATTTCTATCTGTATCCAGCCTCTATCTGTGGGGAGAGCAAACACATGTCAATATATTCATTCGTAATCATGCTCATCCCCGAAAGCTGCCCCAATCCAAGGAATTTGCCGCTCCACCCCCCTTGTTTCATAAGCCGACGCTAAACCACGCCGCCCCAGAACAACCCGAACGGAAGTGTTTTAAACTAGTACAAACCGTATGGAATGAGAAGGCCGATTTCTCCTTGGACTCTGTAGGTAAGGGAATTTGCCAGTAGCCCTTGGTTATTTCCAGTGTCGAAAAACGATCCGTGCCAAGCTGATCCAGGAAATCATCGACCCAGGGCA
This sequence comes from Coryphaenoides rupestris, assembly GCA_002895965.2. Lineage (NCBI taxonomy): Eukaryota > Metazoa > Chordata > Actinopteri > Gadiformes > Macrouridae > Coryphaenoides > Coryphaenoides rupestris. The sequence goes on along the minus strand of PIJE02000038.1, from coordinate 959,853 downwards.
TTGGATATGCATAACATTTTTACACACAATTCAAGTTGCGTCAACACAGAACCGAATATCTCCAGCATCTTTGCATTTGTGTTCAGGTAACCTATATGGACACTACCTAACATACACGCCAGGGGGAGTCTCTATGCAGTGTTCAATGAGGGTGGTGCAGCCCGGGAGGGGGGAGAAGACGTCGACGATCGTCGTGCTCAGGCTCAGGTTGAATCGGGCCATGATCAGTTTGTGTGTCTTATCACCCCCCAAGTGACCTGCCATCGGGCTGTGGTGAACTGCCTGGAAAATCATTTCCCAGTGGATCCTCCGGAGCCGGTAAAACCCCCACGAGAGGCTCCACTGATTCCTTCCCCCTTGGAGCCACATCAGACTACCTCACATCAGCGGCGAGCATGGTGCACATTCCCTATGTCCCTGTCGGCCGTGACTGCGCATCCCCCTGCCCCTTGCTGTTACTAATCGGTACCTAATAAAAGGGGACACGCCAGCTGGAAACAAACCACAAACTTCACGTTATGCTTTTTCCCGTGATGTCTGATTTCTAAGGTCATGATCGGATAGTTGTGCACATATCCATGAATGCAACAAACCCTCACCCATGACACTTCCAACAGTGACCCTGATTCACCAGGCTTTGGTGAATCAGGGTCTGACTACTCCCCGAATCCAGCAAAGCCTGATGTATATCCCTTGTACCTTTACCAGTGTCTGGTACCTTCCTTCAAGATTGTGAGCAGAGGCTGATGCTGCAGCCACCTGCACAACCTGCCCCACCTCCACCACTGGGCATTCACGTTGCCTGTGGCCGAGCTGGCTGCAGCACCAAGACTCCGGTCCTGACAAATGAGGTGCTCGTTGTGGGGGCCCTGGGACCGAGGCCGAGACTGGGTTGGATCCGTTATCCCCGGGTGGGTTGGTGGAAAGTCGCGGGACAGAGGGCTGAGAAGGTGCTGGGGAGCCTTCGGGACCCGGTGGGTTAGCCGGTGTCCAGCAGCTGGTGGGCCAGGGCAAAGGGCCGTGTGCTGTCCTACCACTGGATCCCCGGAAGCATCGCCTGTGGCCCTCCTGTGTGAGGCCTAGCCTGTCCACCAAAGGGTTAACAGAACATATTGGCATAATTGAGTGTGCACTGATTGCAAGACACTTCTACAGAGCTATCACAGAAGTTGTGCCGCAGCTCATCTGATCTAAACACACACACATTGAAATAGAAAATGTGTAAGAGAAACAGACAGAAATAGGGAGACAACAAAAAAGAGAGAGAGAGATAGAGAGCAACAAACAGAAACATTTATACAGAGGGAGAGTGAGAGAGCCAGATAAAGAGGCACAGGGAGAGAGAAAGCGACAGAGGAGAAGCAGAAAGAGACAAGAGAATTAAAGAATTTAAAAGAGAAATGAGAAAAAAGGATGAAGGGAATGGTGGAGGAAATGAAGGGAGTAGAGGCGAGGGAGCGGAAGGACGCCAAACGAAGACAGGTAGCAAGGACATGAGGAAGGAAGAGAGCAGATGATGGAGACGTGTGGATGAGGGATACAGACAATCATGCAATCTGCCTGTTCTTTATACTGTACGTACTGTGGAAAACTGCAGGGAGGCAGGAGAGGCAAGCTTGCTGGCTCCACCCCCAGACCTTATAAGGACTTCCTGGCTATACACAAGGAAACCCAGAAGGACTACCCGTAAATATTACAGAGACTTGAATGAACTATTATTTTCCCTTCCTTCCCTCTCCTGGATGTAAATACACCCCCCCCCGATAAATGTCCCAATTATTTAGAAGTTGTGCTTTGAGTGTGTTTTGTTGTTGAAATTGGTGGTGTGGAAACCCCAAACCCTTGAGCCTGCTCCATATCGTGGAGAATGTGAGTAAAAGTCACACCAGGTCACAACTAAACAGACATGGAGCACAATGGAAGTGTTGGTGAAGCAGCTAGTCGGGTCTATCATATCGCAGCAGGCTATGCATCAGGAACTGATGGGGCGCTAACAGTCCATCTCAGCGGTAAGCAGTTTCCCCCTCCCACCCCCAGTATGTTTATACTGAAGCAGACAGAGTCTGAAGACATTGAGGGCTACCTCCAAACCTTTGAGAGGACTGCTGTTTGGGAGAAATGGCCGCCGGAACAATGGGTCAGCCTGCTAGCCCCTTTTCTGTCATCTGGATCTGGATCTGACAGCTGACCAAGCAATGCATTATGAGGGACTGAAAAAGGAGATCCTGCGATGGTATGTTTACACCCTGAATAATAGGTCCCAGAAATGTCATGAAAAAATTTGCCAGCCAAGCCAAACCGCAGGGTGCAGATCAGCTGGTGGAACTGGTGAAAAGTCAACAGGTGGCTTTGGAGGTCATGCTGGGCTTAGGAGTGTGCACCTTCACCCGTCACTCCTGTGAGGGCCAATGGGAAAGTCACCACGGCACTTTTGGACTCCGGGTGTATGGTGACTCTGATCCGACCCGGACTTCTCCAAAACCCCAATCCTGGTTGACACGGTGAGCATCACATGTATACACGGTGAGACCCAAAACTACCCTACTACCCTCCTACACCTACAGACCACAAAGGGGAAGTGTACGGGACCAGTGGGAGTGGTTCCAAACCTACCGGTGCCGGTTCTTATCGGGAATAGGTAATATTGAGTGATTTTGTTCTCAGTGTTCACAGTGTCTTATGTTTCAACTGTCCTTCCTGCAGAAAGGGTAGGAGTTATATAGTTTGATGGCCACAGGCAGAAAGGACCTCCGGTGGCATTCGTTAGTGCACCTTGGTAGTCTCAGTCTCCGGCTGAAGGTGCTCTGGTGTGACTCCAGTGTGGCATGCAGGGGATGAGAGGAATTGTCCATAATACTGAGTAGTTTACTCACATCCTCCTCTCCGAGACCTCCACCAAAGACTCCAGTTACACTACCGGGACAGAGCCCACTTTCCTGATGAGCTTATTGAGTCTGTTAGCATTGCCTGCCTTCACCCTGCTGGGGCAGCAGGGTGAAGATGACGCTGGCCACCACTGAGTGATAGAACATCTGCAGCATGGTTTTGCAGACATTGAAAGATCTGAGTCGCCATAGAAAATACAGGTGACTCTGACCTTTCTTGTACAGGGCCTCTGTGTTTTTAGTCCAGTCCATCTCATTGTCTACGTGGACACCCAGGTACTTGTATTCCCCAATAATGTCCACCTCAGTCCCCCTGACGCTGACTGGGTCGTTGCTTCCTGAAATCCACCACCAACTCCTTAGTCTTCACGTTGAGTTGCAGAGGTGTGGAGTGTGAACAGGAAGACAGGACTGTACCCTGAGGTGCTCCCGTGTTGCTCACTATTGTCCTGTCCCCAAGAAAAGACATGTAAACACCCTCAGTGACTACAGACCAGTGGCTTTGACTTCACATGTCATGAAGTTGCTGGAGAGGCTAGTCCTGAAGCACATCTGTGCATGAGTCGAACCACCACTATTATAATTATTATAACTATTACCACCACTATCATTGGAGTGGAAGACGCCATCATCTTTCTGCCTGACCTCACAGGTCGGCCACAGTACTGCAGAGCAGTCACACATCCTGTTCACACTCTACACCTCAGACTTCAGATACTGCTCACAGTCCTGCCACCTGCAGAAGCTGCCACAGCCATTGTCGGCTGTATCAGCAAGGGACAGGAGTCGGAGTACAAGAGTGTGGTGGACAGTTTCGTGGAGTGGTGTGGACTAAATCACTTTCAACTCAACATCGCAAAGACTAAGCAGTTAAGCAGGTAAGCAGTCCAGTCCAACAATAAGTTGGACTGGACCAAAAAAAAGAGGCCCTGTACAAGAAAGGTCAGTCGCCAGAGGCTCAGATCTTTCACGGTCTGTAAAACCATGCTGCAGATATTCTATCACTCAATGGTGGCCAGCGTCAACTTCTACGCTGTTGTGTGCTGGGGCAGCAAGGTGAAGGCAGCCGATGCTAATAGACTCAATAAGCTCACCAGGAAAGCAGTTTCTGTCCTGGGAGTGGAACTGGAGTCTTTGGTGGAGGCCTCGGAGAGGAGGATGCTGAGTAAACTACTCAGTATTATGGACAATGCCTCTCATCCCCTGCACACCACACTGGAGTCATACCAGAGCACCTTCAGTCGTAGACTGAGACTACCAAGGTGCACTGCAGGACATCACCGGAGGTCCTTTCTGCCTGTGGCCATCAAACTTTATAACTCCTCCCCCTTCTGCGGGAATAACTGAAATGTACGACACTGAACACTGAGAACAATATCATGTGCAATATTAATATTATTACCCAACATAATGTGCAATATTCCCACCATGTGCTATATTATTAATATCATGCTACCTCTCAATATTACCTTGCAATATTACCTCTCATCCCATTATGTGCAATATTCTTAATATTCTTAATATCATGTGCAATACTACCTTTCACCATTATTATTATTATTACCCTTCAATTATTACCTTATAATATTACCTTTCATCATCATGTGCAATATTTCTCATGTGTAATACCATTGCCAACTAGACCAGGTTGTGATCTGATCTGCCCAGAGGAGAGAGAGCTGTGGAGCTGTATGCCTCCTTAACATTGGCATAAGGCAGGTCCAGTGTTTTATTTTCCCTGGTTTTGCAGTCCACAAACTGCTTAAATGTGGGCAGGGTTGATGTCAGTGACATGGTTAAAATCACCCGATATTGATATGAACGCGCTTGGGTGCAGTGTCTCTAGACGCGCGGTCACAGAGTTGATGACGTCGGCAGCCCGCGACGCATTAGCCGCGGGAGGAATTTAAACAACAATAACAATGCTCTGCAACCTCTGGCACAAGAATTTCCTTCAGGATCAATAAAGTTTAAAGCTTATCTTATCTTATCTTCTGTCCGACATGTTGCTCTGCAGCCTCATATACTGTGGCTGACCTTTGGGGTAGTTGTTGATCCAGGCAACTAGTGGCGCATCCACCTTCATGTCCAGTAGCTAAGTCCCAAGCAGGGCAGGCCTTATGGTGTTGAAAGCACTTGAGAAGTCGAAGAATGTTACTCTCACAACGCTGCCTGCCTCTTCCAGGTGAGCATAAGCTCTGTGCAGCAGAAAGATGATGGTGTCTTCCACTCCAATGTGGGGCTGGTCGGCGAACTGCAGGGGGTCTAGTGATGGTTCGACTGGTGCACAGATGTTCTTCAAAACTAGCCTCTACAGCAACTTCATGACATGTGAAGTCAAAGCCACTGGTCTGTAGTCACTGAGGGTGTTTGCATGTCTTTTTGGGGGGATGGGAACCAGGCATGATGTTTTCCCGCAGGACAGGGACAATCGTCGTGCTCAGGCTCAGGTTGAAGATGTGTTGGAACACACCGCACAGCTGAGTCGCACATACTTTGAGCACTCTGGGGCTGAGGCCGTCAGGCCTTGCAGCCTTGCCTGGGCGTAGTCTGCTGAGTTCACTTCTCACATCCTCTGAGGTGATGGTGATTGACTCTGGGGAGTTGTTAGAGAGGAGGGGGGGGAAGGGGAGGGGAGGGAGGGAGAGGGGAGAGGAGAGGGGAGGAGAGAGGGGAGGGAGAGGGGAGAGGAGAGTGGGGGGGGGGGGAGGGCATGGGGAGGAAGGGGTGGAAGTCACTGGAGAAGCTGGCAGGAGGGTGGGCAGGAGCGACATCATCAAACCTGTTAAAGAACAGATTCAACTCATTGGCCTCATCCAGGTTTCCCTCTCTCCCCTGGGTGGTCTTTGTTCCATGGCCAGTGGTGGTTCTTTTGCCACTCCACACCTACCTGATGTTTTTCTGCTGAAGCTTCCTCTGAAGCTTTCTTCTGTAACAAATGTGCGGGACGCCATGAGCAACGTCGACTGGGACATCTGATCCAACTCCAGTGACGTCAGTAAGTTTATGGACGTGGTGACAAGCTTCATAGCAATGCTACAGAACACCATTGTCCCCACGGTTAAGGTGAGATCCTTTTTGAATCAAAAACCGTGGGTCGATGGATCCATCCGTGCCGCCCTGAACGCCCGTACTGCTGCCTACAACTCCAGCCTCGTATCTGGCAACATTGACGAATACAAAGTGGCTACAGACTATGGTGAGTGGTGAAGGACACAGAGAGAAGGTACAGAGACAGAGTGGCGTCGCAGATGGAGCAGCATGACACCAGACGCCTATGGCAGGGGATCTCAGACTACCGGGACAGAAGCCGCACAACTGTGAGTACCGACGCATCCCTACTGGATGATCTAAACTTATTTTTTGCATTGTTTGAGGCAAGCAACAACAGCGCTAGCAGAACCGTAGCTGAAGTGAGTTCCATTGCTAAGGACGAGCGCACTCTCTCTGTGACTGAGCACAACATGAGGAGGGCTCTGATGAGGGTGAACACCAGAAAAGCTGGAGGTCCCAATGGCATATTTGGACGAGTATTGAAGACCTGTGCTAACCAACTAGCTCCAGTGTTCACCACAATATTCAACCTCTCCCTGGCAGAGTCCATGGTCCCAGCCTGCCTCAAACGGTCCACTATTATGCCCAAGACTTCTTTTCCAGTATGCCTGAATGACTACCAACCGGTGGCTCTCACATCGGTGGTCATGAAATTTTTTGAGAGACTGATTAAGGACTACACCTGTGCCGTCTTACCTCCCTCCATGGACCTGCTGCAGTTCGCCCTGTGGCCAAACAGATCCACAGACGATGCTGTCTCCCAGGTAATACACAGCTCCCTGTCTCATATTGACAGTCGGAAGGGGGATATGTGAGAATGTTGTTTATTGACTTTAGCTCTGCTGTCAACAGCATAGTTCCAAGTAGACTGGCTGACAAGCTAATGTGCACCAGGACCCAGGTCGTCATGGTGGGCAAACACACCTCCAGACCCCTCACCCTGAACACAGCAACCCCACAGGGTTGTGTCCTCAGCCTCATACTGTACCCCCTGTACACACATGACTGTGTGGCCAGGTCCAGCTCCAACACCATCGTCAAGTTTGCGGATGACACAGTGGTGGTGGGCCTGATTTCCGGTAACGATGAGAAGGCCTACCGAGAGGAAGTTGCTAAACTGTCACTATGGTGCCAAGACAACAGCTTCATCCTGAATGTCTCCAAAAATAAGGAGCTGATTGTGGACTTTAGGAGGACAAAACATCAGAGGACTTACACACCACAGGGGATTAATGGTACTGCTGTGGAGAGAGTGAGCAGCTTCAGGTACCTGTGAGTCCACATAGCAGAGGATCTTGACTACACAAATTGACACTCTGGTGAGGAAGCAGTGAGCAGCTGAGGAAGTTCCAAGTGTCCCGGAGGATCAGACCTTCGATGCTGGTGCAGTGGAGAGCATCCTGACAGGCAGCATTATTGCCTGGTTCGGCAACAGCTCCTCTCAGGACAGGATGGCTCTGCAGAGGGTGGTGCATTCGGCTGTGCGCAGGATCATGAAGGATCCTCACCACCCCAACAACAACCTGTTCCAACTTCTGCGGTCAGGCGAACGCCTCCACAGTCACGCTGCTAGAACAGAGAGACTAAAACGGAGTTTCTTTCCGTAGGCCATCAGGACTGTGAACTGTGAACCTTACTAGGGCCCCCCACTGCCCCTCCCATGCACATATCCTGATACCTTTTTTCTTATATTGCCCTGTTGTTCATATGTCTATGTCTATGTCTATAATTTAGCATTATTATATTCCAACATTTTTTTGTGGATATTTGATTCTCTGGTTATTTGTATTTGTTCTGCACATTCCACTGGGCATCGCCACTTTTTCATTTCACTGCATATGTGTATGTGACGATTAAAGTTCTTGAATCTTGAATCTTGAAATCTTGAAACTCCTATCCGGGAGACGAATCAGAGGGTTGTTGGATGTGGTGAAAGAAGCCTGCAAACAGCAACCGTCAGTGTCAGGGGGGTGTGGAATGTGTGGAGGGGAGCAGTGGACAGTCAAATCAATCTGACATGCAGAGGGAAGTAGGGTGCTTCACGTAATGAAAACTCAAGCAGATTAGAATGAGGTAGAGCACACCCTGGTAGGATCAGGAGGGATGTGTGTGTTATTGAAGCATGGTTCACACTCACATTCAACACAAGAATGTGAGTGTGACCCATGTAAGCCGGGGGTATGGATTTTAGACATTTCTGCTGCCGACAGCTTTTCCTGTTGCTGGGTGATACCATGGGTACCACTGAAAGGGCACATTGGTCTTTTAATATCCGCTGAAACCACATTGTAATACGGTATGATGACATAAGGTGTTGCAAACCTACTTTGTGTACAGGCCTTCCATCAGTGCTCACACACAACCGCCCCTGAGCAGCCCGGATAATATCTGGTTAACCTTCCCTGAGTGGCTGTGGGGCGGTGTTGCGGCTGATGTCATTTGAGTCCTCCCAAAAAATATGAACAAATGCAATTTACCGTCAATTGCAGAAAACAAGTCTAGCGGCCGCGCTCACGCAGTGAAGTGCTGAAAGGATTACTCCATTGTCAACAAGACAATGGAGACATGCAGTCTGGTAGTCTGTCTGTATGTATGTCTGTATGTATGGTCTGTTGTCGGTACTTTGCTGTATGATGCATGCAAGAGGTTGTGTGTGACGTCCATCCACCATCCCTCCACTACCAGCATGCGGTGATCTGGCAGGTGGCTAAGGCCAATTGTGCCGCCCTGCGGTTTTCTGGCAACCTGTGCAGCCAATCACACTCCTTCAATGTGAGCTGGCAACCCATGTAGCCAATCATGCTTTCTCCCAGAAAATCGTTTCAGGTCTAACGGACACCTGTGAAGTCAACATTCACTCAATGAAAAAATATAGTTCAAGTAAAACTTCGAAGAGATACTATGTAACTTTGTACACTGGCTCCCTCTCATGACCAGGGTTAGCCTACACCAGCACCAGAGAGTGTTGACTCTCTTGTCGGCACCAGGTTCAGACACAGAGAGAAAAGAGTTACCCTGTCAAGCAAACAGTGAGGCAAATAGATAAAAGGGAGGATGTTTTACCGTACGCCTTAGAGAGAACAAGAATGATTTATGGATCTTTTACCGTAAGCATTACAATATTGGGGGTTTGTGTGTGTGTGTGTGTGTGTGTGTGTGTGTGTGTGTCAATACATGTTTAATGGGGTTGTGGGGTATTCTGCTTCTACTCAATATGTATTCGTCCATTCGTCCAGACCTGGAGGTGCTGACCCCCATCCCGACTGCTTCACACTCCCCTGTAAACCACCCCAGTGTGTGCTGGAGCTCAGAACCACATTGTCTGCAAAGAGCATGGATGCAATTCTGAGGTTGCCAAACCGGACACTTACAATGGACTCTCAGTCACAGGAGTTCAGGGTCAACCAGCACTGGGGAAATTCAATTTTCCCATCTTAGCATGTTTTTACCCATCAGATAATTAGTATGGTTTTTAATGTCTACTTGTGTTTTTATGGATTTTTTTATTCTAATGTCCATTTCTATTCTGATGTCTCTGAATTTATGTGAAGCACTCAGTGCATGTCATTTATCTGCTGTAAAGCACTTTGAGCTACATTTCTTGTATGAAAGGTGCTATATAAATAAAGTTGTACTTATTTACTGACTTACTCACCACGGCTGTGCCTTGAGATTCTGTCCATGAAAATCACAAACAGAATCAGTGACAAGGGACAACCTTGGCGGTGTCCAACCCCCACTGAGAACGTGCTCGACTTTGTGCGGAGAATGTGGACACAGCTCTCACTTTGGTTGAGCACGGACCACATGGCTCTGAACAACGGCCTCAACGACCCCATAGTACCCCCCACAGGATTCCCTGGGCGACACGGTCATAAGCCTTCTCCAAGTCTACAAAGCACATGTAGACTGGATGGGCAAACTCCCATGACGCCCCCCCCCCCCCCCCCCCAACAACACTGCAAGGGTAAAGAGCTGGTCCAAGACGGAATCCACATTGTTCCTCCTGAATCTGGAGGCGGAGCCTCTTTTCCAGCACCCTGGAATAAACTTTCAGGTACTGTCCCTGACCTCCATGCGTCATTGAATAGGCGTGTCAGCCACATCAGTCGCCTTGCCACTGAAGAACTTTTTGACTGTTTCAGCGACCAAGGATATCGGTGGGGTTTCCCCTGAGTCTTCAGACTATGCCCCTTCCTCAGAGAATGTGCTGGTCCGGTTCAGGAGTTCCACATAGTGTTTCCACCGCCCGACAATATCCTCAGTCTGGGTCAGTTCTTAGGTTGCCACCACGACAGGCACTGACAGCTTTTTGACCACAGCTCCTAGCAGCAGCCTCTACAATGGAGGCTCTGAACATGAGCCACTCAGATTCCATGTCCCCAACCTCCCCTGGGATACACAAGAAGTTCCTCCGGAGGTGAGAGTTAAAGACCCCACGGACAGGGGCCTCCACCAGACGTTCCCAGTTCACACTCACTACATGTTTGGGCTTACCAGATCAGTCCGGCAGCCTCCCCCACCATCTGATCCAACTCACAACCTTTGTCCACCCGAGTGTCCAAAACATACGGCCGCAGAGCTGCTGTACACTTATGACCCACCCTATGCTCGAACATGGTGTTCATTATGGCCAGTCCATAACTAGCACAGAATTCCAGGATGCCACCCAGAGACTCCAAGAAGGTTGGTGCTCGGTGCTTGGTGCTCGGTACATAAGCACACAAAACAGTCAGGAGCCTTCACCCCAGCAACACTCTTGTTCACCGGTGATAACTTCAATGCAGTGGCACTCAGCCGGGGACTTATATATACAGTATATATACTGGATATATAGATTATATAACTGCTGGAAAAAAATTACGACAAGATAACACCCGCAAATCACTTATTTGTCACCTGTCAAAAGTCAAAAGTCAAAAAGTCAAAGTGTTTTACTGTCACATGTACATCATAACACGGGGCCATTCTGAACAGTGAAACTCTCGTGACATGGCAGGTGACGTAATCCGTAGGAAGTAGGCAAAAATGAACAAGAGGAGAAAAGAAAAATATATATCTACCGTATTTTTCGGACTATAAGGCGCACCGGATTATAAGGCGCAATATCAATGAACAGGTCTATTTTCATACATAAGGCGCACCGGATTATAAGGCGCATTAAGCAAAACAAAACAGTCAGATAAGTCGAACTTTATTCAACTCATTCACAATAACTCTCAACATTGTTCAGTTGTAACACATAAAATACAAAACAATACACTCACTTTTTCAGTTCATTCCTCTTCCACAAATTGATTCATTAATGTTGAATTCTCTCGCAGCTGCTCTATTCCCATGTTCTACTGCGTGACTTATAGCCTTCAGTTTGAAATCCGCTTCGTAAGCATGTCTCTTTACAGGTGCAATTTTGGGGTCCTTATACACACACCATAATATTACCGGTATGTTGAAGCACAGTAAGTATTACTCCGCAAGGCTAGTATTACTCCGCGGTAGCCGTAATGCTCCGACAATCCATCAAGCGGTGCGGCTTCGTAGTTTACCAAAGTCGTACTAAAACATTTTGACAGATTTTTGAGCGCCGTGTACCACATAAAATCGGTTCGAGGTCAGTAAGCACAACCAGAATTAATACATAAGGCGCACCGGATTATAAGGCGCACTATCGATTTTTGAGAAAATTACAGGATTTTAAGTGCACCTTATAGTCCGAAAAATACGGTATATATATGCATTGACAATATACATATATATACACACACACACACACACACACATATATATTAGTGGTGGGACTCCATTAAAAAAATGTATCTAATTAATTAGAGGCTTTAATCGCATATCAATATTTGACACGAGAAGCAACATTTTCCAATTCAAATGGATTTTGGTATACGAGTGCCTGACCCCTGCCTGTCTGACAACCCGAATCCCAGCCCCACCCTGGACTGTATGAGAACCCGCCTGAGTGTACCGACCCCTGCGTTCGGACAACGACGATTCTCGTGGATTACGGACTGGCTGATACTAACCCCTACCTCTCCTTCCCCTTTACCCGCAATAAACTACTAAGTTGTATTATACTGGTGTAGACCTTGGAATTATTGTATTCAGTCGAGTGACTACTCCAATCACCCGGGAGTGTGTCACATATGGTGGAGAATGCGGGCAATCTCGATTGACTGAATACAGTAAAACCCTGGAAACAGATACACCAGCAGCAACAGTTCCTGGAAATATTAATGACCAAGCAGATGGAACAAACAGTGAATTTTCAACGGGAGATACATGCGGCGTGAGTGGAGCAGGGAGACGCCGCTCCACCAAGGCGTGCAAGCCCCGCCCAGTTTTTGGTAAAACATACCACCGCGGATAGTGTGGAGGCTTTTCTCCGCCACTTTGAAATTACCGCACATCGGGAGAAATGGCCGGAGGTGCAATGGGTGGACTTCGTAGCTCCCTTTCTGAGCGGGGTGGCACAGGCAGCATACCAAGACCTGACCGATGGAACAACTGTCACATACAGGACGTTAAAAGAAAAGATTTTGCAGAGGCACGGTTTCACCGTGATTGCCAGGGCACAACGATATCATGATTGGACCTATGATCCGGCTGCATCTCCCAGAGCCCAAATGCACGAGCTCACCCGCATCACTAACGGTTGGCTGGTGTCGGACCCCAAAATGCTCGGGCCAATTGAACGAGTGGTGATGGACCGGTTGTTGCGGGCCCTCCCCGTCGAAGCGAAGAAACTGGCAGGACAGAGCAATCCTAAAAAACGCAGAGGCCCTAGTAGATATCCTGGAGGGCTATCAAGCGGCCCAGGGGTTGCTGCGCAGTGGGCGGCCGACAAAGACTGAAATGGTAACCCAGCCCACAGAACGCCAATGGGGGGAATCCGCCCGGCGGCCAGCAGCGCCAACCCCGGTCGAACCACCCAGGCGTCGGCCACTCGTGAACCCTCTCCTGGACTCCGGAAGCACAGTGACACTGATGAGACCAGATTTCGCACAGGTTCCACATCTATACAGCACGGTGAGTGTAACCTGCATCCATGGGGAGACCAGGGAATACCCCACTACAACATTGGACTGCCAGACTACAAGAGGACGGTACTCGGGGACGGCAGGGGTGGTGCCTGACTTCCCCGTTCAGGTCCTTATTGGCCGGGATGCTGACATATTCCCAAGGCTGTGGCACAGTTGGGGAGGGAAAAGAGAGGCCCCCGGTCCCGCCAGGAGACCCAAAAAGCCCTCTCCCGAGGCGGCACGGCTATGCGGGTTCCAGAGGTGTCCACCAAACCCCTCTCGGAGGGGGAGGCCAGTGCGGCGCAGCTGTGGCAGAAGCGGCGGCCTATGAAACGGCGAGGGAGGAGGAAGAGAGGCCGCCAGCTGAGGAAGAAGAGGATTTCGGGGACCTATTCCCCCAGAATCCTGACGACCAACCCCTCCCCTCTCACCGGCAGGTTTGGAACGGCGCAATTGGAAGACACCAACCTGACCAGCGCGCTCCAGCAGGTGTCAGTGGAGGACGGCACGTTGATGGACGGGGTAGAACACGTGAGTTTTCCCCATTTTGCCATTAATGTCATGGGAGTGGGCAGGAGGACCCAATCGCAAGACTCAAGACTCGGGGTTTTGCAGTGTGAAGCGGTCTTAATTTACCGTGAGACAGACAGGTAGGCAGGTGAGGGACAGACATGCAGGAATGCAGGTGACGGGTCCATATGGAATGAGTAACAACAGGATTTGTATACACAACAGTATGTGCAACATAACAGGAAAATCTGTAACTATCACACGACAATGACACATAACATTGACAATGGTCCGACACCCGTGGGTGGAAAGCCGGGGCTTTTATGCTGTGCATAATTGCTCATTGCGGACAGCCGCGAACGTAGCGCAGGTGCCGCTAATCATCCAGGGGCGGCACTGGCGCCCGGGAGCCCCGCTAATCCTCCAGGGGCGGCATTGGCGCCCGGGAGCCCGGAGCCATGATCGTGATCGTGACAGTACCCCCCCCTCAACGGGAGCCTCCTGGCGACCCACGATGACCGGGCCGGCACCGTCGGGTGGACGACCCGGAGGCTGGGCGGAGGACGAGCAGGGACCCTCAGGCGGACGACCCGGAGGCTGGGCGGAGGCCGCACAGGGACCCTCAGGCGGATGACGCGGAGGCTGGGCGGAGGACACCGGCGCCGTCGGAGCGGGGGCCGGGGCTGGCTGGCAACTGGCAGCAGGAAATGGCAGGGACTGTGGTGGTGCAGCCGGGACCAGGACCAGGGATGGGTGGGACCTGGGAGCAGGGACTGGTGGGCGCTGCCGTGGTGCAGCCGGGACCAGGACCAGGGATGGGTGGGACCTGGGAGCAGGGACTGGTGGGAGCTGCTGTGGTGCAGCCGGGACCAGGACCAGGGATGGGTGGGACCTGGGAGCAGGGACTGGTGGGCGCTGCTGTGGTGCAGCCGGGACCAGGACCAGGGATGGGTGGGACCTGGGAGCAGGGACTGGTGGGAGCTGCGGTGGTGCAGCCGGGACCAGGACCAGGGATGGGTGGGACCTGGGAGCAGGGACTGGCGGGAGCTGCTGTGGTCCAGCCGGGACTGGGACTCGGGGAGGCTGGGACCTGGGAGCAGGGACTGGCGGGAGCTGCTGTGGTCCAGCCGGGGCCGGGACTCGGGGAGGCTGGGACCTGGGAGCAGGGACTGGCGGAAGCTGCTGTGGTCCAGCCGGGACCGGGACTCGGGGTGGCTGGGACCTGGCAGTAGGGACCTGCAGGAGCTGCTGTGGTCCAGCCGGGACCGGGACTCGGGGTGGCTGGGACCAGGGAGCAGGGACTGGCAGGAGCTGCTGTGGTCCAGCCGGGACCGGGACTCGGGGTGGCTGGGACCAGGGAGCAGGGACTGGCAGGAGCTGCTGTGGTCCAGCCAGGACCGGGACTCGGGGTGGCTGGGACCAGGGAGCAGGGACTGGCAGGAGCTGCTGTGGTCCAGCCGGGACCGGGACTCGGGGTGGCTGGGACCATACAGTAGGGACCGGCAGGAGCTGCTGTGGTCCAGCCGGGACCGGGACTCTGGGTGGCTGGGACCAGGGAGCAGGGACCGGTGGGATGAGTTGAGTAGCGAGCATGGCTATCTGGTTGGTGAGTTGGTTGAGTACTTGCTGCAACTCGCCCTGGCTGATGAGTGCCTTCCGTAGTCCGGCGGACCCCGAGTCTGAGTCTGCTGAGTCCATTGTTGGTCGGACCATTCTGTCGTTGGAGTGGGCAGGAGGACCCAATCGCAAAACTCAAGACTCTGGGTTTTGCAGTGCGAATCGGTCTTTATTTACCGTGAGACAGACAGGTAGGCAGGTGAGGGACAGACATGCAGGAACGCAGGTGACAGGTTACGATCCATATGGAATGAGTAACAACAGGATTTGTATACACAACAGTATGTGCAACATAACAGGAAAATCTGTAACTATCACACGACAATGACACATAACATTGACAATGGTCCGACACCCGTGGGTGGAAAGCCGGGGCTTTTATGCCGTGCATAATTGCTCATTGCGGACAGCCGCGAACGTAGCGCAGGTGCCGCTAATCATCCAGGGGCGGCACTGTCGCCCGGGAGCCCCGCTAATCCTCCAGGGGCGGCATTGGCGCCCGTGAGCCCGGAGCCATGATCGTGATCGTGACAATTAAAAATAATCTGCTGTATCAGGTAGTGATGAAAGCAGGGGTGCGGCAGGAACTATTGTTGGTACCGCGTTCCTTCATCCCCTCTGTCCTACAGTTAGCCCACTCTCACCTGCTGGGGGCCCACCTGGGGGGGGAGAAGACGCTGGAGAGGATCAGAGCGAGATTCACTGGCCGGGAATTAAGAAGGCCGAGGTAGAGGACTTCTGCCGCAGCTGCCCCGACTGCCAGCATGTGGTGCCCAGACCTCACTTGAGAAATCCTCTCATCCCTCTGCCCATCATTTTGGTGCCCTTCAGCCGGATCACTATGGACCTGGTGGGGCCATTGCCCAGGAGCAGCCGAGGACACCAATATATCCTGGTCATCCTCGACTATGCCACGAGGTATCCGGAGGCAATCCCGTTGCGGACCATGGCCATGAAGGGGATCGCCCGGGAGCTAATGATGATGTTTTCCTGAGTCGGTCTACCCGATGAGATCCTCACCGACCAGGGCACACCCTTCATGTCCAGGATCATGAAGAACCTATGCGGGCTAATGAAGGTAACCGAACTCAGAACATCGGTGTATCACCCCCAGATTGATGGCCTCGAGGAGCGGTTCAACCAGACCATGAAGAAAATGCTAAAAAAGGATATGGAGGTGGACGGGAGGAATTGGGACCAACTGCTGCCCTTTCTACTCTTCTCGATTCGAGAGGTGCCCCAGGCGTCCACTGGATTCTCACCATTCGAGTTGCTATACAGAAGACGACCGCGAGGACTGCTGGACCTGGCGAAAGAAGCCTGGGAGCCTGGGAGAACCATCTCACCACAGAACCATGGTGGAACATGTGGAGGAGGTGAGAGAGAGAATGGCCACCATATGGCCCATGGTCCGAGAGCACATGGCGGAAGCTCAAACCGACCTGGCACGAGTCTACAATCGAGGGGCCCAACCCCGAGAGTTTGCCCCCGGAGACCGAGTGTTGGTCCTGGTGCCCACCTCCGAGTATAAGTTCCTGGCGAAGTGGAACGGCCCATACGAAATCCTGGAGAAGGTGCGGAGGTCAATTATAAGGTGAGGCAGCCAAGGTATAGCACATAAACCCACAAAAAAAATGGGTGACCCGCAATGTGCTGTTCTCTCTCTCTCCCGCTAGGTAGCAAGACCATGCTGATCGAGGTCCCGATGGGGGAACAAATAACCCCCAGACAGAGACAAGACTTGCAGGAGCTGATCAACCGGAATCGGGATGTGTTTTCGACGGAGGCTGGACATACCGAACTAATCCAGCATCACATCATTACCGAGCCAGGGAAAAAGGTGAAACTCAGACCTTACCGGATCTCGGAGGCAAGGAGAGAGGCCATCCGAACGGAGGTAAAAAATATGCTGAGGGCAGGGATAATCGAAGAGTCCAACAGTGTAGCCCGATTTTCCTAGTAACCAAGCCTGATGGCACCATAATAGTTTGTGATGATTTCAGACAGTTAAATGCTATGTCTAAATTTGACGCATACCCCATGCCCCGAGTAGATGAGCTGATCGAACGCCTGGGAAAGGTGTGATTTATCACGACCCTGGACCTGACTAAAGGGTACTGGCAGGTACCCCTGGCCCCTGGAGCCAGAGAGAAGACAGCATTCGCGACCCCGGAGGGATTATTCCACTACCGCATGCTGCTGTTCGGACTACACGGGGCCCCGCCCACCTTCCAGAGATTGATGGACTGGGTGCTCCGACCCCACCATGAGTATGCGGCAGCATATCTAGATGACATCGTAATACAGGGGGAGGAATGGGGGACCCACCTGCGACACGTCAACGCCGTACTGGGGGCCCTGCGGGGAGCGGGACTGACGGCAAACCCAAAGAAGTGTCGATTCGGGAATGGCCCCGCCCCCGCACCAAAAAGCAGGTGCGGGTCTTCATTGGGCTCGCCAGCTACTATCGGCGCTTTGTCCCCCATTTCTCCTCTCTGGCAGCTCCCCTAACAGACCTGACCAGAAGCCGACTGCCAGACCGGGTCCTGTGGACGGCCGAGACAGAGGCAGCTTTCATGGCCATCAAGGAGGTCTTGTGTGCAGAACCAGTGCTGGTGACCCCCGACTTTACCCAACCGCTAGTGGTGCAGACCGATGCATCAGAAACCGGGGTGGGTGCCGTCCTCTCTCAGCTACGTGAAGGTGAGGAGCATCCAATCACGTTCATCAGCCGCAAACTGTTGCCCCGAGAGCAAAAATACTCCACCGTGGAGAAAGAATGCTTGCCGATCAAATGGGTATTATGTTTTGGGACGGCACTTCACCCTGGTGACGGATCATGCACCGCTAGTATGGATGTCCAGAAATAAAGAGAACAACGCCAGGGTCACCCGCTGGTTCCTAACACTACAACCATACGCTTTCACTGTGGTCCACAGGTCCGGCGCTGCCCATGGGAATGCGGACACGCTGTCCCGGAGAGACTGAGCTCATGGATCGCCCCTCCCCCCAGGTCGGAGCTGAGGAGGGGGGTGTGTGGCAGCCGGCGGCGAGTGCCCCAGGGGGAAGTGATTAATGGGCGATATATCAGATGGCCGGCAGAAGCCGCCCACCTGTATCTCGACGAGCGATGACATCAGCGGAAAATCAGCCGCACCCGCGAAAGGGGCCAGGTGCGGCACATTACGGGGGTGATTAATAAGGGATAAAAAGAACGACGAGACAACGAGTCAAGGGAGTAGCTGAGGCGAAACCTGGAGGAGAGTGCTGTGTGCAGAGTGAGTAGAGAAAGAGTTGGCTGTGTGCCCTTGGATATATGAGACCCCGCTTCGTGCCTGACCCCTGCCTGTCTGACAACCCGAATCCAAGCCCCACCCTGGACTGCAAGAGAACCCGCCTGAGTGTACCGACCCCTGCCTTCAGACAATGATGATTCTCGTGGATTACGGACTGGCTGATACTAACCCCTACCTCTCCTTTCCCTTTACCCGCAATAAACTTGCTGGCTAAATTGTATTATACTGGTGTGGACCTTGGAATTATTGTATTCAGTCGAGTGACTACTCCAATCACCCGGAGTGTGTCACAATGCATAATAAATAAATAAATAAATAATAATAAATAAATAAATGTATATTGTGTGAATATTGACTTTTAGAAATGTACAAGTAAGGGCAGAAGTACAGGTGAGGGCAGCAGTAGCAGAAATGTGGTATATGGCATGGAATAGCATTTATAAACATAAGACAAAGAATCAAAAGCATATGTATCCAGAGTATTTAAATATAGCATGGGGAATATGGCATATGAATCCAGAAGTAATTGAATAATGTAAATATTATAAATGTTATAAATGTATATGTAAAGTGATCAATATGATCAATGAGATTAGTGTTGCTGGTTCAGAAGCCTGATGGCCTGGCCTGTTTTTCTGGTAGGCTAATCTGTGCCTGAATGCTCCAGTAACGTCTACCAGACAGCAGCAACGTGAACAGTCAATAGCCTGGGTCGCCGTAATCCTCAATGATTTTCCGTGCTTTCTTAAAGCCAGGCCTACACTATTCATTTTGCGCCCGTTTTTGACCTGATTTTTGAGTCGCACAACTCAATTTAGAGTCGTGCCGAATTTCAGTTTCGTCGTGCGTCCGGCGATCGGGTCCAATCTGGTCGATTCCGGTCGGATCGGCGAGCCTACGACGCCCGTCATTCCATACTACAGAGTCGAGTCCCCACGATCACAGCACTTTTTTTCTCACTGCGCCTATAGTGAAGTGGCAAACACAGCGTCTGAAAGCGCCATGTCAGCACGCCGCGTAAGAAAATATGGAGGTGGTTGTGCTGTGACAACAGCTTACGTGCCTCTTTGATCTTTCTTTATCCTATCACCACTGATAGGAACGAGAGAAATGTTGGCAGCTAAATATTCGCATGTCATGGGGCCATATGTGCTGGTGCTTTTTTTTGTAAGGGTTAGAAACAAACAAACTTCTTCAGACTCAAACAAGGAGCTTTTAAATAATCTTTATTGACAATTGTCAATAGGCAGAATGGGGATAGGGTCCGATGAGCTGTTTTATTTACGTACAGTGTGAGCACATCAATCGTGAAATTTGGCTTTACATCACAATTTAGTAAAACAGTAGGATTTGGAATGAAATGCACGACCCATGCACAACTTCAAAAATTGTAGTGTATGCCTGGCATTAAGGCATTGTGTGTGGTAGATGCTTTCTTGTGTCTTCTCAGAAGGTAACGGTGCGTTTTTACAGCCGAGTCCACTTGCCTCGACCAGGAGAGGTCATCTTTGATGAACACACTGAGGAGATTGTAGCAGGAGACTTTCCCCACTTCAGCTCCGTCGATGTATGATTCAACATTCAACATTCAACATTCAAGAACTTTATTTGTCACATACACATACAGGATTTGCAGTGAATTGAAAAGTGGCGATACTCAGCAGAATGTGCAAAAGAATGCGAAAGATAACTTGAACTGGAGGGATCAGAACCAGAACATCTAGAATATTTCCAATATTTCCAGTAAAAAAACCCAGCAGGGATGAGAAATATGAAAAATAAAAAAGGCAGTATAAAAGGCAGTATGAAAAAAATATATAGAATGAAAAAATATAGAATAAGGTGAGTACAGACCGTGTATGTATGCATCTATGTATGAGTGTTCTCACACCTATAGTTCGGTAGACTTGGTCCGATTCAGGGGTGAAGTTGATACTTTGTTGCATTTTTTATTTGGTGCGGTTAGCATTCACACTGGATTTTGTTAGATGAACCAAACAAACGGCTTCCTGGTTTTTGGACAAAAGGGAGCAGCAACAACGTTGTGCGATTTAGTTCCTCCCAATTGCATATTTTAGAAGACAGTGTAAAGAGTATGAGCGAGTTGTTGCCCCTTTGGATGTATGCATTTGATCATCCGTTAACTTCATTGTGTATTATTATCGTATTTTGTGCAATGTTACATCAACGTAAATTGGACTAGTTGGACTACACTAGTTTACATTTACATTTACATTTAGGGCATTTGGCAGACGCTTTTATCCAAAGCGACTTACAAAGAGTACATTTGTTGAAGTAGAGGCAGCAATATATCACTGTGGTACCTGAAGATAAGAATAGAGCTGTTTTCGAGCATTCATATTTAAGAGACGAATAGTTATACTTAATTATGGAATGATGAGGACCGCTGTCAACAGAGGAACACACACACGGTGGTTATTGCTGGTGTGTGTGCGGTGCTTAGCAGCATAGGGTCTGATTTTCATGACCCGCTCACGCCCCCCAACGTGCAATACCGAAGCCGCCCCGTCACCCGCACATAAAGCCACTAGTTCCGCAACCCAACCTGACCCGACGGCACAAGTTGCACAGCCCGACCCGAACCCGCATATCCTATAATAATCATGACCAGTGAAAACATCTCATAATGATCACTTATTACACTGTATTTGGCTCAAATGTATGTGGCTCAAAACGCGTTGGATGGAATAATTAGGCTTAATCAAGTAGCCTACATTTAAAGTGATGGAGACTAATAATGTAGCCCAGGGATACTCAAACGTTTTTATTAAAGGTCCACTTGTGAATTTTATACAAGGTCAATGGTCCGGAACAATGCCAGTAAAGTGCATGACATAAATCAACATCCATAACATATACACACACATTCAATAGTACAGTATGGTGGCTTGAACTAGTGGGAGAAATGGCACTGTTTGCCTGTAGCCAATGCCTTGAACCTCAGCACAAAAGGTGTGATTGCCAGGTGGAGGCACTGACCCAAGTGTTCATTTGTCAAACTGCTGCAGTATGAGTTTTTCACAATGTTCATCGTGGAAAATCCAGACTCAAAGCAATATGTGGAACCGAACATGGTGAGCAAATGAATGGCCACATCCACGTCCACTTCCTTCAGAGCAACATTCTCCTGGAGATCTATCAGCTCGGTTTGCAGAGATGAAACATTTGCCCACGGGAAGATGCTCTGTGCCTCTCTTGAGAATTCTTGAACATTCTTCACGAGAAATGGAGATCCAATACAGAGCAGGACTTGCTTACCCAGACTGAAATCATCAACGGTTTTGAAAGTTCTCAGCCAGCCTCTCCAGGAATGCAATATGAGTGTGATGGTGATTACCATTAGTTTGCTCCAATAGAGTTGGAAAGTGGAGATGTGCCTCTGTTATGTCACTCCTGAAGATCTCCAACTTCCTTTGGAAAGAACGTACTGCTGACATAAGGTCACACACTGTGTTGCCTTGGCCTTGGAGTTTGATGATAGTATTCTTTTCCAAGGTTGGCACACAGCACTGACTGGTGAATGATGCAGTGGTATGACAGCAGGTCTGGATGGTGCTCTTTCAGGCGCTGAACAGCTCCCTTCTCTCTCCCAGTCATGGCTGGAGCTCCATCAGTTGCAATGGACACCACAGTCTTGAGGTCAATTCCCATTTCATTCAGCATCTGCATGATGGCTTCATAAATGTCCTCTCCCCTGGTGTGGCCATGGAGGGTTTTGAGGCCTAATATGTCCTCACAAAATGTTCCCTTTGCCTCACTGTAATACCTAACGAAGACACATAGCTGGGCGTTGTCAGTGCTGTCAGTTGATTCATCAACAGCCAGTGAAATGCACTCTGCATTTTTGATGACATCCGTCAGCTGTGTCACCAGGTCTTTATCAAGTAATTCAGTTCTCCTGGTTGTAGTGGAGTTTGATAAGAATATCTGTTTAATTTTCTCAGACATCTCCTGTTTCTCCTTACCCTCCAACAAAGCCTCAGTTACTTCAGTCATGCACTCCTTCACTACTTCTGAATCAGAAAAGGGCTTTTTGTGCTTGCCCAAAACCCAGGCCACTCTGAGTGAGGCTTCATTTGCTCTCTCTTGCATTGTCATAGATCTGACAAGCAGTTTGTTTGTGGCTTGATAGGAAGATTTTAACTGAAGATTTTAACAGAATAGCTGTGCTTCGATTTATAGTGGCGTTTCACATTACCACTCTTTATGATGGCCACGTTTTCTGTGCAAATCAAGCACATTGGTTTGGTGCTGGACTGTGGGAGAATAAATGCATATTTCTCTGTCCATTCTTCTTTGAATTCTCGGTTCTCTTGATCAACTTTCCTTTGCTTCGGGAACTTTGAGAACGACATGCTGCCACCATTCACAATAACGTGTGCAGGTCCCTGACTAACAGTGGCAGCTAATTGTCATAAGAATGACGCTGCGCTTCTGATTGGGGAAAAACTACCTCGCCCCTCCCCCTCCCTAATGCTACCAATGTTTTATGGGAGCATTAGACTTTCACTTTCACTTCCGTGAAACGGAACGCGTCAGACACAAGAAAATATACATTAATTTACATCTAATGTGACACAGGGTCCGGACCGGATTCATTTGCAGTTTGGTCCGGATCCGGACCTTGGTCCAGAGTTTGAGAAGCCCTGATGTAGCCGATATCAATTAATGGTCATCCGCCCCTCCCAAAAAACCTTGACTACATTAGCCTACTGTGAGAGGTGAGGGGGCGTGGATAGCGTTGGTGAAGACAAGGGGAGCTGAGCAGCAAAAGACCTGTGATTGACACAGCTGTGGGGAATAAGAGTAATTAACGGAATGGTATTTATTGACACCTGTGTACTCTCCCCACAGTCAGAGGCTGGGTATGAATGGCACGGGAGAGCTCCGCCACGTCTCCAACGCCAACCACTTCTGCATGAAATAATTTGACACAATCTCGTTCATTATATTTTATGATTTATACACACTGGAGCGTGTTTATGTCGTGTATTAAAACATTGGATTACTCCGTCCTCTCCTTCCAACAGGAAAATAACCCTAGTAAAGCCACGGAAGTGGCAACGGACATTGCTGCACCTACTTATAGAAAGAGAGAGATTATATCTATGTGATCCGACACGCATCTTCTTTGTTTTATGCAGAACCGAACCTGGGAAAAAAAATTCGACAAAATACCACCAGACCCGATGCAGGACTATTTTGCAGGACTCTGCTAAGCAAGCTTGCTTAGCAGTAGAGACATGTCACAGGGTTGTACCCAATGACACCTCTTTTTGCAGGTTCTAGGATCCCGGGCCACATCAACACAAAAGACAGGGTAAATATAAAAATGAGTATTTATTCTCCAATATCCAAAGGTTTAACTTCAAGATCCCAATTTAAAATGCACTGTTCCTATTTTGAGTCCGTTCTCCCAACTCTTACTGGGGGGGGAATGAAACAGTCCGCCAAATGCAGTCTATGCCTGTAAGAGTCTACACCTTAAAAAGGTCCCGGGCTTGATCCTGTCCGTGCATCGACTCTTACTGGGGGGAATGAAACAGTCCGCCCAATGCAGTCTATGCCTGCAAGAGTCTACACCTTAAAAAGGTCCCGGGCTCGATCCTGTCCATGCATAGACTCTTACTGGGGGGAATGAAACAGTCCACCCAATGCAGTCTGTGTCTGTAAGAGTCTCCACTTTAGAAAGGTCCCGGGCTTAATCCTTAATCCTACATCGACTCCGGGGGTTTCAACGGGAAGGCCGTCCACTCCACTCGATCTTCTCCGTGTCAATGCGCCGCGCCGATTGCATCTCTCCCACAGTGCAGGAAAGTCTGAAATCATAAGAGGGAGGAGAATGCCTTGCATCAAAAAGGACTCAGGACTAGGTGACTCAGGCACACATGGGTCTGTGATCCGGTCGCTTCTGTCTATGTCCTACTACGAGCTGCATTAAACAGCTGCTGCCATCCAAGGTCTCCACAGCACAGCAAGCGGTTCCCCCATGTTATGTCCCATCTAGTCTTTTATACTAGGCTGCATGACTAGTCAGGAACGAATAGCCTTGCAGATGTAATTAGGAGAGGGAGGTGGCCAGAGAGCTACACTGGTGCATCCAATGTCCACTGATTATCCATGCAATGTCCACCAATTATACAATCCCCACCACAATAAACCACTGCACACAAAGCAAAGGCAACACCAAAATCAAATACAAATGTAACACTCAAAGCAAAAGTAATTCACAAATAACTGCACACAAGCAAAAGTAACACAGATATCAATTTAAAGGAAACAGCAACTCTAACCACTAAATCAATTTGCACATTGTTCCCTCTGTGACAGACACACACAGATAGAAAGATGAACACACACAGGCTGGATTCCACCGGGACCATGCATAATAAAGCGAACCGAACCGTAGTTCACTTGGAAGCGGACTGAGACCCCCATTTTCAATCCAACCGGAGTTTTGTTTAGTCCGCACCAGAGTTTGAATGATTTCATACCACCCCAGACGAACCGTACTATCGGGGGAAATGCTCCAGGTTTCAACTCAGGCCTGAAAGCACCCTATGTCATAAGTCATAAGCATGTGTCATATGCCATAAGCATGTGTGCCCTGGTGAGGTCAGAGTTTACAGTCATGATGGCCTGCAGAAAGAAACTCCATTTTAGTCTCCCTGTTCTAGCAGTGTGACTGCGGAGGCACTTGCCTGACCGCAGCATTTGGAATAGTTTGTTGTTGGGGTCATGATCCTGCAGGCTCTGGTTCAACACCTCCTGGAGTACAGGTCCTGCACAGTGGGGAGTGTAGTGCCAATAGTGCATTCAGCCGTACGCATTACCCGCTGCAGAGCCCTCCAGTCCCAAAATCCCCAGTGGTGTGTAAATCCTCTGATGTTGTTGTATCCTCCTAAAGTCCACAATCAGCTCCTTAGTTTTGGAGCCATTCAGCATAAGGCTGTTGTCTTGGCACCCAAACTGACAGTTTAGCAACTTCCTCTAGGTATGCCATCTCATCGTTACCGGAGATCAGGCCCACCACCACAGTGGGATTAATGTGTGGGGATTAACGTATGGCGGCATGTCCAGCCCCTGGAGGGGCCGAGAAGGACAATTGGGAATAATAAGGTCCTTCAGGTAAGGCAGAACGGACCCATGCAGGATCTTGTAGGTAAGAAGTAGCACCTTAAAATCTGATCTGGCATTTATTGGGAGCCAGTGGAGGGAAGTGAGAATAGGACTAATATGGTCGAACTTCCTCGTTCTCGTTTAGCAGTGGCTCAGTGTGGTGGAAATCTGTTAACTAATAAAAACAACTCTGTCACCAGTGGATTTTAGACCAGTATAGTAGACAAACATTTATTAAATATCAAATACATATAATCAGCGCTGATGGGTTATTCTCTGACAGACACACTAACAGTGGAGTCTGAGAGCGAAGTAACCAAAGAGACAAAGGACTTCATACGCTTTATAGGCATTTTCCCACCCAGACATGGCAGGCTGCAATACATAATCTACAAGGCCAAATGGACAAGCTCTCTCTCTCTCTCTCTCTCTCTCTCTCTCGGACCGTTCCCACAACATCAACCAGGTGTCATCTTAGACAAAGGGGGGCATAGAGGCTCCAGAGTTTTCCTCGTTAGTGAGGGCACGTGACATCCAACTCTTTTGCACGAAAACAACCCTCGCTACAGATGGCAAAAACACTTTGGAACATAAGCTCACTTAAAGGGTTCATAGTAAGAGATGGTTTGTAAGAAAGTGAAACTTATATACATTCATAATATGTGACTATACATATGTATGTAATTTTCCATTACACTCAGTAAGCCAAAGAACAGTACATTACAGTAATCCAGTCTGGATGATATAAATGGTCTAAAATTAGACCAATGGTAACATTGGTTACCAGAGATCGGATTATATAAACAGTACCAATACTAGGATACAGATAATATTTTGTGGCTGTAACCGGGTAACCTAACCAAACAAACCAACAAACCGAACCAATGATCCGGATGCAGTGTCACCGGCGTCACAGCAGCAGCGTCTGAAACAGAGACTCGCATTAGTGGCCGTGCAATTCATGTCGTGCAACTCATGTAAACACCTTAATTGGAATATTGTCTTATTTAGAATAGCTCAATAATCACAATATTGCTGTCCATGTAAACGTGGCCAATGAATGTGCCATACTGTATATTGCAGTGAAAGAACTCTTCCAGCACTTCAACACTCCTGTTAACAAGCTAGTAACAAGCTAATAACAAGCTAATAACCAGCTAATAACAAACTAATAACAAGCTAGTAATAAGCTAGCAACAAACTAATCCCAGGCATTTACTGGTTGAGTGGTTGTTCACTCCTGAGTTTGGCCAAACGCTTACATAAACAACAACATTAAAATATACTGGTAAATGCTGTGACTGTGTGAATGCCCCATTCAGTTATTTTTTGTAGTAACCATGGTGAATGGACTGTGGCAATAGGCGTGTTCCGATATAGGGTACTTTTCCCTCTAGTGAGCTGCTATGGGTGTGGTTTGGAGAGAGGCTCCGCCCAGGATCCACCCAAATTCACCAGTGAGAGGACTTTTGAGCGGCTCAGTTAGTCCCTGAAGCAGGGCTAGTACTTTTCTGGGCCGCTCGTAGCTAGTCGACGCTGATTGGATATGGTTGAGGCGGTTGTAATACGTAAGACGATGGATACAAGTGTAAGGAAGACCGCGTCTGTCAGTTTTAAGCGTCGTGTCACTGACGTCACGGTCAAAACCGGCGCTAAATGATTGCGTAAGACGTGTCGCGGAACTAATTACGTCACATTTGAACTCCGTGGGTAAGCCTCTCGAAGGTCCCTGCAGTGGGTACGGGACGCCAAGGGGAGCTAATGCGTGGGCGTAGCCAAAAACAAAAACGGCTCTCACCAAAAAAGGGAAAAATACCCATATCGGAACACGCCTATTGTGGGCAGAGCCAGGACAACATCATCACTTGCCATCCACGTTAATCCTGAGCCACAGTACAAAAGGACCCAGGGGCTATGTGCTGAGCAAAGAGCAGCCAAGAGACTCTGTGAATATCATATGTTGCCTGGACGTACCACAATCGTATTAAGAACTCTGCTAGTGGCCTCCTCCCCAAGCTGCCAACTGCATCCTTCACCGGCAGGACCAGCAGCGCATCAGCTCTACAGAGCATGCCACTGTTGATTAGCCATTGTATTGCACAAAGTGGCAATTAAACATAAGCCCAAACAGCAGAGAAGGTGTTAACATAGGCCTACTGCATGACATAGCAGCATACTGTACATCATACAGAAATTGCACATTCCAGTCCACAAAACCCTCTCGCAAATGGATCCACTCCAGTCAACTCCACTGGGGAAATGTCTGCACATTTTACAGAAAAGTGTGTCCTTATTTACACTGTATTCCAACCAAGAAAACTGTCTTCCCTGCACTCTTAACAGTGCAGGGAAATACCTTCAAATTTGGCTGTGAAGGTGGATCATCAATTGCCGATTAATCAGCAGGTAAACCCACATCAGGCTGACTGGGAGAGAGCAAGCGGCTGGGCTATCGTTACCATTCTTGTGGGCTAATGAGTCTGAATAACTGGGCTGGGTCAACTCGGTCGATGATGGCAGTGGTCTTCTTCCTCAATGCTTGCACATTAAAGAACTTTGTTCAGTCATTGTTGTGGCATGGCGGTAACTTTACATCAACCAATTATGTCTGGATGCTCCCTACAACTTGTTTCAACAGTTCCATTTTAATCAGAAGACAAATTAAACACACACAATATGTAATAAATCATTTATTTATTTTCTTCGATATATTTTTATATTTTTCTAACAAAATGTAATTTGATCAAACTTGGCTGGGTGGTCCAGTGAGTAGTGTGGGTGGGCCAGTGCCGCCCAGGCCCATCACTGGCTACGCGCCTGGTGTGGAGTTGGTGGGGGTGGGGGCATCACTTGGCATGCGGTTTCCACATTGCATTGCAGCCTTTTCATTAATGAAGGCTGTCATCATGGTTCGTCCATGCTCGCCCAGGGAGGGTATCATAGTGGTGGAGGTGTACATACTAGTTTAGTCCCTCTTATGGACATAAGATGGCAACTGTAGGTCCTACGGTCGGTTATTAGCTTATAATTAAGTATAATCAAAGAACATTATTCATTATTAAAATAAAACAGGTATTTATCTGAATTAATAATAACGGGGCACCACCCTGAAATCAGGGACCAAAAACCGGACAGTGGATTAAGTCTCATAAAATGTACTAAACAAAAATGGGACTATGATTAATAATTAATTAATAATTACAATCAAAGTTGCCATAAATAGTTAGCATAAATTGAATGATTCTGAGTTCTTTATGTGACAGAGACTGGCTTCAACACAATATTGAAGCAAAATCCACAAATAGTTATAATATAAGAATGTTTATTAAGAACAAAGGATAATAGGCATAGTTAATAACTGCAGATATTCAAAGCATAAAAGTGTGTGTGTGTGTGTGTGTGTGTGTGTGTGTGTGTGTGACAAAGAAATGGGGAGTGTGTGGGGGAGGTGGTTCTAACAAAGGGATCTATGTGATCAGTGAGTGACTAGGTGGGAGGATTTGAATCACTCACTTCTAACAACAATATCAAACACTAAAAAGAGATGTATGCGCTTTGTTAGTAAAAGGGAGAGAAAACCAATGCACGGGGAGCCACTCGGACTTTCGGTCAAAACATATGGGAAGGAGGCAATGTGTTTACAATATCGTCCGACAATATCAATAAACAGTTTAAGCATACAACACAGGTCTACCTAACTCTGCCCAGATATCTACCTCTCTGGAGATCGTGTGAAGTGTTTTGAGTTCGTCAGATTTGCGTGGTGAAGGCCCTCTGGTCCGACTTGCTTGGGGATCGCGGGTGTAGCAATCTAGAGATGTTCAGTCTTGCCCAAAGAACTACGTACAGTTCGACGGGATGGCAGGTTGACGGTCCTGGGGTCTGGATCTCAGTGGTGCGGCTGATAAGCGTCTTTGTGGCATCTGTGGCAGTCCGTCGTTGTCGGGAATTAAAGAGGAATGGATCACCCTTTATCCTCTCAAAACAAAAACTGCGTTGTTTGCAGGCCGATGCTTACGTGGGTTATTCTCGACTGATCTAAGGAATTTTCGCACTACAGCGTGGCTGGTAGCGTCAAAAGAGAAACGGGGTACTTCGACCTCAGACTTAGCTTCTCTAATCTAATAACCGGAAATTACCGAGCGGAGGTGACCGGCCAGGATCACGGACGCAGAACCAAGACTCAAGGACCGGGACTCGGGTGACGACAAAGAGTCGTCTTGGCTGGGCTTGCGAGTTGATGAGTAGAGAGCATTTTAATGCATGTATGCATGCATGTCACTTCCCTGAGAGAGTGTCAACCTGTCTCCTCCCTAGGGGAGAGTGGACCCCTGGGAGCCCCCAGGAGCCCCTAGTAGAGAATGTGCCCACGTGGAGGCCTGGTAGGGACTGGAACTGCATGATCTAACAGAGACTGTTAGATCATGCAGTCCCCCCCCCCCCCCCCGCCGCCCCCACAAGGAAGATCTGCTTTTTCTCCAGGATACAAATGTTTACATTGATAGAGCAGTAAACATTTAGGATAGAGGAAGAAGAGGTGTGAGAAGGGAGATGAAAGGATCTGCTTATCTTTATGCTCTGCAGCTGCAAGCCAAAGCAGTCCCAGCTCAAATAAAAAACAAGCCAAAGAAGAATTTATACTACATAGGAGGAGGAAAGCAAATTCGAAAAGAATAAAACAAAACAAAATATGGATCTTTCCTTATAGTAGTAGACCAATGATTGGGGCTTCACACATGGTCTGAAACAGTTAGTGAGTGAAGGATCCTGGGGAACCATTTTGAATGGCTGAGGCCCTACACAACCGTAGGGCACTGCTTGTGGTTGCCATGGAGCTTCTTGTTGCAACGCACACTGTGTGAACAAAACCAGAGACATGGTATCTCGCAGGGACATTTGGATGGTGTGTATGTGTGTGTGTGTGTGTGTGTGTGTGTGTGTGTGTGTGTGTGTGTGTGTGTGTGTGTGTGTGTGTGTGTCTGTGTGTGTGTGTGTGTGTGGTGATTCTGGCCAACATTGCTGTCTTGACGGCTCACTTCACCGGACAACAAAGGATTTTACTCCGACATTGCAGCCACCTGGTGCGTCAATACGAAGCTATGTGACTAACTTAGAAGACAGGGTGCATTTATGTGACTACTGGGCACTGCAGGATCAGATAATTCAGGACCAGTTTATTGAGGGAACATTGTGTGAGAAAACTAGAGAGAAACTTTTGCTTGAATCTGACAATCTGACATTGCGCTGGAGAGTGTTGGAGATAGCACTACAAGTTGAGGCAGCTAACGAGTGTACTACTTTGCTGGCAGGGGTGTGTGGTCCATCGTGGACATCCCTGCTCAGCAGCCGCAGCCTGCCTGTAACGCACATTACAGCGCCCACTCTACAGACAAAAGTCAGTGCTCGTAGGCGGGTTTTCCAGTACAGCTCACACAGAGGCAGAACAATAGGCGCAGAGGTCTGCGGCAACTGCGGCTCTAAATTACACAGTTCTAAGGCACAGTATTGCCCTGCCATAGGACATCAATGCAGAAATTGCATGAAGCAAAATCATTTTGCCAAGATTTGCCAGCCTCTGTTTCCCCACACATGAGACCATAAATATGACTGCTGGTCAGATGGCTTTGAAAACATCTGCTGTGCAGTTAGCTGATGTGACTTTTCCCTTGTTGATTAACACTGGTGCGGCCACATCTCTACTCAATTCCAGGACCAAGGTTGTTCTCTCACCTGCCCTTATAACAGCCTGCTGCCACTCTATATGGTTATGACATTCCCGTTCACTACGGCTCCATGTTCACCCACAGGCCTCTGGTGAATCCTGCCGTGTCACCTGTCATACAGCCCCTGAGCAGGATTCATCTCACCTAGTGGGATAAGGTCACCCATGAGCTTGGGACACTTCTGAAAACGGGCATTATCGAGCCAGTCAACACTGCCCCCTGGATTTCAAACTTGGTCATTGCAAAAACATTGGGGGGAATACGGATCTGCGCAGACCTACACAGTGAATAAGGCAGGGATCCCAGAAAGATACGCTTTGCCCACCTCTGAGGAGCTATCTGCAGGTGCCACTCCACCCAGCTGGCAAGAACCTCACCTTGCGACACACGCTGGGATATTCCGATACACTCGGATGCCATTCAGGCTAAGCTCTACTCTTAGCTGCTTTCATAGCAGTCTTCCTCGACGACATCGTGGAGCAGTCCTGTCACAGGCACAGGACGGGGTGGCCTTGTAGCCTTTGCCTCCAGGGCTTTAACACCAACAGAACAGCGCTAATCTGTATGTGTGCTTGTGTTTGGGCCTCCGAGACGTGTCATCTCTACCTCTACGGACCATCAGGCCCTGACCACATTGCTGACAACATCGGGCTCTGGCCATAAAGCCCTGCATCTATACAGATGGGGTGAATGCCTGAGGCAATATGATTATGAGTCGGATTTTACCCCGGGGAGGGACAATGTGGTTGCAGACCTACTCTCCCATTCTAACGCCCCCACACCGTTCATTTTTCCAGGCGACGACACAGAACCTGCGCTCATCCAGATGCTACACACACCCCTATAGCCAGCCGTGTCATTGGAGGAGCTACAGTAGGAATCAGAGCGTGACCCCGTACTGACCATACTGCACACGTACATACGATCTGGATGGCCAGAGAAGGTCCCTGATGAGCTCACTCCATTTGCTAGGGTGTGTGATGAACTCTCATGCTGGGCCGATGTCTGTGTCTCCAGGGGTCTTTGCACAGTGGTGCCTGGGGGCCTGCATGCAGGCGTTTTATCAGTAGCATATGAGGGGCACCTGGGTTAAACTGAAACAGTGGTGCAGAGAACTCGTCTGGTAGCCTGGCATTGATGTTAGAGACTGTGCACCATGCATCCTCAGCAGGAAGACCAGACCTCCGGCACCAACCCATCTACAGCCAGTCCCATGGCTGTCCCACCTATGGGAACATCTCCAGCTCGACATCTGCGGCGAGATCCATGGCAGTTGAATTCTCCACCATCAGTGCTTCCTGGTGGTGCTGTATGACCTCCATTCGAAATGGCCTGAAGTGGTTCTGGCTGGGACCATCACAACACAGGTTATGACAGAGATCCTGGAGGCCCTGTTTGTATGCTGGGGCATGCCTCGTGCCATCACCACAGATAACGGGCCCCAGTTTGTCTCTGCAGACTTCCATGGATTCCTCAGTGATAGAGGGATAAAGCACATTTGCATGGCATGGCATCAATCGGTGAGGAAGGGGTGGCCCCACCGCCACCAGCCTCTCCTCTACGTGTGCAGGCATGTATAGAGCTGTTACAATCTTGTGTATAGGACCCAAGTGCAGACACAGTGACATGGAGACATAGATAGGTTTAAACCTGGTTTACTGGAGATCAGATAGGATGGGAACAGGGGAAGAATGGAATCAGATGCAGAGGCGAACGATCAGGGCAATGGAGACGGGGTAACTGGATGACAGATGGGGACCAGGTAGGCAGACAGGTAGGCAGGACAGGCAGAAGGTGGCAGGACAGCAAGCTGGGGGGTTTCAGGGAGAGTAGACTTAATCACGGGTAACAGGTACTTGTAATAAATCTAGACTAAGCCACAAGTGATACTGATGGGGTAATACCAACAACAATCTGGCCATGAGCCAGGGTTCTTATACTGGGTCGTTGATTAGATGATATGCTGCAGGTTTCATAGGCAGGAAGGAAGTTGAGTCCAGCACCTGACCTGCAGCCTCATCAATCTCCTCCTGGCCTCCAGTCAGACAGCACAGGGCCACGTCCTGGGCCCTACTCTGGGTGCCTCCTGGGCTGCGAGACCACAACCACAATCAGAAGTTGAGGAGGGCCGACCAGCGTGAGCAAGGGCCCGCCCTGCTAACTTAGGGGACTTTGTCACAGAATTCCATGCATAGGCCTTGAGGGCATTCTACCTATGATGTTCAGCATGAGTCCTGATAAGGATTCAGTCATGCACATGTTCAGTGCTCTTTGGGGGGAGGGGGAATTGTTGTGTACGCGTATTATCGATCATACTTATATACACACACCGTTGCGACTGTTTGGTAGCTGTATGAGTTCATCATATTGGGTGGGTTGTTATGACAAGTGCAGGGTTTTGGAGGTGTGCGCAATGGTGGAGTGTGTGGCAGAACTGAGTAAAAGAGTGAAACTCACGATGGTGCCGAACTAATTG
The DNA here is from genome assembly GCA_002895965.2 of Coryphaenoides rupestris. NCBI lineage: Eukaryota > Metazoa > Chordata > Actinopteri > Gadiformes > Macrouridae > Coryphaenoides > Coryphaenoides rupestris. The sequence continues at coordinate 926,121 of PIJE02000038.1, read as the reverse complement.
ATTTCTTACACAAACACAATATGGAGGCCACTGCGGAGTACATTATTCATGGTGGTTCACTGAGATTTAATGTGTTGGTTGACTTTAGTTGTAATGGATGATGCAGATGATAAAACAATGAGATAATAAATTGATCGTTTTGTACGATGGGTGGATGACGACACAAGTTGTGTCAGTGACTGCTTGTTACCTAACATATGCATATTCAATGGGATTCATTCAAGCGTAAATAGTAGGGGTGTGCATTTCTCCAAAAAAGACAATCTGATACCCACAGAAATACATGGGGTACGATATGATTCAGGGACGATACATTTTTAAAATGGAACGATTCGGTTCGATTCGATTCAGTAGGATTCAATACGATTTGATGGGATATGATACAATCTGATAGAGTTCCTTGTTTAAAGTAGACAATCATTTTACATTATGAATTAACATAAGTCAATCCTATAAATGTGGCATTGCTTACCTTCAAATAGATTTATCAAAGACCAGGGAACAAGTATTTTGTCACTTTTGACATGTGAATTCAGAAACATGTCATGTTTATTAGTGTAACATATTGCATTTTAAGAACTTTACAAAGCCCCTCTGACAATAAAACAAAGTATTCAATTTCACTGTTGGCACAAATTAGAGCCAAAGTTCTGGAGAGGTCTGTGTAGGCTCAGATCAGGGAACAATGAACTACTGAGGTAGAAAATTATAACAATTTCAAGTTTTCAATTTCAATTTCAATTTTTTTTGCAAATAGAACACAACAAAGTGGCAAACTGTAAGCACTCTTATAGAATATCAGTCTTTTAAAGTGTTGTTTTGCAATGTAACATGCGTTCACATTGTGAATCGTATCGGACATTTTTTGTCTTTCCCTCGCAAACAGAGCGCTATCTAACGTTACTATGACAAGTCTCGCGAGAGTTTAATATGTGTGTGTGTGTGTGTGTGTGAGTGTGTGTGTGTGTGTGTGTGTGTGTGTGTGTGTGTGTGTGCGTGTGTGTGTGTGTGTGTGTGTGTGTGTATGTGTGTGTGAGAGAGCGCTGCTGACACTGAGCAGACGGAGGATTCAGCAGCACAGTAACAACATAAAACCGATTCATAACTTTGTGATCAGGTCATCGGCCGGTTCATGCTACGTTTAGACCGATCCAGGGGTCCATGTCCCGATGCACTCGCATCTTTTAAATTTTCCGATTCAAATCGGTTATTTGTTTACACCCCGAGTAAATAGTAACGTGTAACATTGTATATACGACCAAACATCACAATAAAGACACCGTCTGTCTGTATACAGACATTTTACTATCCATCCATCCAGGGGCGGATTTAGAAATGGGCGACATGAGCAGTCACCCAGGGCGGCATCTTCCCGAGGGTGGCATGGGGTGCCCGAAAAAAAAAGGTTTTTATGTTGTTTTTTGACGGGTTACATTTGCATAATCTGTTTTTCTATTGCTCATTTGCACATAACGTCAATGATATAATGTCTAGTATGTGAGCAGGCTACACTACTGCCTGCTGGGAAGACTCATGCACAGAAGTAGGAGATGGGGAGGGAGAGGGGGGACTGAAAGGCCGAAGTAGAGGGAGAGGATGGGGGAGGATTTGTAAAATACCGCACCTTTAACTACAGTGCTAATGTAAAGGATTTAAAAATGTGCATTGAATGTGAAAACATAATATGTTGAAAACATAATCTAGTTGCTTTGTTTAATGGTTCTTTATTTTACCTAAATTAATCCATGCCATCAATTGCTCCGTGGTCTGATTGCTCTGGTCTGTCGGGTTTTCCTGTGGGGGAACGTGTTGCTCACAGCTCGTTCATTATACATTGGACTTGGAGCCTGCAACATCGTCTTGTTTCATTTGCTTCAGGGGCGTATAACATTTGGAGGCACCGCTGGGATGTGTGCGATGAGTATTAGCGTCTACAAGAGACAGATGTCCCCAACCGTCACACAGCCTTTTTCAAACTACTCATCGAGAGCAGGTTGTGAACCGGCTACAGTGGGATCTTAATCGTCTGAGAAGTGCATGCAATCTGAGGTATCCATACATACTAGGGGAGCTGCTCCAACTTTTCAAAGGCTAAAAGATACCACTCCACACCATTAATACCCACGTTCTGCTAGAAGTATGGATTTATCAGAAGTGGAGAAATTACACCTAGAAGTACGTAGAGAATTGTGTGTGCTGCACAGAACTGATCTGGTTTCAGGACCAAAGTTTGAGCATGTTGCTGGCAAGGGTCGAACAGCTGTCATTTCGCAAATTTCAAACTACATACAGCGGGAGGGGCTAGAAGAACTTGAGGATGAGAGAATGTCTGAGCTACTTCATCTTCAAGACAACATTTTTGAGCTCCAAGCAGTTGGTAAAATGGACCCACAAAAACAGGAGCAAGAGGAGGAAAAGATATTGAAGGAAATTGAGGCCTTGCAGCTCCAGTTGAGTAACACACAGAAACAGAGTGACATAGTTTCCAGCAGGGAGTCAGCACAGAGCACAGCCCACAGTCATGCATCTTCCCCATGGCATAAGGACTTTAAAATATCTGGCCAAATCGGGGATCCCGGATAGAAAGACTGACTCACCTTTTCAAGTTTAGCTTGTCAAATCGAACATGGTGTAAGTAAAGGTTTTCCAGAACTAGAGATTGTAGATGCTGTGATAAGAGCAATTTCTCCTAGCATGCAGCTTCGTAGCTATCTGGAGGGGAAAGCTAACTTGACCTTACCCACACTGAGATGGATACTCCGTTCGCACTACCAAGAGAAGAGTGCCACCCATCTCTATAAGCAGCTGACTTGTGAGGTTCAGGGCATCAAAGAAACCCCACAGAACTTTCTTATTCGTGCTTTTGACCTGAGACAGAAGATCTTGTTTGCCTCGCAGGAAGCTGAGTCAGGCCTCAAATATGATCCAGAGTTAGTGCAGAACATGTTCCTTCACACTGTGTCAACTGGCCTGCGGTGTGACAATATCAAACACCATCTCCAGCCATATCTTGTGCAATCTGACACCTCCAATGAAGTGTTACTTGAGTGAATGAACATAGCATGTGCCTAAAAAACCATCAATTCAACAAAGTTTGGGTAAGATCTCCCCTCTACTTTCCCAGCTTGAAGAGATCTGGATCAGCCATAGGTCTGAAATGGCTCTACTGAAAGATCTAAAAGCAGAAGTGTCACAAATTAGGGAGGCTATGCAATAGCCCCAGTATATGCCCAGACAGCACCCACCAGTGGAAGGACCATCTAATGCAGCAGTTCAGCAGTTCCCAGGGCAGCAGATGCAGGGAATGCCACAGGGATACTGGTCCACTTCTGACCCTAGACAGAAAGGAGGGGCCGCCCAGTTTCAGCAAAGGTTTGCCCCACAGCGCAGCTTTCTACCTCCAAACCATGGACGTATGAGACGATGTGTTGGCTGTCAACAGAGTGGAGCTGATGAGTATGCACTGTTACAGGTGTGGCAGTAGCGAACATTTCATGGCTGGTTGTCGAGTTAGCAGACAGAGACCGTTTGGAGGGGATCCTTTAAACGGGGAGGGGTTGCTCACACGGGACAGGGAGTGACCAGTTACACAGCAAGGTCCCAGCACTGTGCGCATTGTGGACAAAAGGGCGAAGGGGTAAGACTGAAGCAATGTGCATCATGTAAAAAAGTGCTTTACTGTTCTAGGCCATGTCAAGTTGATAATTGGATTGTGCACCAAGAAAGATATGCACCATCCTCATGTAAGACTGTTAAGAATATCCCAAAAAGAGAAAAACGGGCCAAAATGGCTCCATTGGTAGGGAAAAAGTACCTGATTGACTGTTACATCCAAGATCAAAGCGTTCAAGCTTTGTGGGACTCAGATTCCCAAGTAACAATAATTGACGAGCTCTGGAAAGAGGTGCACTTACCGTATAGGAGACTAAGAGACATTGCTGAAATTCTGGACACCGCAGACACCCTAGACATAGTGGCAGCAAATGGGGAGGACATGCCATATGCAGGATGGGTAGAGATAACGCTCAGATTAGCTTCAGAGGGGGCACCCACCACAGAAATTATCGTCCCCACACTTGTAATGAAGGGTAGTAAACTTGTTTGACCAATAATCGGCTCTAATGTCATTGAGCTCATTGTAGACAGTGAATTAATACAGGCCAATACTACTGACAGGGAACGACTGGGTCATACATTGAGGTCAGTATTTCCTGATCTCGAGCTGAACCAAGTGCAAGCATTTGTAGAACAAATAAGTGCTGGGAAAACCAATGAGTATGTTGTTAAGACCCAAACACATTTCTGTCCAAGTTGAGTGCCACGTGCATATGCACTCACCACATGAAGATACCACCCTGATCTTTGAGCCCGATGTGAATCCCCGTTGGAGAGACGGACTTGAATTCTGTGACACAATCGTAAAACTGATTAAAGGAAACAAACCATCAATTACTGTGAACGTGCAGAACCCGACAGACCATGATGTAGTGTTGGCAGGGAGAACTGTGATGTCCAGCACATTCAGACAGTTTATCCAGCATCCATACTAGAGGGGTCCCTGCCAGGGGTAGAGCCAAGAAGAATCAAGCTGACAATGTATGGAACCCACCTGTGGATCTGAGCCATCTCAGTGAGCCAGAGAGAGAGGTGGTTCACAATCTGTTGAGAGAGGAGTCGGCCTCCTTTTCAAGAACAGATGATGATATAGGCTGCATAGAGAAACTGCAACTCCGTATATCATTGAAAGATACTGAACCTGTTGCGACCCACAGGGCTGGGTAGAGAAGTCTACTTCACGATACGTGTCACCGGTCGTCTGTGTTCGGAAAAAGGATGGGAGTTTACGACTGTGTATTGATTTCCGTGAAAAGACTCTCCCTGACCGCCAGCCTATTCCCAGAGTGCAGGATATCATGGCTGGCCTAGGAGGAAACTCCTGGTTCTCACTCCTGGATCAAGGGAAAGCCTACCATCAGGGCTTCATGGCCAAAGAGAGCAGACCCATGACTGCTTTTGTGAATCCCTGGGGTCTCTATGAATGGATCAGAATTCCATTTGGTCTGATGAACACTCCAGCTGCCTTCCAGCGCTGCATGGAAGAATGCCTAGAAGGTTTGAGGGACGAGATATGTGTTCCATACTTGGATGACACCCTGGTCTTCAGTAGGTCATTTGAGGACCACGTGGAGAATGTGAGAACAGTGCTACAGCGACTACGGCAGCATGGAATAAAGCTGAAGCCCAGTAAATGTGAAGTGTTCAGGCATGAGGTCCGCTACCTGGGGCGAATCATGTCTGCCGAGGGTAGTAAAATGGACCCCACTGATACTCTGGCTGTGAGAGCTTTAAAGGAGAAGAAGCCAAGGACTGTAGGAGAGCTGAGGGCGGTCTTAGGACTACTGGGCTACTACCGACAGTACATTAGGGACTTCTCCCGCATGGCGGGACCTCTGTATGCCCTGCTCGAAGCAGACCCGGGAGCAAACAAACTGAAGGATAGTAACAAAAGGAAAGAAAAAGGGAAGAACAGAGGGGTACCTTCTAATAAGCCGATTACATGGACTGACAAGTACCAGCAGATACTCGAAAAATGAATTGACTGCCTGGTTGAGCCACCAATACTCGGATTCCCAGACTTCAACAAATCATTCGTTCTGCACACAGACGCTTCAAACCAAGGCCTAGGTGCAGTTCTGTATCAAGAACAGGAGGGAAAACTACATGTAATAGCCTACGCATCCCGCATACTGACCGAAGCTGAGAAAAATTGGCATCTTCATTCAGGGAAGTTGGAATTCCTGCCTTTGAAGTGGGCTGTCACCGAACGGTTTCAAGACTACTTGATTTGTTCACCTTGCACTGTGTACACGGACAACAATCCACTTACCTATGTGCAGTCTACAGCCAAACTCAATGCCACAGGATATAGATGGGTTGCTGAACTGGCAGACTTCTATTTAACCATCAGATATCGCCCGGGCAAAGAGAAGCAATAGAAGCAATGATGGAAGAGTGTACAGAGGAAATGTCCGTTCCTTCAGTACAAGCTACAGTTCAAGCTATGGAGACAAGAGATGCAGCGTGGCCCATGATGACTGTGGGGTATGAAGAAATAAATGACGGGACTTCAGTGTCCCTTTCTAGAGCAGCTATCTGTCAAGCTCAAAGAGACGATCAGCATATTGGCCCCCGTCATAGATTGCAAACGGTCAGATAAGTGGTCTGTGGGACAGCAGCTGAAATCATTCAGTGCACAGAGCAAGTGTTTACTCTGTGATTGGGAAGAACTCAGTTTAGATGGAGATGGTATACTTCACCGAAAGAAGTACAAGACAACAGTCCTGAGACAACTTCATGATGAAATGAGACATCAAGGTGTGGAACGCACAACTAGATCTTGAACTCACTAGTTCAAGATTGTTTCTTCTGGCCACACATGCAGCGAGAGATAGAGCACTATGTGTCTCGAAGCTGTGCCTGTCTCAAACAGAGAAGTAAGAACTCCTCTCACCTCCATTGTCACAAACCAGCCATTCGAATTGGTATCCATTGATTTTCTGCATTTAGACAAATGTAAAGGTGGATATGAATACATATTGCTAATAGTCGATCATTACACACGCTTTGCCCAAGCTTATGCCACAACCTTGAAATCTGAAAGACAGTTGCCGACAAGGTGTTCAATGATTATGCACTGAAGTTTGGTTTCCCTCTGAGAATTCACCACGACCAAGGAGGTGAATTTGAGAATCAGTTATTTGCACAGCAAAACATTTTTTGGAGTGATGGGCTCAAGAACAACACCGAATGGCAAGGTAACGGACAAGTTGAGCGGCTGAATAGAACACGACTGCAAATGCTGAGAACGCTGACTGAGAAGCAGAAGTCAAATTGGAAGGAGTCATTGCATAAACTAATGTATGCATACAACAGCACTCGATGTGAAGTCACAGGTAGTCTTGGTGACCTCCCGAAAAGGAGATAGAATGGAGTTCTATCTCCTTTTTGGGAGGTCACCAAGACTACCTGTCGACTTGCTGTTCGGCTTGAGCCCTGAGATGGGGAATACTGATCATCAGGAATACATGAAAAAATGGAAAGAACAAATGCAAGAGGCATACGAGATCACAACAACAAATGCAACGAAATGTGCCGAGAGGAGTAAGAGAAACCATGACAGCAAAGTTAGGAGTTCTGTGTTGCATGAGGGTGACCGGGTCCATGTTAGGAATATGACACCCCGAGGGGGAACAGGGAAGCTTCGGAACCACTGGTAAGATTGCATCCACAAAGTAATCCGTCAGATGGGAAAAGATATGCCAATATATGAAGTACTGCCGGAGCAAGGAAAAGGGAGAGGAAGAGTTCTGCACCGTAACCTCCTGTTGCCATGTGACCACTTGCCCCTAGAGATCCAGCTTAGACCTGCCAAACTAAAGAGACAAGTCACTGATCAGACCAGGAGAGACAGGGAAGAATCAAATCATGAAAAGCCTCTGCATCAGCCTCTGCCTGTGACACAGTCTCAGGTAGATAAAGACAGAGAGGATGCTGACAGGGAATTCACAGGACCCTCAGAAGATGCTGAGCAGCGACAAGACATATCCCAGCTGGGAGAGGCTCAGGACAGGGGGGACATGCTAAATGAAGAGACATCGGGCCAAGGAGAGATGAGAGTTCAAGAGCCAAGTATCCTGGGAGAGAGAATGCCACTGTCACCTGTTCCAAGTGAAAGCAATGGAATATCAGCGACCAGTGAGAGAGAGACGAGCTCCGAGAGTTTTCACATATGACCAGCTCGACAATCGAGCTGTTATGGCATTGGACTCCCGAGTAACACCATGCACTGGTGCTTGCCAGTGCCCTATGGAGCAACGCAAGCAACCGGTACATTGATGACTCCGATGGAGCCCTTTAACAACCAGCCTGTTGGTGTACCTGGGTGCTGAAGGAAGAGCACCTAGAGTACTATCGCACACACACTCTACACACTCATGGACTTTTGGACTAGCCGAGTGCTAACACACACACACACTCTATACACTCATGGACCTTTGAAAAAGCCGAGTGCTAAAACACACACTCTATACACTCATTGACATTTGGACAAGTCGAGTGCTTATACACACTCTATACACTCAAGGACCCTTTGAACGAGTGCTCACAGGTATACAAACGAAATGTGTGAAATATTGTAAGGGCGCATTTGACAACAGCTGGAAACATGTAACCTGGTCTTGGTAATATTGTGCTAGTTATGATGTCGGGACGACATCTGTCTTTGAAGGGGAGTATGTAAAAGATATAAAAATGTGCATTGAATGTGAAAACATAATATGTTGAGAACATAATCTAGTTGCTTTGTTTAATGGTTCTTTATTTTACCTAAGTTAATCCATGCAATTAATTGCTCCGTGGTTTGATTGCTCTGGCCTGTCGGGTTTTCCTGTGGGGGAACGTGTTGCTCACGGCTCGTTCATTATACATTGGACTTGAAGCCTGCAACATCGTCTTAATAATAATAATAATAATAATGCATTTTATTTTTGGCACCTTTCTAGGCACTCAAGGACACCTTACACAGCATAAACAGGCAACAAAACATGGTCAAAAGTAATTGGGATAACAATTACAAAATAACAGGGATATAAAATAACAATCAGTACAATAATAATCATACACAGTCATACACAATCATACACAATATTCTAATTTAATAAGGTGGGTTTTAAGGCAGGATTTGAAGGTGGAGAGAGAATTAATGTTGCGGATATCTTGTGGGAGAGAGTTCCACAGACGGGGGGCAGAGTGGCTGAAGGCTCTAGACCCCATGGTGGTCAGACAGGCAGAAGGTAGCCTACTGTGAGTTGGAAGGCAGAGGAGGATCGGAGAGTGCAATTAATTATTAAACAATTAGTCTTGTTTAATTTGCTTCTATATCCCCCTTACAGGGGCGTATAACACTAATGCAATTTGTAAAATCAGTCACTATTCTGTCCTATTATACTGTACTATTATGTATGTGTGTGTACACAAATCGACAGATAGCGAACACGTTCCAAGGGAAAGTCAGAGTCTGGAGTAAAGTTGAATGCTCTTTGCTGTTGTTGTCATTCACGTGCAGGAATTTTTGTAAAACTGAAATGATACTGAAAAGTAACAGCAATTACTGGATGCTATCTAAACATTATCGTACATCCACAGACACAAAATTATCCAAATAACATGAATAGCTGTACACAAACTGCAACCATCCTGTGAATAATGTTCACCAGCTTTACATGAATCGAAATGGTACTGGCAAACATACAGCAGGAAATCAAATAGCTACATATTTAAATGTACCACAACAGAATACATGACATGATGCTTGTGTATTATGATTAACTGCAAATATGAATGTAACTTAACAGAAAACAGAGGAAGGAAAAAATAAGGTGAATGGAGCTGCAAGCTGACCCATAGAGTGTAACAATTGAAACATTTAAAACATCAGACCCTCTGAACTATGACCTAGCTGGGTCACATGACCAAGACAACCACTTAAGCAATGACAGCAACAAGATAATAACGCATTACTTCAAACGGCCACTAGGGGAATAAGTACTACAGATCGGAAAGATAGTACTCACAGAAGCTGACAGTCACACTACGGGGGTTCGCCATACGAGCTAGAGCCGCCACTGCATCCATCCACCCGTTTGTGAAAGAGAGAGGGAACGAACCCCCTCCCTCCGCCACAATCCCTCCTTCCCCTCCCTCTGCTACCACCTCCTCCTCTCTCTCTCTCTCTCTCTCTCTCTCTCTCTCTCTCTCTCTCATCCTCCCTCTCTCTCATCCTCCCTCTCTCTCTCTCTTCCTCTCTCTCTCTCTCTCTCTCTCTCTCCCTCTGTCTCTCCCCCTCTCTCTCTCTCTCTCTCTCTTTCAGTCTCTCTCCCCCCCTCTCTCTCTCTCTCTCTCTCTCTGTCTCTCCCTCCCCTCTCTCTCTCTCTCTCTCTCTCTCTTTCTCTCTCTCCCCCCCCCCCCCCCCCCCCCCCCCCCCACCTCTCTCTGTCTCTCTCTCTCTCTCCTGCTCTGCTGCAGTCAGGGAGCACCATAGCGAGCAGTACATGGACCCGCGATGTTAACGCCGCTCTGCTTTCGCTGCTGGTTTTTTTGGGTCTTCTGAAGGGTAAACGGAATACTGCGGCGCTAAAGGAGACCCCGTTCGCCTGCGAACGCAAAATATACCTGCCGTTTCATAATCGATCTCTAAATGTGCCTATGTTCAGGACAAACGTGAAACGATTCGTGAGGAATGTATTATTTAAAATAGACAACTGTTACCGTGCGTTCCCATTGCGGTGATATAGCTCACAAGACGCGGAGGGCTATGTAATAGGCTAAGGCGTCGAGAGATCCGTGAGTATGTAGACAGATATGTATTTAAAAAAAGGATAAATATTAGGTTATGCCTTGTTAAATAACTATCTGCTGATTTGTCCTATACGCCTCACGTTTGTTTTATTTCACAGGCGAGAGAAGGCAGTGTTATAATTTTTCTCCTGTATGTATTTGAATAATAAATAGCCTATTGGTCTGAACAAAAGTAGCCCATTGCATTGCGCTGAGAACAAAGCGGCTCGTTGGGCTTCAGCACCTCGGACAGCTTAGAGTCGTCTACATGTCGGCCTCGCGGTAAACATGTTATTACACTGCTGGGAACTTCAATTGGGAGTAATCAACTCAAAACAAATGGGTTTTTTTCATTGACCCGATGTGTCTCGAGTTGCTTAGCTTCTTCTCGGATCACTTATCGATTGTCTCAAAACGACAGCGTCAGAGCCTTTCATCATCCTTCTGAGGGTCTCCTGTGATTCATCAACACGTGTAAAAGTGTAGGCCTATGATTGACAAAAGGAACACACGCACTGCTCTGACGACAAATTGTGCCCATCGACAGTCAATGGAAAACAACCCACTGTCTAACACACAGACAACAACTGGAGAGTAAAGTTGAACAGTAGAGCGGAGTGTGCCAGCCGTCTTCATCCCAGTCACCAATAGCCTAAAACTTCCGTCATGGCCGTGCCGTGCCAGAGTCTCCCAGGCGCTGGACGACCTGTCCTCCGTCATTCTCTGGCCTTTGCCTGGCTCATGTTGCTCCTGTCTTGGTCCTGCCCGGCTCTAGGCAAGAAGAAGCTCTACATCGGCGCTCTGTTCCCCATGAGTGGAGGCTGGCCCGGGGGCCAAGCCTGCCTCCCGGCCGCCCGCATGGCCCTCAACCTGGTGAACAAGAGGAGGGACATACTGCCGGACTACGAGCTGGAGCTCATCCACTACGACAGCATGGTGAGTCGTCGCTCAGATCTACTGTTTTCAGGTTCTAACGTATAACAACATCCACATAGTGCATGATAATTGATGGAAAACGTCTCTGGATGTACGTATGTAAGTATGTATGTACAGTATGTATGTATGTATGGATGGATGGATGGATGGATGCATACATCCATACATATGAGTTTCTTGTTTCGAGTTTCTAGGCAATATAATAATAAATGTACAGTGTACATTTATTATTATATTGTTTTTATTAAATACCATTGCCAACTTATTTTTTTTTATCAAATATATCTTACCTATATTGTTTCTCTATTAGGCTTATACACTGTACATTTATTATGCTATTGTTTTTATGCTTATGTTGTTGGTATTTTTTGGCAACCTCTGGCACAAGCATTTCCTTCAGGATGAATGAAGTTCTATCTTACCTTATCTTATCTTTACAACCGTTCATCCAATTGACTTCACACTTGGCGGGTTTATTGCTGAGGACCCAAGGAAATGCAGTGTCGTGTGAAGTTGATTGGGTGAGCAGCAATACCGGAGGCCATGCAGTCGGTTCATTTTAATTGGGAACATGTCTTGTACACCAAACTACATAGCCTAAAAAGCTACATGGAGAGGCTGATGTGAAGCAGCTTGCACAAATGTTGCCCATGTTGCATTATTTACAACATATTTATTGCCGTTATACGAGTACAATTGATGTACACCTTCTTGATGGCTTGATTTCAGCAGAATTTTTCACACACTGCTTTCAGCTATCAGCCTACACATTATCGCTTATGTAAGTCTTAATGTTCTCTACTGGCAATATCTTGTGTAATGTTTTGGTTTTGATAGTTGCCATCTGATTTGAAATGGGGCCGCGGCCCCTGAGAGTTGTTCTACCTACTGTAACTATAGCAGCACAGCACCTGCATCGCTGGGCAATTGGCACAAGAGCACGGGCATGTGTTCACATCACACAGGGAATTATAACACAGACATAGCACAGAACTGCCCTGATGGTAGCCACTCGCCACCAGCCATTGTTTACCCCACACACTGTAATGCTTTGCAATTCATTGATTGTCTTAGTCACATCTCTACTATATTCCCTCTCTCTCTCTCTCTCTCTCTCTCTCTCTCTCTCTCTCTCTCTCTATGGAACTCTACTTCTAAAGACGTGAGTGATGGGGGGTTGGAGGGGGTGGTGAGTGAGGTTGGCATGACAACAGTAACCAAGACAACTAGAGTTCAAACAAACAGTAAGAAGGTTTGTTTTCACAGAGGAAATGATAGGTCATGTAGCTATCGTTGGCTCCGATTGATTGTCCATGAATACGTGTCATATAAATAGTTCATATGCAGCTTGCTTAATACTTTACATTTAGGGCATTTGGCAGACACTTTCATCCAAAGTGACTTACAAAGAGTGTCAACGTCTTAGAACATATAATATGCTAAACAATGCAAAGTACTATTAATAATGCAGTACAAACATGCAAGTTGGGGGGGGGGGGAGGGCGTTATGTCTTGAGTCTCTTGCGTAAGCTGGTGAGTGACTCTGCCATCCTGATGCTCATTCCACCACTGTGGTGCCAGAACAGAGAAGAGTTGGGATTGTGATGAGCAATGTTTGCAGTTGCAGTTCCGCTGACAGCCTTGTAGGCCAGTACCAGTGTCTTGAATTTAATGCGAACGATTACCGGGAGCCAGTGGAGGTTGCGGAAGAGGAAAATTTTGGTAAGTTGAACACCAGGTTCACTGCTGTGTTCTGCATGCATTGTAAGGGTTTGATTGTGGAAGCAGGGAGTCCAGCCAGGGGAGGGTTGCAGTAGTCGTGGCGAGTGATGACCAAGATCTGTGCTGCTTCACGTGTGAAGAAGGGCCGGATCCTCCAGATGTTGTAAAGAGCAATTCTACAAGATCGGGCCATAGAGTTGATGTTGGCGTTGCAGCACAGCTGATCGTCCAGTACCATGCCAAGGTTCCTTGCAGTCGGTGAATGGGAGACTTTGATGGCTTTGATTCTGAGGGCAGTCTTTCCCCGGCATGAAGAGAAGCTCAGTCTTGTCTAGGTTAAGCTTCAGGTGATTGGGAGTCCATTTGCTGATGTCAGCGAGGCATTTAGAGATGTGTGTTGCGATTTGGGTTTCAGGGTCGCAAGAAAAAGAGCAGTTGGGTGTCGTCTGCGTAGCAGGGATAGGAGAAGGTCTTGGTACTACTTGAAGGTCTCGTTTTAATGCTATGCAACCTCTGGCACAAGAATTTCCTTCGGGATTAATAAAGTTTTATCTTATCTTATCTTATCTTAATAAAATTGTTTGCTTTGTTACAGAATCATAATGGATATCTTTAACTGAGGAGTTAGCTTCCTTAAGCTAACCACACCCCCTGACCAGCGTAATGTCCAGGGAGACTCCCATTGATTTAGACCTGTCCGTGCGTGTTAGGTAAATGTAAGCAAGTGTAGTTTAGAGCAGAGTGTAGTTTCTATCACAGGGATTTTTATGTTGGGGCCAGAGAGAGAGAGAGCAGTGCATGCTCATCTCAAGCAGCTGCGGCATAAGAAGTTGACCTCTGCAGATGGGAGGAACTAAATGCGATGTGATTGATGGGGGGAGCTGATTAGGATTCAGGAGCACAAATGACTGGCACGTCGTCTGTGCTGCACGTCACACCAGGTGGCAGGCCCACCAAGACGTCCTCTCCATTGCAGACCACCCATGTCACTATAGGCCTTTAAGATCTGGAGGCCACTTCCACTGTTTACTATGTCTCTCAGCAGCTTAGTGCAGAGCGTGGACATTTGGGACTGTAGTCGCAAGTAGGGGTTGAGAAGAAGACATACCAAAACAATGCCCTAGCATAGCAACAGCATGCACGGCTCTACATCTCAACAAATAATGCTGTACTTGTTTTGTATTGTGACACACTGACGGGAAACGGGTCACTAGTCTAGTCACTTGACTAGACTTAATAATTTCAATGTCCACTACCGAGCAATGCGTTTCGGAATACAGTTTTACTGATGGTTTAGGGGGAAAAGGGATAGGGGAAACACACAATCTTAACCAATCCTTAATCCATAAGAGTAGTCGTTGTCCGTGTCTATAGGTCGGTGCACGAAAGCAAAATCTCATACGGTCCAGGGCGAAGGCAGGGGCGTGTTTCTCAGGCAGGTGAGGGTCGATATCCGGGGGGGTAGTCATACGATGCATGGGTCTGTTCCACAGCGGTCTTCTCCTTCATTACGTTACTCTTGTCTTCCCTTCTCTTCTCATATACGTTCTCCTCCAACGTCTCCCTCCTGGTGTGTTGTCCGTTCCGTCCTTAAGTAGCAGAGTAACTATCCTCTGATTCGTCGGCGCCTCTCTCCCGGTAATTCTCCGCAGGTGAGTCGCGTTGCGCTGCTTGTGTGCTGATGTCACCAGAACGCCCAATATGGGCATGCCCTCCTTCCTGGGCAGCCGGTGATATCGCGCCTCTATAACCACTCCTCGTGGTTGTCCCCCTCGGCTGCCACAGTATGTTCGCAATAAAAAGTCTCCACCAAGAGATTTCCACCAATTTAAACACATCGAATGTTGGTTTAACCTGTCTGTTGTACAGTCTATCTGTGTTACATTCACGTTTGATTTTCAACTGGCTTTATACTATTGCAGAGCTAGTGAGATACATTTATAAACTACTATTTTAATGTCATATTGATTCGAGACATTTTGAAATGTCTATGTAAGACATAGCTGGCTAAATTAGGGCAGGGTTCTTAGTAATTCGCCTTTTGTGTAGAAATATTGACCAGACAATGTGTGTGCTACCGCCCACTAGGGGAATAAGTACTACAGATCGGAAAGATAGTTCTCACAGAAGCTGACAGTCACACTACGGGGGTTCGCCATACGAGCTAGAGCCGCCACTGCATCCATCCACCCGTTTGTGAAAGAGAGAGGGAACGAACCCCCTCCCTCCGCCACAATCCCTCCTTCCCCTCCCTCTGCTACCACCTCCTCCTCTCTCTCTCTCTCTCTCTCTCTCTCTCTCTCTCTCTCTCTCTCTCTCTCTCTCTCTCTCATCCTCCCTCTCTCTCTCTCTTCCTCTCTCTCTCTCCCTCTCTCTCTCTCTCCCTCTGTCTCCCCCCCCCTCTCCCCCCCTTAGCTCAGAAGCCCCGTCACCTGGGCAGGTAGACACAGCTGCGTGGTCTGCTCTGGGTGGGAATTTCTTCTCTTCATCGTCATTTCAAGGAGAAGCCATGGGTGAGTCATTTTGTCCCCCACGTGAATGTTGTCCATGAAAAACATCATGTGCAGCCATGCTCCAGTTTCCGAGCTACCAGCCTAAACCTCAGCCCCAGTTTTCCAGCTACCAGCCTAAACCAAAGATAACAACATCAGAATAAAAACAATAGCATGGGACCCATATTAATGTTGTGTATATTAGAGTCCCCCCCCCCCCCCCCACACCCCCCCCCCCGTTGTCTTTAATTATTTTTGTGTATTTACAATTTAGGTTGCTTATCTCATATGTGATGGGACAGGTTCGTTCACAACAACAACAGCTACTGTAAGGTTAGTGGGTTAACTTAAGGAGAGATCACGCAGGCACATCGGGTCAGCTTAGGGATCTTTAAGTTGAGATGTCAATTGAGGACCCACACTGTTGATAGAAGGCAGCCACGTTATTGTAATGTGCGCTGTTTGCGTCTGCTGTGTTTTACAGGTGAGCAAAGTGAATGAGATAAAATGTCATGGTAAAGTCGCTCACTATGGGAGTGTGTCAGTGCAAATGTGTTTTGAGAATTTGAGGAAAAGCTGGCGAGCAGAGCCCAAAGCAAACAGAGCTGACATGGAAGCTGAAATGAGTTCAGCAGAAAAATCCAGTTTAACAGTCAAGGGCTGCAGATGAGGTTAGGAGGCTGAATGAAAGGGTGAACAGTGCATCTCTCAGTCAAGCATCAGCTCCACAAGCTGTGTTGCCTACAGCTGTTAATAGGCTTGATGAAATGACAATAAGGAGGGAATTCAAGATTGCTGGCCAGATTGGGGAAAAAGGACAGAAGAACAAACTTTCATGTACAAATCTGATGTATCAAATTTCTAGAGGCCTGAATCGAGGGCACAGTGAGGGTGAAGTCGTGGAAGCTGTTGTCAAGTCAATCAGCCCTGGTTTGAGTCTTTGTGATATGTTAGAGATAAAATGTGACCTTACCCTCCCCCAGTTAAAGGCAATATTAAAGGGACACTTCAAAGAGGACAGTCCTACAGATATTTACAATAGACTAGTAAACATAACGCA
This sequence comes from Coryphaenoides rupestris, assembly GCA_002895965.2. Taxonomy (NCBI): domain Eukaryota; kingdom Metazoa; phylum Chordata; class Actinopteri; order Gadiformes; family Macrouridae; genus Coryphaenoides; species Coryphaenoides rupestris. The sequence continues at coordinate 909,516 of PIJE02000038.1, read as the reverse complement.
AGACAATTGTGAGTCTCCACAAAACGTTCTCTTTCCAGCAATCAAGTTAAAGGAGAGGCTGTTACTTGCTTCAAGAGAAGTAGGGTCAGACGAATACTAGTCCTGAACTTATCCAGAAAAAAAGTCTTAAGGTCAGTTAGTACTGGACTGTTAAGTGACCACATCTAGTTTCAGCTGAAGCCTGACCGAGATGATCAGAGAGTGACGGATGTAATACTCATCAACAAGATGAATGAAGCAGCTAGTGTTCAATCAGAAAGACAATTGAAACAAAAGAAGAACACAAACAGTAAAGTTCCAAAAGGGTTAGGGTACTACAGACAGAAATACTGACCAGTCAGCAGAGTCAGTGTGCAGCTTAAGTTGGGGTTCACGAGCAGTCAGCTGAAGTTGTGAAGCCTGAGCCGTAAAACACCTGCTGCTACCAGTTCAAGAGAATCACAGCTATAAGAAACCATCAGGCTGCTGAGAGAAGAAATGGCTGAAAGACGGAAACACCTAGATAACCCTCAAGGGCCCATCCGCCAAGCAAGAACGAGTGCTAGGAGAGGATGTCAAGCGTACCAGGAGCAAGAAACAGGTGACCAGTGTGAGCACTCTTTCAAATGTGGACAGTCAGGCCATTTCTCAAGGGGCTGTAGGGAACAAAGGAAGTGGGCAGGGAAAGTTGACAGCATGAAAGTGACAATCCAGACTGTCACAACCCCAAAAGCATTAGCTCCAAGCCAAACCAAACTGGATGATGGGGTGCATGAGCTTCTTTGCGATCGAATCAGGCAGCTGGGGATGGAGTTGGGGAAAAGTGGCAAGGCTAAAGAGACTGTGGGTGTCACCTATGCTCGTCATCTCACATTAGGTCACCAGGTCAAGCTGAAAGCTTTCATCAGGAAGAAGTGCATGGTGGACTGTTTTTTCGATGGAGTGGCAACGCAAGCGCTGTGGCACACAGGTGGGTTCACAGGTCACGATCATCAACGACAACTCGAGAAGATCCTGCCTCCCACACACCCAGTTACGGAGCACAGGTAAACTCCTGGGTGAGAACGAAACCCTTGTTGCTAAAGCAGCATACCATTCGCAGGCTGGGTCGAGCTGAAGTTCAAGCTGGGATCAAATAGTGTCCCACAGCCAGAACTACTTTACTGTGCTTGTCTCTAATGAGCTAGGAGTAGCAGAGCCAATGATTATCAGCTACAATGTGATTGAGCATCTGGTGATGATTGGAATGGAGCAGCACCCAGAAGTGACACCTCTGTGGTAAGAGAAGCTTTCTCAATGAACTGTGAAAAAGCAGATGTGTTGATCCACATAGCGCAGAGCTGTGACCAGAATGGCAAGGAGGGCGTCGTGAAGGTTGGAATAACGACTGCGATTCCAGCAGGCCAGACCAGGGAGGTTAAGTGTAGTGTAAGGTGTCGTGGCAATTCAATAATTGCATCTAGGGCACGTGAGATCTTCAAACTGAAGTAAACACAATACTTGTAGAAAGTATTTTAATGAATGCATTCACCAGACTCCTCTCTAGCAGAGTGAGTACCAAACTGAAGTAAACATGTCCCTTTTAAGGACAATTTTCACCCCCAGGGGTTCCTGGGACCGAATTCCTTCGATCACAACACAAAGAGTTTCAAGCATTGACAAGACGACGCTTCTTGTGATAACCATCAGCGATTCCTGTCCCCTGTAGAAATATTTACGGTCAACAAACTCCCACCCGAGCTGCTTATCTTAATGACTGGAGGGAATCGCCTTTATGATATGCAAAGCTAAGGTATGTCTGTTGTGTAGACAACCTATTCAAGGAACATTATGCCCTCGGAGAGGCCCTATGGACATTTTCCATTACAAAGGACAGGTCATCTTTCCACAAAACAGGAAGTCCTCTTCGAACCAGAGGAAATTCCAAAGTAGCCAGAGGGGGTGAACATTACTGAAACAGTCATCTGCCTGCAGCAGGGAAGTTGGTCTAGCGTGGCTATTCCCGGCTGGTAATGACAGCAACCATGACATTACTTTCGCCACTCGCACAGTGCTGGGACAGCTACAGCAAGTCAAGGCTATTTATCCCATAGATGTAAGACCAGTCAATGCGAGTGAAAAGTCAGTTGAAGCCGACTGTGCTAGTGGAAACACAGCCAAAACTGCTAGTGATGAAAACACTGTCAGCGCCACCAGCACTCCTGAACACCACAAAGGGAAACACCAACAGCTGGACACATGCAAACAGGATTCTTGGGACCCGGCAGTGTCAGTTGATCACCTGACTCGAAACCAGCAAGAGAAAGTTAAACAGCGCAGTTAAACAGTGCTACGTGAAGAATGTGCTGCATTTTCGAAAGACGAGAATGATGTGGGCTGCATTCCATCCCTGCAGTTAAAAATCCTTCTGCATGACACAACTCCGATAAGAGACCTCAAAGACCGTAAGCCCAAGACTGTGGGGGACCTGAGGAAAATATCAGGGTTCCTATCATACTATCAGACATAGATCCCAAATTTCTCGTGCATTGCCAAGCCACTGTACAGTTTGTTATCCACAGAGAAGACTCCAGGTAGTGGGGTCCAGGGGTCAGATGCATGGAGTGCAAAAAGTCACCTCAGCTACCCTCAAGTCAGACAATCACCTGGAGAGAACAACACCAGGAAGTGCTCAGCCAGCTTATAGAGTACCTGATGAGTCCACCACTCATAGGTTACCCCAACTTTGAGAAGCCGTTTGTGCTACAATGTGACACCTCACAGGAGGGGCTCGGAAGAGTACTGTAACAGAGACAACAAGGAAAGCTGGTAGTCATCGATTATGGGTCGAGAACACTAACTGCCCCAGAGGCAAATTACCACCTCCATTCAGGAAAGTTTCGCGATGAAATGGGCAATCTGTGAAAGATTTCGGGAGTACCTGTATTATGCGCCCTCGTTCGTTGTCTACACTGACAACAATTAAAACATACGTTTTAATCACAGCAAAGCTTAAGTAAGGTTGAGTTAGCGGACTTCCACTTCTCAATCAAGTATTGGCCTGGGGAAGTCTGATGGCCTGTCGTGAATGTGACTCGACATAGACCCTTACATCAACACATGCTCACAAGAAATGGGACCAGAGATAATAACTGTCAATAATCTGTCACACAGGCACTCCGGCTTGAGTCCCAGGAATGTGAACCCTGGATGTGTCCAGTCACCATCACTGCAGCATATACGGATGTAGAACATGAAGTAAACAGCAAAGATGTTATCCTGTACATAAAGTCGGTGGCGCTAGCTCAACTTTTGTTACCTGCAACATTTAGGCACCTGGTCTATAGGGAGCTGCATGAAGAGATGGGCACCTGGGAGTGGAGCGGACCCTCAGCTTGATCCACGACTGATTTGGCCCCATATGCAAAGATATGTGGACCATTATGTGACCAAGGTGTGCAGCTGCCTGAAACGGAAGCGTCCAAAGAAACCAGCTAGAACACCACTGGTTGATGTCGTAACCACATGCCCTTTTGAGATGGTCTCAATCGACTATCTGCATCTGGAAAACTAAAGGGGGGTATGAGTACATTTTAGTAGTGATAGACCATTTTACACACTTTCATCAGGCATATGCATGTACCAATAAGTCAGCGAAGGTAGACACAGCTGAAAAGATCTTTGGATACTTTGTGCTCAAGTTTGGATTTCCTGCCAAGTTGCATCATGACCAAGGCAGGGAGTTCAAGAATAAGATGTTTGCCAAGCTGGAAGAATACTGTGGCATCCAAGGCTTACACACAACACTTTATCACCCAGCTGGAAATGGTCAGGCTGAAAGATTCAATCGTACACTACTTTCCATGCTGAGGAACCTGACAGAGAAAGCCAAGTCAGATTTGATGAGTTCCTTAGCATATCTTCAACCTGAGCCTGGGCCCGACGACTGTCCCTGTTTTGTGGAAAACATCATGCCTGGTTCCTGTCCTCAAGAAAAAACGGGTCAGGACAAGGTCCAATGTGTTTTCACCGGTGTGGGTAGGCAGCTGAACATGCTGTTTGAATCCAAATGTGTCTATAATGGACAGAAAGGCTTTTGCATGGGGGTCACATGGGTTATTCACATGGAGGGTTAGGGTTATGCGGGCGCTGTACCGGTCCGTTGTGGTGAAGAGGGAGCTGAGCCGGAAGGCGAAGCTTTCGATTTACTAGTCCATCTACGTTCCAACCCTCACCTATGGTCACGAGCTTTGGGTAGTGACCGAAAGAATGAGATCGCGGATACAAGCGGCCGAAATGAGTTTCCTCCGCAGGGTGGCTGGACTCAGCCTTAGAGATAGGGTGAGGAGCTCAGACATCCGGAGGGAGCTCGGAGTAGAGCCGCTGCTCCTCCGCGTCGAAAGGAGTCAGCTGAGGTGGTTCGGGCATCTGATTAGGATGCCCCCCGGGCGCATCCCTTTGGAGGTTTTCCGGGCACGTCCAACTGGGAGGAGACCCCGGGGCAGACCCAGAACTCGCTGGAGGGATTACACCGGCTGCCACCGCGACCCGACCCCGGATAAGCGGACGATAATGGATGGATGGATGGATGGGTTAGGGTTAGTTGCAAGATCAGCCGCAAACTCAGAGAACTCATCCAAGTTTGAATAAGGGCCCGGTGGGCGGTAGACTACAGCCAAGAAAAAGGAGTCTGCAATGCCATGGTCTCAATGCGAACTGAGGAGCTGAAAGCAAGCACCTCAAAAGATGAAAACATGTAACTGTTCTTTGGTCTCAGGACCAGCTTCGAGCTAGAGATTTGTTCCACTCCGCCACCTTTCCTAGATTCACGTGATAGTTGTGAGTTCACATAGTTTGGTGGAGTAGCTTCATTTAGGGGCAGATAAACTTCAGGTTTTAACCAGGTCTCGCACAGGCCCAGGAAATCTATCCTATGCTCAGCAATTAGATCCTGGACCAAGAGCGCTTTAGTTGAAAGCTATCTGATATTCATGCATAACAGAGTCGCCTATGACGAGCGATTTCCCCCCCGAAAAAAAACTTGCGAGGAGGGCTGCTAGCACTATGAGACAGGCCCCCTCTCTACTTTCCCAGGTGTATCCGTCTTTTCTATGGACGCTGACATTTCCTCCTCTAGCTGACAGATACGTCTCTCTAGGAGAGCTATCTTTTCTACGAGTGAAGCACAGGAGCAAGAGCAAGAGGAGTCCATGCTTACTGTGTTTGTTGCAGAGAAGGCAACATGATGATACAGTTCTAATACAAGTCGCGATATGAACACAGCAACGATCAGATTTACAATACAGAATGCTTAAGCAGCAATCGGATTGTATAAACAGTACAAATACTAGAATAAAGATAATATTTCGCGGATGCGACCGCGTAGCCTAACCAAACAAACCAATCCAATGATCCGGATGCAGCATCACCAGCGGAAGCAGCGTAACCGGCATCACAGCAGCAGCGTCTGAAACTGAGACTCAGAGAAAGCGTTAGACTCAGTAGTGCCACACCACCAGTACAGACCGTGCATGTGTGAATGCATCTCTTGAAAAGACATCAGGTTTTGCAGCAAACACGGACTTGCACATCAAGTGTGTGAAAGTACTTCACAAAAGATCAAACCGCAGGTGACCCGCAAAAAAAATTATTTGTGGGTGGTATTTTGTATTTATTTTTTTTCAGATTCATTTCAAGGTGAAACAAAGAAGATGCGGGTCAGATCGCATGTTTTGAGCCAAATGCGTGGCTGACGTTTTCACTGGTCATAGTTATTATAGGATATGCGGGTTCGGGTTAGGCTGCGGATCTTTTGCTGTCGGCTCGGGTTATATGTGCGGACGGTGGGACGGGTTTGGTTCTGCACGTCACGGGTGTTGGGCGGGAGCGGGTCTTGAAAATCAGATTTCAGATACTACTCACAGTCCTGCCACCTGCAGATGTATTCAGACGACAGACGAGTACAGGTGTGTGGTGGACAGTTTCATGGAGTGGTGTGGACTAAATCACCTGCAACTCAAACATCGCAAAGACTAAGGAGTTGGTGGTGGATTTCAGGAACCAACCCACCCAAAACCAGTCAGCATCAGGAGGACTGAGGTGGACATTGTCGGGGAATACAAGTACCTGGGCGTCCACACAGACAATTCGATGGGCTGGACTAAAAACACAAAGGCTCTGTACAAGAAAAGTCAGAGTCTCCTGAGACTCAGATCTTTCATTGTCTGCAAAACCATGCTACAGATGTTCTATCACTCGGTGGTGGCCAGTGTCATCTTCTATGCTGTTGTGTGCTGGGGCAGCAGGGTGAAGGCAGCCGATGCTAATAGACTCAATAAGCTCATCAGGAAAGCGGTTTCTGTCCGGAGTCTTTGGTGGAGGCCTCGGAGAGGAGGATGCTGAGTAAACTACTCAGTATTATGGACAATGCCTCTCATCCCCTGCACGCCACACTGGAGTCATACCAGAGCACCTTCACTCGCAGACTGAGAGGTCCTTTCTGCCAGTGGCCATCAAACTTTATAACTCTATATAGTTTTATAACTCCTCCCCCTTCTGAGGGAAGGGTATGGGAGATATTTTCCAGTACATTATTAAGAATATCTTGCCAATATGCTGTGTGTGTGAATTAACTGTGGAGAAATACAGAAAATAATGAGAGACACACATGTCCACATATGTTTATATTGAAGGATCCCTGCTTCCAATATATTTACATTGAAAGCCACCTATGTTTAGATTGAAGGATCCCTGCTTCTAATATGTTTACGTTGAAAGCTCTTTGTGTCTAACGTGCGTGTGAAGACAAAGTGTGCGAGGCGGAAGCGCAGACTGAATGTCCAAAGATGAACATGAGCCAAACTAAACAAGGTGCCCCGTTCTTGAAGAACAGGGAGAGAATCTATGCGTATGGTACTCTATAGCGGCATCCTTATAGGGTTGGAATGTTTGATGTAAACATGTGTGCATTGGGTTTAAAAGACAGAGCTGAGTAGGGTGTGGCAGTCTTCTCTGGAGATTTGACTCAGACTTTGCGTTACTATTGGCAGTGACAAATAAAGTCTTTAACTTTTAAACTTTGGTCTTCCTGATCTCCCTCTTACGAATGTCAGAGTATTGGTAAAATCCACGACAAGGGCAGTTGAAACATAGGACACTGTGAACACTGAGAACATCATGAATATCATTGCAATACTAACTTTCAACATCATGTGCAGTCTTCTCAATATCATGTGCAATATTACTATCCAACATCATGCACAATATTCTCAATATCATGTGCTATATTATTAACATCATGTGCAATACTACCTCTCAATATTACCTCTCATCACCATGCGCAATATTCTTATTGTCATGTGCATGTCATCTCCTTCTCAATATTATCCTTGCCATATTGCATGCTACATTACCTTTCATCATTATGGTCAATATTCTTAATATTCTTACTATCATGTGCAATACTACTTCTCACCATTATTATTATTTCCCTTCAATATTACCTTTTAATATTGCCTTTCATCATCATGTGCAATTTTTTTAATATCATGTGCAATACTACGTCTCAATATTACTTCTCAATACCATTGCCAACTTGTTTTGTTTACTGTATATCTATTTTTCCTTTTGTAAATGTATTATTTTATTTTATTATTCCATTGTTTATTACTCTATTGTTTATTATTTTATTGCTATGCTTATGTTGTTGGTATTTTGAGCAACCTCTGCCACAATAATTTCCTTCAGGATTAATACAGTTCTATCTAATAATAATGTGGACATTATGTTCGGCCTGACGCCAAGTGACCAGAGTACTTCTCACCGTGAATATGCCAGTAAGTAGAGAACACGGATGCAAGAGGCTGGCATCAACAGCGGCTCAAAAATAACCAGGGGGTGGAGTGTTTTCAGGGACAGAGGAGGACCCGGGAAGCTCAGGTCTTATTGGGAGGAGCAGGTCCATGTTGTAGCGGAGAGGAAGCAGAAGGACAGTCTACGGGACAACATTATGGACGACATTTATTTTGGAGGGGAGAGTGTGGGACCCATATTAATGTTGTGTATATTACAGTACACCCCCCGTTGCCATTCATTATTTTTGTGCATTTACAATTTAGGTTGCTTATCTCATATGTGATGTGACAGGTTCGTTCACAACAACAACAACTGTAAGGTTAGTGGGTTAACTTAAGGAGAGATCACACAGGCACATCGGGGCAGCTTAGGGGTCTTTAAGTTGAAGACGTCAATTGAGGACTGTTATGCGCAGTTTCGAGTGGTCATCTATTGTGGCTGGAGTTCGGGTTCTGGTTCAGGTTCTGGATTATCCATAGCAAAGCAGCGAGCTCGGGAATCAATGTGACACAAGGCAGTATCACCAGGAATTATTCAACGTTTATTTAGATACATAGAGCATATATACATTTTGCATGGGAAAAAAAGAGGAACATTTACATATAGACACAACAAATCATCTAGGGAAGCAGACATGGAAACGCCTCAAAGACAGCCATTCAGGGAGCAGGGACAACAAGGCCGTCCATGGAGACCCTTCCGTCCCCACCCGCCAGATAGCCAATCCGGAGACGCCAGGACACCAGGCCCCACGTGGATATGCAACAGACAGACAGACAGTTAACTTGAAGCAGGGATACCACGGCCTCACGTGACCCACACAGATATGTGGGTCTCCATGCAACAGACCAGGAAGCAGGGACAGCAAGGTCTCACGTTGAGACCTTCCTGTTCCCTCCGCCAGACAGCCAGTCCAGATAGAAGAGGCAACATGTTCCCACAACAACACCTGCGAGTGCGTCTCAGAGGCCTCCCGGGGCAAATAAGAGTGAAGCTAACTAGTCACATAGGCCAAACAGCTAACTAGTTACGTAGGCCACACAGCAGACTAGTCACGTAGGCCACACAGCAGAGTGGAAAGTTACTGGCCCACAAGATTAATACATCCACAACTCCCAACAATTGCCCTCTTTTATTCTAACAGAATTGTTAGAGTTGTGGTCCACTCCTCGTTTAGGACAAGGGGGTTCACTAGAAACATCCTATTTCAAACTCTAAGCCATGAGCAGTGTTTAATACAAAAAGTACAAAATGTCGCTTGTATGCAAATCACACAAATGTTATTGGATTAATTCGGGATAAAATCTGGCAACTCCTGCGGGTGATTAAGGGAGTATACAACATGACACAACCCCCCCCCCCCCAAGAACATTCAACAATGTATAGATATAGTATATATATTTTTCCAATCATAATCATAATCATAATCACAAGCAAAGTCTTTCCCCAAAGGTATTGATAAAAATGGTTTGCTTTGCCTAATCTACTGATTGATCTATAATCTACAAAGAACGTGAAGGTCATGGATGTACGTGATTGTCGAAGTACATTATGTGTTATGTGTGGGCCCCATGTGGGTTTATCAACACCATATTTGTCGCTTTTGAGTACAATTTTTAGATTGATTGGTTGGAGGCGTGAGGGCCACAGGAGGTGTCCCCGATAGGCTGGTAACTGTGTAAGTCAACGTTATGCATTTTGGTTGTATTCATCCTAGTTCTGCGGTGCAATAGGGGTTATAACATTTAACAGGTAAGCATCAACACTATCTGGATTATAGGGCCAAACATTCAAATTCGGGAGATATGGTCTACTAGGGTCTGGTATCTTGTTATTTGAGGAAGGGGGATGCATAACAAGCGCTTCATTAACTGACAGTGTAGACATTTTTTCTTCAAACAAACCCTCAAACACATCAGTCCTATACAAAATACCATCAAACACAATATGACAGGTGCTATTATGGGAATGAGCCATGACAGAGCGATTGTACCTGGTGGTGTACAGGGGGGCCCATTGGATAACAATAACAACCCATCCATGCACCTAGTAGAAGGCACATCGCTAATGTGGTTCGACAGCTCCTGTTCACAATGGCAGGGAACATCTGATTCAGGAATCAGGATAGTCAGTTTCAACGGATTTCAAATAGGCATCTTTTCTTTCATCTTATTGACACCCTTCGGAGCGCAGTTGATGCTGTGATCTCGTTTGCTGAGTCATCTTCTTCTTTCTCCGGAGTCACCTCCTGGGTCATTTCCACGATGAGGGGAGCATCTGCTCCTGGGTTGGGGCCCTCGTTTTCCCCATGGTGGGGGCCTCTGGTCAGCCCATGGTTGGAGCCCTCTTTGTTGAAACCTCTGGTCAGTTCTTATCTGTTGAGCCCTCGGTTGGCTGTCTGTTGGTCAGACAGCCAACCGAGATGCGGTGATCGCATCTGTCATGGCGGCGGCGTGAGCGTTTGATGTGGCCAGGCTTGCAAGCATGACTAGATTTGCCTTCAACTAATCCATAAACCACTTTATTGTCTCGCTACGAAAGCAATTTATTGTTGCGAACAAACGCTTTACATAAACAACGTCTTCAAAGCGCTTTCTATCATGGAGCAATCAGTGACCAACAAGTTTATCGTGGACATTATACAACAGCTGAAAGCTGAAATGCTATCGCACATCGATGCAAAAATGGACAATATACAGTCAAGCTTAACATCGATTCATGGCTCTCTATCAACTTTAGGCGAGCATGTAGCGGAGCTTGAACATAGGGTCAGCTCCAATGTTACTCGAAGTTACTCGAGGGCGAAAACTCTTACCTTCGGGATAAACTGGATGATGCTGAAAACCGAAGCAGGGCCTACAATCTACGCTTCATTCATGTTCCTGAAAAAGCTGAGGGTAATAACATCCACGAATTCATCGGCGGCCTGATCCAGGAGCTTCTGGGCAAGGAGAACTTCCCGGTACCTCCAGCTCTCCAGCGTGTTCACCGCTCTCCTATGCACCTGTCGCAAACCAGAAGAATCCTGCTCCGAGGCCTATCCTGGTGAAGTTCCTCAGTCTCCAGGATAAGTTTAAAATCCTGCGATTTGCCCGTGGAATAGAAGAACTCAAGTACAAAGACAAACGTGTCCATATCTTCCCGGATTTCAGTACCAGTCTACTCAACAAACGTCGGGAGTTTGATGATGTCAAAAGAAATCTCCCGTGAACTTGACATGGAATATTCCCTGCACTATCCTGCCACACTCAAGATCATCGCCTATGGCAAATCGGTGCTGTGCTAGACCCCTGGAGAGGCTGAAATGTTTCTCCAGAAATTACAACGCATACCTGAATGACGGACTGCTTCTGTCCTGCTTAAGGTACCAGTCGTCTACTTTAAAAAAAAAAAACAACAACAACATAACAAACAAAACATGTTGATGATGTTCCTTAGCCTGTAGCAGCGCAATTGAAATTTATGTAGCTTATTATGAAGGTTCACATAATTTGGGAATGTTATATAATTCCTTCTCAGACCAGAATATTGAGACGTTTTTCTTTTTATCTAATTCTTTTTAGCCTATAGCCTAGGGCTGGCCTAAAATGAATCATGTAGCTGATAAATATTAGCCTAGTTTAATTTGTCTAGGCCTGTCACCCATGAATGAAATTCACCAATGAGTGTAATGTATTTAGCCTAGGCTACTTATCAACTTTTCTTTTCTCATTTTGCTATAGCCTATATGCTGTCTCATAATGAGGTCTGTACACAGGGAAACATGAACGATATGTATAAAGCATTCCCATTTAATATTCTGCGGCCTGAGCCTGCATTCTTTTTTCTTTTTTTTTTCTTTTTTATTATTCTAGGTTATGCCTTTGTGTGATCAGTTTATGTGTCTTTGTGTGTACATGGAGGTATGCTTGTGTAAACGTCTGTGTCTGTGTCTGTGTGTAAATGTTTGTAAATGTCTGTGTAATATGCTCTCCCCTCCCATCCTGCCTTCTCTCCCCGACCCTCCTGTCTATTCTTCTTTGATGAATCAGTATAGGTAAAGGTTTATTCATTATTCATTTAAATATTAGGAGTTTGACACATAAAATTGATTTACTAAGAGCTTGGCTTTCTTACAATAAGCCCAGCGTTATTACACTTTCTGAAACATGGCTGAATAGTGATATATCTGATGCTGATGTTCAACTTGATGGTTATACTCTGTATAGAGCAGACAGAGCTACTCGTGGTGGGGGTGTAGCCACCTATATCTCTTCTCACTTATCTTCTGAACTCATTATGCAAAGGAGAGCTGTGCATTTGAATGCTTATTTGTTAATATTTCGTTTCATGAAAACAAGCGAATAACCATAGGTACATCTTTAGACCGCCAAATTCCCCTGTTGAATCAACAAATTGTAATCCTTGCTACTATTAATTCTTTAGACCACGCACAGTTGATTTTACTGGGTGATTTCAATCATAATTGGTCTGGATCGTTCGTCTTCCCATGAGAAAAATGTTTTTAATAGTCTAAACTTTACTCAACTCATTATTGATCCGCCCCCCCAAAGAATCGGCACCTTAACGTGGTGGGGGGGTTTGGGTGCCCTCGTGACCCTGGGAGCTGTGTTGTCCGGGGCATTAGCCCCTGGTAGGGTCTCCCAAGGCAAAGTGGTCCCAGGGGAGGGGCCAGACTAAGAGCGATTCAAAGACCCATGAAAAGACTCCCAAAAGAACACAGTCACCTCACCCGGACAAGGGCAACCGGGCCACCCTACTGGAGCCAGACCTGGGAGGGGAGCCCATCGGCGAGCGTCTGGTGGCCGGGCCTGGATCCACGGGGCCCGGCCGGGCCAAGCCCGAAAAGACTACGTGGAGTCACCTCCCTGTGGGCTCACCACCTGCAGGGAGAGTCATTGGGGTCGGGTGCGTTGTATACCGGGCGGTAGGCAAAAGCGGGGTCCTGGGAGTGCGGATCCCCGTCATCGCCGTCACCTCCCTGGCGGGGAAGGAGCCTGAGCTGGTGCGGGAGGTGGGAGCGGTACCAACTAGAATAATGGTTGGGCTCACCTCCACGCACAGCACCGCGTCTGGAACCAAACTCCTGGAGAGGGGCTGGACCCTCTACTTCTCCGGAGTTTGCCCAGGGTGTGAGGCGCCATGCGGGTGTGGGGATACTCGCAAGTCCCCGGCTGAGCGCCGCTGTGTTGGAGTTCTCTCCGGTGGATGAGAGGGTCGCCTCCATGCGACTGCAAGTCGCTGCGGGGAAGGCTCTGACTGTTATGTGTGCCTACGCACCAAACAGCAGCTCAGAGTATCCGGCCTTCTTGGAGTCCTTGGGTGGCATCCTGGAAGGGTTCCATCCGGGGACTCCATAGTTCTACTGGGGGACTTCAACGCACACGTGGGCAATGATGGAGAAAACCTGGAGGGGAGTGATTGGGATGAACGGCCTGTCCGATCTGAACCAGAGTGGTGTTTTGTTATTGGACTTCTATGCTAGTCATGGACTGGCCATAACAAACACCATGTTCGAACATAGGGTGGGTCACAAGTGTACCTGGTACCGGACCACCTTAGGCCAAAGGTCGCTGATCGACTTTGTAATCGTATCAGCAGATCTGCGGCCGCATGTTTTGGACACTCGGGTGAAGAGAGGAGCAGAGCTGTCAACTGATCACCACCTGGTGGTGAGTTGGATCAGATGGCGCGGGAGGCTGCCAGACAGACCTGGTAAACCCAAACGTGTAGTGAGGGTGAACTGGGAACGTCTGGTGGAGAGCCCCCTGTCCGTAGGGTCTTTAACTCCCACTCCGGAAGAACTCTCTCGTGCACCGGGGGAGGTTGGGGACATGGAACCTGAGGGGGCAACCCAAGAACCCGTTGGTGGACACCAGCGGTGAAGGAAGCCGTCAGGCTGAAGAAGGAGGCCTTTCGGGCCTGGTTGGCCCAGGGGTCTCCTGAAACAGCAGACAGGTACCGGGAGGCCAAAAGGACCGCAGCTTCAGCGGTTGCTGAAGCAAAAACCCGGGTGTGGGAGGAGTTCGGGGAGGCCATGGAGCAGGACTTTCGGTTGGCCTCAAAGTGTTCTTTCCACCGCCCGACAATATCCTCAGTCTGGGTCAGCAGTTCTCCTCCCCGACTGAGCACAGCCTGAGCCAAGCCCTGCTTTCCCTTCCTGAGTCGCCGGACAGTTTGCCAGAACTTCCTTGAGGCCAACCGAAAGTCCTGCTCCATGGCCTCCCCGAACTCCTCCCACACCCGGGTTTTTGCTTCAGCAACCGTGAAGCTGCGGTCCTTTTGGCCTCCCGGTACCTGTCTGCTATTTCAGGAGACCCCTGGGCCAACCAGGCCCGAAAGGCCTCCTTCTTCAGCCTGACGGCTTCTTCACCGCTGGTGTCCACCAACGGGTTCTTGGGTTCCCGCCACGACAGGCACCGACAGCTTTTGACCACAGCTCCGAGCTGCAGCCCTCTACAATGGAGGCTCTGAACATGGCCCTCAGGTTCCATGTCCCCAACCTCCCCGGGATGCACGAGAAGTTCTTCCGGAGGTGGGAGTTAAAGACCCTACGGACAGGGGCTTCCACCAGACGTTCCCAGTTCACCCTCACTACACGTTTGGGTTTACCAGGTCTGTCTGGCAGCCTCCCGCGCCATCTGATCCAACTCACCACCAGGTGGTGATCAGTTGACAGCTCTGCTCCTCTCTTCACCCGAGTGTCCAAAACATGCGGCCGCAGATCTGCTGATACGATTACAAAGTCGATCAGCGACCTTTGGCCTAAGGTGGTCCGGTACCAGGTACACTTGTGGACCACCCTATGTTCGAACATGGTGTTTGTTATGGCCAGTCCATGACTAGCATAGAAGTCCAATAACAAAACACCACTCTGGTTCAGATTCGGACAGGCCGTTCATCCCAATCACTCCCTCCAGGTTTCTCCATCATTGCCCACGTGTGCGTTGAAGTCCCCCAGTAGAACTATGGAGTCCCCCGGATGGAACCCTTTCCAGGATGCCACCCAAGGACTCCAAGAAGGCCGGATACTCTGAGCTGCTGTTTGGTGCGTAGGCACACATAACAGTCAGAGGCCTTCCCCGCAGCGACTTGCAGTCGCAATGGAGGCGACCCTCTCATCCACCGGAGAGAACTCCAACACAGCGGGCGCTCAGCCGGGGACTTGCGAGTATCCCCACACCCGCATGGCGCCTCACAACCCTGGGCAACTCCGGAGAAGTAGAGGGTCCAGCCCCTCTCCAGGAGTTTGGTTCCAGACGCGGTGGCTGTGCGTGGAGGTTGAGCCCAACCATATCTAGTTGGTACCGCTCCACCTCCCGCACCAGCTCAGGCTCCCTTCCCCGCCAGGGAGGTGACGGCGATGACGGGGATCCGCACTCCCAGGACCCCGCTTTGCCTACCGCCCGGTATACAACGCACCCGACCCCAATGACTCTCCCCTGCAGGTGGTGAGCCCACAGGGAGGTGACTCCACGTAGTCCTTTTCGGGCTTGGCCCGGCCGGGCCCCGTGGAATCCAGGCCCGGCACCAGACGCTCGCCGATGGGCTCCCCTCCCAGGTCTGGCTCCAGTAGGGTGGCCCGGTTGCCCTTGTCCGGGTGAGGTGACTGTGTTCTTTGGGAGTCTTTTCATGGGGTCTTTGAATCGCTCTTAGTCTGGCCCCTCCCCTGGGACCACTTTGCCTTGGGAGACCCTACCAGGGGCTAATGCCCCGGACAACACAGCTCCCAGGGTCACGAGGGCACCCAAACCCCCCCACCACGTTAAGGTGCCGATTCTTTGGGGGGGCGGATCAATAATGAGTTGAGTAAAGTTTAGACTATTAAAAACATTTTTCTCATGGGAAGACGAACGATCCAGACAATTATGATTGAAATCACCCAGTAAAATCAACTGTGCGTGGTCTAAAGAATTAATAGTAGCAAGGATACAATTTGTTGATTCAACAGGGGAATTTGGCGGTCTAAAGATGTTACCTATGGTTATTCGCTTGTTTTCATGAAACGAAATATTAACAAATAAGCATTCAAAATGCACAGCTCTCCTTTGGCATAATGAGTTCAGAAGATAAGTGAGAAGAGATATAGGTGGCTACACCCCCACCACGAGTAGCTCTGTCTGCTCTATACAGAGTATAACCATCAAGTTTAACATCAGCATCAGATATATCACTATTCAGCCATGTTTCAGAAAGTGTAATAACGCTGGGCTTATTGTAAGAAAGCCAAGCTCTTAGTAAATCAATTTTATGTGTCAAACTCCTAATATTTAAATGAATAATGAATAAACCTTTACCTATACTGATTCATCAAAGAAGAATAGACAGGAGGGTCGGGGAGAGAAGGCAGGATGGGAGGGGAGAGCATATTACACAGACATTTACAAACATTTACACACAGACACAGACACAGACGTTTACACAAGCATACCTCCATGTACACACAAAGACACATAAACTGATCACACAAAGGCATAACCTAGAATAATAAAAAAGAAAAAAAAAAGAAAAAAGAATGCAGGCTCAGGCCGCAGAATATAAATGGGAATGCTTTATACATATCGTTCATGTTCCCTGTGTACAAGACCTCATTATGAGAACAGCATATAGCTATAGCAAAATGAGAAAAGAAAAGTTGATAAGTAGCCTAGGCTAAATACATTACACTCATTGGTGAATTTCATTCATGGGTGACAGGCCTAGACAAATTAAACTAGGCTAATATTTATCAGCTACATGATTCATTTAGGCCAGCCCTAGGCTATAGGCTAAAAAGAATTAGGATAAAAAGAAAAACGTCTCAATATTCTGGTCTGAGAAGGAATTATATAACATTCCCAAATTATGTGAACCTTCAATAATAAGCTACATAAATTTCAATTGCGCTGCTACAGGCTAAGGAACATCATCAACCATGTTTGTTTGTTATGTTGTTGTTGTTTTTTTTTTTTTAAAGTAGACCCCGACTGGGTACCTTAAGCAGGACAGAAGCAGTCCGTCATTCAGGTATGCGTTGTAATTTCTGGAGAAACATTTCAGCCTCTCCAGGGGTCTAGCACAGCACCGATTTGCCATAGGCGATGATCTTGAGTGTGGCAGGATAGTGCAGGGAATATTCCATGTCAAGTTCACGGAGATTCTTTTTGACATCATCAAACTCCCGACGTTTGTTGAGTAGACTGGTACTGAAATCCGGGAAGATATGGACACGTTTGTCTTTGTACTTGAGTTCTTCTATTCCACGGGCAAATCGCAGGATTTTAAACTTATCCTGGAGACTGAGGAACTTCACCAGGATAGGCCTCGGAGCAGGATTCTTCTGGTTTGCGACAGGTGCATAGGAGAGCGGTGAACACGCTGGAGAGCTGGAGGTACCGGGAAGTTCTCCTTGCCCAGAAGCTCCTGGATCAGGCCGCCGATGAATTCGTGGATGTTATTACCCTCAGCTTTTTCAGGGAACATGACATGAAGCGTAGATTGTAGGCCCTGCTTCGGTTTTCAGCATCATCCAGTTTATCCCGAAGGTAAGAGTTTTCGCCCTCGAGTAACTTCGAGTAACATTGGAGCTGACCCTATGTTCAAGCTCCGCTACATGCTCGCCTAAAGTTGATAGAGAGGCCATGAATCGATGTTTAAGCTTTGACTGTATATTGTTCCATTTTTGCATCGATGTGCGATAGCATTTCAGCTTTCAGCTGTTGTATAATGTCCACGATAAACTTGTTGGTCACTGATTGCTCCATGATAGAAAGCGCTTTGAAGACGTTGTTTATGTAAAGCGTTTGTTCGCAACAATAAATTGCTTTCGTAGCGAGACAATAAAGTGGTTTATGGATTAGTTGAAGGCAAATCTAGTCATGCTTGCAAGCCTGGCCACATCAAACGCTCACGCCGCCGCCATGACAGATGCGATCACCGCATCTCGGTTGGCTGTCTGACCAACAGACAGCCAACCGAGGGCTCAACAGATAAGAACTGACCAGAGGTTTCAACAAAGAGGGCTCCAACCATGGGCTGACCAGAGGCCCCCACCATGGGGAAAACGAGGGCCCCAACCCAGGAGCAGATGCTCCCCTCATCGTGGAAATGACCCAGGAGGTGAACTCCGGAGAAAGAAGAAGAATGACTTCAGCAAACGAGATCACAGCATCAACTGCGCTCCGAAGGGTGTCAATAAGATGAAAGAAAAGATGCCTATTTGAAATCCGTTGAAACTGACTATCCTGATTTCCTGAATCAGATGTTCCCTGCCATTGTGAACAGGAGCTGTCGAAACCACATTAGCGATGTGCCTTCTACTAGGTGCATGGATGGTTGTTATTGTTATCCAAATGGGCCCCCCTGTACAACCAACCAGGTAACAATCGCTCTGTCATGGCTCATTCCCATAATAGCACCTGTCATATTGTGTTTGATGGTTATTTTGTATAGGACTGATGTGTTTGAGGGTTTGTTTGAAGAAAAAATGTCTACACCTGTCAGTTAATGAAGCGCTTGTTTATGCATCCCCCTTCCTCAAAATAACAAGATACCAGACCCTAGTAGACCATATCTCCCGAATTTGAATGTTTTGGCCCTATAATCCAGATAGTGTTGATGCTTACCTGTTAAATGTTATAACCCCTATTGCACCGCAGAACTAGGATGAATACAACCAAAATGCATAACGTTGACTTAACAGTTACCAGCCTATCGGGGACACCTACCTGTGGCCCTCACGCCTCCAACCAATCAATCTAAAAATTGTACTCAAAAGCGACAAATATGGTGTTGATTAAACCCACATGGGGCCCACACATAACACATAATGTACTTCGACAATCACGTACATTCCATGACCTTCACGTTCTTTGTAGATTATAGATCAATCAGTAGATTAGGCCAAAGCAAACCATTTTTATCAATACCTTTGGGGAAAGACTTTGCTTGTGATATGATTATGATTATGAATTTGGAAAATATATTATACTATATCTTATACATTGTTGAATGTTCTTGGGGGGGGGGGGGGGTTGTGTCATGTTGTATACTCCCTTAATCACCCGCAGGAGTTGCAGATTTTATCCCGAATTAATCCAATAACATTTGTGTGATTTGCATACAAAGCGACATTTTGTACTTTTTGTATTAAACACTGCTCATGGCTTAGAGTTTGAAATAGGATGTTTCTAGTGAACCCCCTTGTCCTAAACGAGGAGTGGGACCACAACTCTAACAATTCTGTTAGAATAAAAGAGGGCAATTGTTGGGAGTTGTGGATGTATTAATCTTTGGGGCCAGTAACTTTCCCACTCTGCTGTGTGGCCTACGTGAACTAGTCTGCTGTGTGGCCTACGTAACTAGTTAGCTGTTTGGCCTATGTGACTAGTTAGCTTCACTCTTATTTGCCCGGGAGGCCTCTGAGACGCACTCGGCAGGTGTTGTTGTGGGAACATGTTGCCTCTTCTAATCTGGACTGGCTGTCTGGCGGAGGGAACAGGAAGGTCTCAACGTGAGACCTTGCTGTCCCTGCTTCCCTGGTCTGTTGCATGGAGACCCACATATCTTGTGTGGGTCACGTGAGGCCGTGGTATCCCTGCTTCAAGTTAACTGTCTGTCTGTCTGTTGCATATCCACGTGGGGCCTGGTGTCCTGGCGTCTCCGGATTGGCTATCTGGCGGGTGGGGACGGAAGGGTCTCCATGGACGGCCTTGTTGTCCCTGCTCCCTGAAATGGGCTGTCTTTGAGGCGTTTCCATGTCTGCCTTCCCTAAGATGATTTGTTGTGTCCTATATGTAAATGTTCCTCTTTTTTCCCATGCAAAATGTATATATGCTCTATGTATCTAAATAAACGTTGAATAATTCCTGGTGATACTGCCTTGTGTCACATTGATTCCCGAGCTCGCTGCTTTGCTATGGATAATCCAGAACCTGAACCAGAACCCGAACTCCAGCCACAATAGATGACCACTCGAAACTGCGCATAACAGTCCTCAATTGACGTCTTCAACTTAAAGACCCCCTAAGCTGCCCCGATGTGCCTGTGTGATCTCTCCTTAAGTTAACCCACTAACCTTACAGTTGTTGTTGTTGTGAACGAACCTGTCACATCACATATGAGATAAGCAACCTAAATTGTAAATGCACAAAAAATAATGAATGGCAACGGGGGGTGTACTGTAATATACACAACATTAATATGGGTCCCCACACTCTCCCCTCCAAAATAAATGTCGTCCATAATGTTGTCCCGTAGACTGTCCTTCTGCTTCCTCTCCGCTACAACATGGACCTGCTCCTCCCAATAAGACCTGAGCTTCCCGGGTCCTCCTCTGTCCCTGAAAACACTCCACCCCCTGGTTATTTTTGAGCCGCTGTTGATGCCAGCCTCTTGCATCCGTGTTCTCTACTTATGGCATATTCACGGTGAGAAGTACTCTGGTCACTTGGCGTCAGGCCGAACATAATGTCCACATTATTATTAGATAGAAACTGTATTAATCCTGAAGGAAATTATTGTGGCAGAGGTTGCTCAAAATACCAACAACATAAGCATAGCAATAAAATAATAAACAATAGAGTAATAAACAATGGAATAATAAAATAAAATAATACATTTACAAAAGGAAAATAGATATACAGTAAACAAAACAAGTTGGCAATGGTATTGAGAAGTAATATTGAGACGTAGTATTGCACATGATATTAAAAAAATTTGCACATGATGATGAAAGGCAATATTAAAAGGTAATATTGAAGGGAAATAATAATAATGGTGAGAAGTAGTATTGCACATGATAGTAAGAATATTAAGAATATTGACCATAATGATGAAAGGTAATGTAGCATGCAATATGGCAAGGATAATATTGAGAAGGAGATGACATGCACATGACAATAAGAATATTGCGCATGGTGATGAGAGGTAATATTGAGAGGTAGTATTGCACATGATGTTAATAATATAGCACATGATATTGAGAATATTGTGCATGATGTTGGATAGTAATATTGCACATGATATTGAGAAGACTGCACATGATGTTGAAAGTTAGTATTGCAATGATATTCATGATGTTCTCAGTGTTCACAGTGTCCTATGTTTCAACTGCCCTTGTCGTGGATTTTACCAATACTCTGACATTCGTAAGAGGGAGATCAGGAAGACCAAAGTTTGAAAGTTAAAGACTTTATTTGTCACAGCCAATAGTGACACCAAGCCTGAGTCAAATCTGCAGAGAAGACTGCCACACCCTACTCAGCTCTGTCTTTTAAACCCAATGCACACATGTTTACATCAAACATTCCAAACCCTATAAGGATGCCGCTATAGAGTACCATACGCATAGATTCTCTCCCTGTTCTTCAAGAACGGGGCACCTTGTTTAGTTTGGCTCATGTTCATCTTTGGACATTCAGTCTGCGCTTCCGCCTCGCACACTTTGTCTTCACACGCACGTTAGACACAAAGAGCTTTCAACGTAAACATATTAGAAGCAGGGATCCTTCAATCTAAACATAGGTGGCTTTCAATGTAAATATATTGGAAGCAGGGATCCTTCAATATAAACATATGTGGACATGTGTGTCTCTCATTATTTTCTGTATTTCTCCACAGTTAATTCACACACACAGCATATTGGCAAGATATTCTTAATAATGTACTGGAAAATATCTCCCATACCCTTCCCTCAGAAGGGGGAGGAGTTATAAAACTATATAGAGTTATAAAGTTTGATGGCCACTGGCAGAAAGGACCTCTCAGTCTGCGAGTGAAGGTGCTCTGGTATGACTCCAGTGTGGCGTGCAGGGGATGAGAGGCATTGTCCATAATACTGAGTAGTTTACTCAGCATCCTCCTCTCCGAGGCCTCCACCAAAGACTCCGGACAGAAACCGCTTTCCTGATGAGCTTATTGAGTCTATTAGCATCGGCTGCCTTCACCCTGCTGCCCCAGCACACAACAGCATAGAAGATGACACTGGCCACCACCGAGTGATAGAACATCTGTAGCATGGTTTTGCAGACAATGAAAGATCTGAGTCTCAGGAGACTCTGACTTTTCTTGTACAGAGCCTTTGTGTTTTTAGTCCAGCCCATCGAATTGTCTGTGTGGACGCCCAGGTACTTGTATTCCCCGACAATGTCCACCTCAGTCCTCCTGATGCTGACTGGTTTTGGGTGGGTTGGTTCCTGAAATCCACCACCAACTCCTTAGTCTTTGCGATGTTGAGTTGCAGGTGATTTAGTCCACACCACTCCATGAAACTGTCCACCACACACCTGTACTCGTCTGTCGTCTGAATACATCTGCAGGTGGCAGGACTGTGAGTAGTATCTGAAATCTGATTTTCAAGACCCGCTCCCGCCCAACACCCGTGACGTGCAGAACCAAACCCGTCCCACCGTCCGCACATATAACCCGAGCCGACAGCAAACTAGTCGTGTTCTAGTCGCTTCTACCCATTTAGTGAATTGATCTGCAATGACAAGCATACGCTTTATCTGGTAAAATATTCTTGGAATGCTTAAAATGCAGCTGATGTCATAGTCTGCCTCCCTCCTGGTGTGTGTTCCCTGTGTTTGGGTTGTATTCATGTAGTGTATTGTTTGGTTTGCATGTTCCGCTTTCGATCTGTTCATTGTTTCCTGTTTGTATTGTATAGTCTGCTTTTGGTTAGTTTACTCCCTGTTTTGTCTGTCGGCCATTTTGTCTCAGCTATTTTCACTTCCCTCGTTAGTCTCCCAATTTATACCTGCGCCAGTCTTGTGGTTTTTTTTGGGTTGTTGTCTCTAAATGTGGTGTTCAGTCTCTCCGTGTTCATGTCACCAGCAAGTGAAGATTTGAGGATTCAAGTTTTGCCATGCCTCATTTCATATTCGCTACTATTTAGTTTACTTTTATTAAAGAATATTTTAATTTAACTTTGCTGCCAGCACTTGGGTCCTTTCCCTTTTTGCCACTTCACTGCTACCTGACAGCTGATTGAAGAGGTATCACGGGATGCCCCTGGTTTCCTTGACAATGTAAGAGTTACATTAATTTATTAGTTTGTTGTAAAATACAAAATCTTGCCATTATGTCTGTTACGACCCCCATTTGGCCGACATTAGACATACCATGAAAATGTCTGACAATACATGGAGTGATAGTTGTCAAAGCTATAGACCCATCTGCCTATTGCATTGTCTGAACCTGAGGTAGTAAGGCCTTTTTAAGCCAATATTTTATCAACTATCAACTTCTCATCAGCATTTATCTGTGTGTTGGCTCCATCCCACACTAGTCATCTCTCCTTTAAAAGATGTTTGTTTTAAGAAATATGACGAATCATATTGCTAGGGCTGCACGATATGGACAAAATATCATATCCCAATATTTTTAGGCTGAATGGCGATATACGATACATATCCCGATATTTTCTATGAAGAGGGTTAAATGTTTAATTGTAAGTCAAAAGCCACATGTGAGATGTCAAAAGCACCTTTATTAAAACACGAGTCAGTAATACTGCAAATTGCATAATATATCAACATGTGCTATCAATAGTATAGCATAGAATAGCATAATAGAACTTTATGCCAACAGAAATATCTTGGGCGAGTTGTACATGTGTTGAGTAGCTTTTTAAAGCCGGGTTGAGCCACTGTTGCAACAGGGACCATATCTTTTGCGATGTGGTAGGCCACTTTGCACTTTTCTTGTCATAAGGCTCACCACGGGTGAATGAAGCTTGCAGCGTGCTTTGTTTCGGGGCCAAATAACTAAACCCTTGTTTTTCTTTTTAGTAACCAGGTCATCTACCGGCGCTGTGTTATTCTCGCTATCTTCCTCCATGCTTGCTTGTTGTGTTGTGAGAGAGGGGGCGGGTGTGCTCACGTGCGAAGTTAGTGGGGGAGGGGCCGCTCTGGGAGTCTATCTCAATACAGACAAAAGAGGCAACACATTCCTACGTTCGACGACAACAACACTTGATGTCAACAACACCAGCGAGTGCATCTCAGAGGCCTCCCAGGGCAAACATAAGAGTGAAGCTGACTAATCACGTAGGCCAAAAAGCTAACTAGTCACGTAGGCCAAACGGCAGAGTGGAAAGTTACTGGCTCACAAGATTAATACATCCACAACTCCCAACAGATCTTTAATGAACACAAAACACACTATGCCAAAAGTGTGTTTTGTTTTTTCATTGACGAGACGTCTCATTGGATGGAACAGTATTAGAACGCACTCTCAGCGATGGCAGTGTATATTTTCAATACTATGACGTTCAGTGCCCATGGCGCAAAACGCCCTTGGGATGTAAATGGAGGCGCGTTAACCTGGCGCTCCAAGAGTACAAGTTCCTGAGCTTTTGTTCCTATTAAGAGTGTATTTGAAGCCCACAAACCTTTGACGCTACACTGTCACCTTGATTCCAATTTCCTATTTTTCCACCGCCGCCAGGTGGTGAGGATGGGCAGCACCACCTCAGAGCCACTGACCCTCAACACTGGAGCCCCTCAGGGATGCGTGTTGAGCCCTCTCCTCTACTCCCTGTACACCCACGACTGCATGGCTATGCACAGCTCCAACGTCTTCATCAAGTTTGCTGACGACACGACAGTGTTGGGACTGATCGCCGACGACGACAAGACAGCCTACAGGGAGGAGGTTGGATCACTGGCACAGTGGTGCCAAGAGAACAACCTCTCCCTCAACGTCAAGAAGACCAAGGAGCTGATCGTGGACTACAGGAAGCAGAGAGGTGAGCACGCCCCCATCTCCATTGACGGTGCTGCAGTAGAGAGGGTCAGCAGCTTCAAGTTCCTCTGCGTGCACATCTCCGAGGACCTCACATGGACCACGCACACCACACACGTGGTGAAAAAGGCCCAACAACACCTGTATTTCCTCAGGCGAAATTCAACATGTGCCCCCGCATCCTCAGAACATTCTACTCTTGTACCATCGACAGTGTTCTCACTGGATGCATCACAGTCTGGTACGGGAACTGCACCGCACTGGAGCGTAGAACACTACAGAGGGTGGTGCGGACGGCCCAGTACATCGTTGGAGGTGAGCTTCCCTCCCTCCTGGATATATACACCAGGCGGTGCGTGGCCAAGGCCAAACGGATTATTAAAGACAACCACCCCAGCCACGAACTGTACACACTTCTACCGTCAGGCAGGCGATACCGCAGTATCAAGTGCCACACGAGCAGACTCAGAGACAGTTACCACAGTCAGGCCATCAGGCTGCTGAACAAGTTCGGCATCAATGTCTAAGTGCTAGTGCTAAGTGTTACTGCTAGTGCTAGTCCTGGTAGTGTTAAGTGCTAGTGTTACTGCTGGAGCTAGTGCTGGTACTGGTGTCCTGGTGCCAATTGCTGGTGCTAGTGTTGTGTTGACTGTCTGAGAAGGTATTCTGTGATACTCTGTGAATGTCAGCATATAACAATGTATATTTTAGTACATTGATTTATGTGTACTGCTCACGTGGATATTTTGTTGTATATTTCATTTTATTTTATTCTTATTTTACACAGAATCTATATTTATAGTTCTATTTTGCATAGTTCTATTTCTATTTTGTATTCTTTTATAATTACTGTCGGCTGTCGGGCGTTTTGCACAAAAGGTTTTTCACTCACAGCTTATACTCGCGTGTAAATTGTGAAGTGACAATAAAAATACTTGAACTTGAACTATACTGTCTTAGCCCAATAAAAAACATTTTCAAGAGAAAACACTTGGACAAAAGTAATGACTATAAGTTGACTTTTCATCAACTAAAACTGGACTAAAATGTATGAATACATTTAAGCCTATAGCAGCACCCCCAGTTCTCTGTGTAATTATTTCTTCCGTGGCTAAGTAATTAAACCTTCTCCAACTTTAATTGGGATTTGCGTTCTGTTTAATATTCTCAATATATCATTATTTAAGCAGGTAGTTTGCACATGTATACAGTAAAATAAAATACATGAAATAAAATGACAGCTGGAGAGCTGTCATTTTTAAATACAGATAGTAGAGACAACAGAAAATACTCAAAATAACAACACACTGACAAGAAATGACAAGACATTTCAATTAGGTGACACAGCCTAACTATGGAATTATGGAGACAATGTAGTAATTTAAAGTCTTGGAAGCATGGATGTATGTTTTCAAGCCTCCCTCCCAGATTTCCTCTTGGATCTGAAATCAAAACTTCATCCCATTTTGTGTTTGAATGAAAGGATGAAGGTAAACCGGCCAGGTGTTAATATTAAGGATTTGTGTTTGTCTTGAACATATCCATATAAATGGTGTCCTGGGGTAGTGTTCACTCTTCCTGTCAATGATAAGGGGATAATTCTCAGAAATTATATGTTTGATTGCAGCCTAATCATCAGGGGAGGTAAGCAAGGGGGAATATCTCTTTGGAACTATGATTCCTATTTTAAATGAAAGAGTTTGCAACCAATATGGATCGGTTAGACGAATGGGCGTCAGTTCACTCTTGTTCCAATTAATACATTAATTATTTGATTAATTATAACCAGAAAAGTTTAAGAACAAATTGATCTGGTCAAAACTTGTGGTATGGTGGTCTGGGGTCTAGTTATGTATCAGAACATTTTATTGATCGTCCTCCCTGTGTTACCTGTGTGGCAGGGGGTCTATTCTGATACACAGAGGCAGGGGTTACTTAAAGCTGAGCAGAGGCAGGACATCCCTGTCTTGTCCCTCTGACCTTCTTAAACAGACGAGACATTGTTTGGTTGGCGAGAGTATTTGCCTTCCAAAAAATATGCCCATTCCACTGGGTAAAATGGACCATGCCATCCAATAATCAGTGATCAATCCAGCTATTTAAAGGGCCAAGTTTGCACCCTAGGCCTACACACACAATATGGCATATCTACTGCTGCTGGAAGCTATCGCTGATCGTGCGCTGAGGAGGGAGCGCCAGTACCGCGACCATGCGGACCTGTGTGCACAAGGTCCTGTGGTTGCCCTTATAAGGAGCTGGCGGGGCGTGTCTGTATGCAAATTCAGGTGTACGAGCACGCGCGTTCCATTTAAGAATCAGTGGCATTCCTCATCGGGGGAGCGCAGCTGAGAACACTTTGGCGGTTTAAGAACACATTTCCCCACATTCATGAAGTTCATTAGAAGACATTTAAGAAGGCACTTAAGAAAATGTTCCAGAATGAGGTCCATTATAATTAAAAACATGGCTGAAAACTTTCGAAAATAATTTCCTTCTAATCGTCATGATTGATGGTACTGAATTGAAGACCCAGGTGCCATCTGCACTGGCTTTACAGAGTCAGCTTTATAGTGACTATAAGTCAAGCACAACCCTCAAAGCATTGATTGGATGTGATCTAAGTGGTTCTGTCATTTTTGTGTCCGAGTTATTTACAGGTGCTGTATCTGATAAGGCAATTACTGAACGCAGTGGTTTTTATGATGTACTTAAAACACTGAAAGTTCACAAGTGCAACAATCAAATGGTTGATAGCAACTCCACACATCAATTTACAGCAGCGCCGACACAAAAAGCTACAAAGCTAGCTAATTTGTTAAAATTCAAAGGTTTATTTGTCACCTATTTCAGTGTACAGGTACATTGAGCAGTGAAATGTTTTTTTCGCTAGGACCAGATTGTTACCGTGCCATCGTGTGATTAGCATAGCTAGGTGATTAGCCCATTGTAGCGAGTAGTTAGCAGATTTTAGGATTATTTTCATTTTAAACACATCACTAACGTACTCACCCTGTTTGACATGTGCAGTAGGACTCCACGAATTTGTCCTGACGAATTTCAATGTGGAGTTTGTGAGGTGTTTGTGTCTTCCGCATAGATCGCCAACACTTAGCATCAAGTTTTATGTTGTCATCTGCTCCGTCCGAAATCCGAATGTCATGGATATATCCTTGTGTCAAATAGTTCAGGCCTTTCTGTAGAACTCTCTTAGATAAAGTAGCGGCATTTGGCAAACAACATACGATATTAGCGATACATAGCGATATTGTCAGGAATCCTTGAGAGAGAATCTTCAGCAGGGGGGGGTTGTTCAGTGGCCATTTCGGTAACATGCTGCAGAGCGTGTGGGAAAGCTTGTGGGCCATAGCAACAGTAACTAGGGGGGGCGGGACTTGCCGCTTGAATAGGGAAAAGTCAATTCGTAAGGACAACACACTAAACCACAACCAAAACACTAGGCCCTGTATAAGAAAGGTCAGAGTCGCCTGTATTTCCTACGGAGACTCAGATCTTTCAACGTCTGCAAAACCATGCTGCAGATGTTCTATCACTCTGTGGTGGCCAGCGTCATCTTCTACGCTGTTATGTGCTGGGGCAGCAGGGTGAAGGCAGCCGACGCTAACAGACTCAATAAGCTCATCAGGAAAGTGGGTTCTGTCCTGGGAGTGGAATTGAAGTCTTTGGTGGAGGTCTCGGAGAGGAGGATGCTGAGTAAACTACTCAGTATTATGGACAACGCCTCCCATCGCCTGCACGCCACACTGGAGTCATACCAGAGCACCTTCAGCCATAGACTGAGATTACCGAGGTGCACCACAGAACGCCACAGGAGGTCCTTTCTGCCTGTGGCCATCAAACTCTATAACTCCTCCACCCTCTGCGGGAAGGACAGTTGAAATATAAGACAATGAACACAGCATTATCATGTGCAATATTACCTTTCAACATCATGTGCATTTTTCTCAGTATTATGTGCAATATTAATATTACTATCATGTGCAATACTCTCAATATCATGTGCTATATTATGATATTGATATCATGAATATGCTATAAATATTACCTGCAATACTACCTCTCATCTCCTCTCATCATTGTGTGCAATATTCTTAATGTCATGTCCATTACATCTCCTACATTACCTTTCAACATTATGTGCAATATTCTTAATATGTCCTCTTACCATTATTATTATTATTATCATCACAGTTGTATTACACTTCAATTATGCCAAATTGTTTTTGCAGACTGAATACCTTATCTTGCCTATATCATTTTATATTTCACCTATATTTTTATTCTACTAGGACTGTACATTTGTAAATCTGTTTATTTTTATGATTCTGTTAATTTCTCTATTGTTTTACTGTTTTGCTATGCAACCTGGCACAATAATTTCCTTTGGGATGAATAAAGTTCTATCTTATCTTATCTTTTCTTGTCTAACTAAAGGGACTAGGGGTGTAACGGTACACAGAAGCCACGGTTCGGTACGTACCTCGGTTTTGGGGTCACGGTTCGGTACGAGTTCGGTACAACAGGAAAAAAGCAACAAAAATCCCAAATGCATAAGGCTAGGTTTCTTTTCATTTATTTTGAACAGACAGTAGTGCAAGTTATACTTAGTTCCACCTAGTGTCGTATAGTCCCCCCTGAGATAGTTGGTACAGCCTGGCCCTGTAGTGTATCAAGCAGTAAACACAACAGTGAACATACACTCTTGCATCGGTCATATTTCTATGTAGGGCTGATAAAAAAAACAAAAAGCAATTGGTCACAATCAGCTACAAAACTGAAAAGCATCTCTTATGTTATAAAAGTACAAAATAAATAGAATAAAAAATAAAACTTGTACAGCGTTTCAATTTGTTCCACTTAAGCTATATTTAAACATTCAAAGCTTAAGCCCAACCCTCCCAAAAAAGACAGGAAAACAAAACATGCTAGTAGGGAGGTACTGAGGTAGCAGGTCAGGTACAGCCAGGTAGTATTTGCAAACTGGCAACTTTGGTAACTTTATTATAAAAATAAAGAACTCAAACTTTTCCATATGCTGTATTATGCAGTTAAATGTAAACAGCAAACATACACTGTCCCCATAGGACATGTTTTTATGTTGGATGATGTCAAACAAAAAGGTTCAATAAGCTCCAAAACTGAAAAGCAGCTCTCATGTTCTGAAAATACTACAAAATAAATAATAACAAGAAGTGTTTCAATTATTTCGGCCTAGGGCTGATGCAAAATAAAAAGCAATACAGAACTGAATAACATCTCCTGGTGTGAAAATACAAAATATGTAAAATATGAGATAAAATTAAATCGGTGCCTTTAGGAGTAATGTATCACATTTGTGATTAACTTGTGAGTCTGAAAGGTCATATGCATCTCTTAAAGGTACTCAAGCTTCATTCTATTTTCAGGTTTCCATCTCTTTACAGATCTCCATCGCCGCTGTAGTCCACTGCGAACCCGACATTTTCCCACAGCTGATTTGAAAGTAGCAGGCGGGTCTTCTAGCTCCTGTGTCTCATTTGCACTCATAGTCATAGTCAACGTGAACGCGTCCGCTTCATCTTGTTTTGGTCTTCTTCTGCTGTTCTTGTTCCTTAATGGCGGTCGGCAAACAGCGTTTATGTGCTTTATCGCCACCTTCTGGATTGGAGTGTGACTCAGACGTATTCGTCGTATGGCTGCACGTACCGAACCGTGGCGTCCGTACCGTGAAGTCGCGGGACGAATACACATACCGTTACACCCCTAAAAGGGACACAAACTAAAGAAGGGCCAGTAGATTAAGAAAGTAAACATGCAAAACACGGCACAAAATATAAATGAATGAAATTACAGACTAATTGAATGAAAAGAAAACGTCAGCAAAACAGCAGCATTCTTCACAAATCAGCGGGGCAGTCAGTCATCCAGGCTAGTGTCAACCCCAGCCTATGTTCCCAGTTTAAAACAACCAGGTGAAATATCAGCGACAACATAAAATAAACAAAATGCAGAGAAGCACAGCAAAAACAAATACCTCATAAGATGGATGTCCAGATTCTTGTTCCGCTACAAACTGATGGGCACAACAATCCACCAGAGGGTGGCTTCAGGGGAGGGACTATCTACAACCGGAAGGTCTACAACAATCAGGCATAACATACGGGACAGCATAAAACAATAAACAGAACCATGCAAAATCAACTACCTGTGATAGCGACGAGAGTCAGGTGGACAAGACGCTTGCCGGGCACTCTGTGGCAGGCGTAACCTAGGTGACGGTAACCTGGGTTTATATGGGCGGGTCATCTGTTCTAAATGTCTGCTGATGATTATTATATGGTTAGAGTGGTGAGAGCCGGGCACTAAACATGAATAATGCAGACGAATGTAGCACAGCTCTATTCTGCCACATAAAGGTTGAATTGTCCCCTGTAGTTCAACCAGTTGGGCTTTGTTCTTTATCTTTCTATTATGCCTAAAAAAAAATCATGCAGCGCCTTATGTAGGCCTTCATGGCCTCCCATAGTAATGAGGGAGGTGGGCCTTGGAACATCATTGGTCTCAAAATAAAAGGCGATTTGTATTTGGACATTAGCGATGTGTTGGCTGTGAACAGCTCTATGACCTGCTCTTTTAAGTGAACGACGGAAGCTGGCTCATGTCTGAGAGCTGATTTCTGTTTTTCTTTCTTTTTTTGTTAACACAAGAAGGCGTGCGGTCATGTATGATGAGGGACAAAACAGCACAATACAAGATAAGTTAAAGTTGTGAACAAAGTAGCATTTGGATGCATTTTAATAACAGACAACCTAAATGCAAAAAGAGCCTAACAATCAACAACCTAATGATGTTGCAATAGCTACCATGCTGCAATACCACCGACACTGGTGAGGAGGAAGCCAAACCTGGACTACCATTTGGCACTTCTTGTGGTTAGAATGGCCCTCCTGTTGTATCCCTTTGGATTGTTGATTTAGTCTGTATTACAGTAGTGGCAATTAGTCATTTATACCTGAGAGCTCTTCCATCGCATTCAAAGACTGTAAAAACTAATAACACACATGAACAACATACAAGCGAGATACACTTTCAGACATTAACTCTGGTCGACAACAACGTTTCTGGGATACTTCGAGTGGCTGGCGGAGATCGTACAAGCGAGCCACAAAAGCAGCAGTGGTGATGAGTCTCCAGGGAAACGAAGAAGGAAACACTGAGGGAAACAGAGCAGGTTTTGGAAGAGGCTGAGACTCCAGGCACACTGTTCACCACTGCCTAGCTAACGTCCAGTCTCTGGAAAATAAGTTAGATGATATTAGGGGGCGAGGATTCAAGTCCAACGAGAAATAAGGGACTGTAACAATTTTTTCCGGATGGAAACATGGCTGACCCTGCTGGTGTCAGATCAAGTCATTTGCCCGACCGAGTCCTTCTCTGTTTTCCGAGTGGACAGGATGGACGAGTCAGGTAAATCCAAGGTTAGAGGGGTTTGCTTCATGACCAACAACAAGTGGTGAAACCCTAAGGATATTAAGACTCTTTCTCGTTCTTGCTCGCCGAACCTGGAGCAACTGATGATCTCTTGCCATCCATTCTATCATCCCCGGGAGTTCAGTACAGTCATCATTACAGCCGTCTACATCCCACCACTAGCGGACACCGATATGGTCCGATACTATCGGCCCAACCTGATGTGCTATGTCGGCACCAGACTTTACATCCTGACACGGCTGTGGTGGTGGCTTTATAAGGCTAAAGACTAAAGAAAGTCATGCCGAACTTCCATCAGTAAATTACGTGTGCTCCAGGGAAGAAAGAATTTTGGACCACTGCTATACACCATTCAAGAGAGGCTACAAGGCTGCCTCTCTACCCTGTTTGGCAAGTAGGACCATGCCGCCTTTTTCCTGCTGCCGGAGTATAAGGATGTAGTGACAAGCTTCATAGCAATGATAGCGGACACCATCGTCCCCACAGTGATAGTTAGATCCTTTCCTAATCAAAAACCATGGGTCGATGGATCTATCCGCAATGCCCTGAACGCCTGTACTGCTGCCTACAACTCCAGCTTTGTATCTGGCCAGATGAACAAATACAAAGTCTGTGGCTCCAGCCTGCTTCAAGTGGTCCACTATTGTCCCTGTGCCCAAGACTGCCACTCCAGCATGCCTGAAAGACAGGGGGGGTTCTGTCCTGGTTTCCCCTCAGGTGAATTTATGTGTTTGTGTCCTTTTCCCACTTTCCTCTTTACCATACCGTGACACGGGTTCAATAGCAGAACAAGTGTCAGCTGCTATTGCTGCTAGCAACATGTTATTCATAGGTTCAGATCCGTCATTCATGTCTTCCGGGTTTCGCCAATCAGTCGAGTTCGGTGCTTGTCAGCGGAGTCACTATTTGGTTTTTGGCTTTACCATTGTCCCGAGTCTGCTGTGTTAAGCCTACATATGTTTCTAATGTGTTTTTGTGTTTTCTTTAGAACTTTACAAGGCCTTTCAAATGATGAGACAAAAAAGCAAGGATTTAAAAATGGTGGTCATGCTTTCTCCTAATCATCTGTCTCCCTTCTGTCTGTCTGGGTATCTGCTTGTCCCCCCCACCCCCCCACCACCCCCTGTCTCGCCCCTCCTCACCTCCTGCTGCCACCTGTAAAACACACATATTTACACAGACACCACACAAATCCTTTTCCAATACCTGGTGTCTATTATTAATAGCTCCCTGCAATCTGGTTGTGTAGCATATTTTAAACATGCAGTTGTTCAGCCTCTCCTAAAAAAACTAACGTTGATCCAGCCCTGCCCACTCTGGTTTCCATCAGAAGCATTCTACTAAAACATCTCTTCTCAGAGTCTCCAATGATGTCCTGATCTCCTCTGATGTGGGTGAATGCTGGACCTTAGCGCAGCTTTTAATACTGTTGATCACTGCATTCTGATCGAAAGGCTTAAGCAGTGGATGGGTGTCTCTGAGAGCGCCTTGGACTGGTTCTCCTCCTATCTCTTGGATAGGAGTTTTTCTGTGTCAATTGGTCCCTACATGTCTGCAACTGCTGCCTTATCCTGCGGTGTGCCCCAGGGTTCTGTTTTAGGTCTGATCTCATTTTCTTTATATATGCTTTCCCTAGGACTGATTATTAGCAGGTTCAAAGGTGTTTCTTATCACTGCTACAATGATGATATTCTGCTGTACATCTCTTTTAAGCCAGGTAAGACTGACAAACTGTCTGTTTTGCACGACTGACTGATTAAGGACTGGATGACCAACAACTTTCTGCAGCTAAATGCAGAAGACTGAGGTTGTTATTATTGCTTTAGACAGTATCGTTTCCAAGGTTGCGCAGTATATTGGGTCCCTTTCCTCAAATGTACAAATGTCTAAACTTGTTGGTGTTATTTTTGATCAGGCTATGTACTTTGATCAACACATTAAGTCATTGTCCCGTAAATGTTTTTTCCATCTTAGAAACATTGCCAAACTCAGGTCAGTTGTGTCACAAGCTGAGTTGGAGATGATTATTCATGCCTTTGTATCATCCCACTTGGACTACTGTAATTCCCTTTTCACATGCCTCAGTAAGTCATCCCTGGACTGTCTACAAATGGTCCAGAATGCTGCTGCAAGTCTGTTGACTAGGTCCAGCAAAACGTCTCACAACACTCCCATCTTATCGCTGACTTCCTATGAAGTTTAGGATTCAATTTAAGGTTTTGTCTTAGTCAAATTGATGAACGCCTAACCACAGAAACCCTTATTTAGGACCTTGTCGGAGATGAGACAGACCCCATACCGCTTTTTCAAACATATTGGTGATCTTAAATAGCCAGTGGCATGGTCAAACAAATAGTAACAGTCATAGACCATCTGGTGCCTGTCTCCATAATCTCAGGCTTGTCGATATTCAGCCACAACCAGGGCAGAATCCCTACAGCTGAAATTAGCTCTTTTTAATATCAGATCATTGACCAACAAATCCTTTTTGGTTAATGATTTGATAAGTGAAAATCATTCATCATCAATGGAGGAAAACTAAGCTCACAGTTCACTGTGTTATATACAAAGAAGCCATGACTGCCTATAACAAAGTCATCCGTCAGGCAAGAAAGGATTACTTCTCTAAGATTATTACAGAGAACGCTGGAATTCTAGAATATTATTCTCCACTATCGACCAGCTACACAACACAACCCCCACCCCTCCAGCATCCACTCCATCAAAATGTGGAAAAACTTGTATTGTTTTTCAATAACAAAATAACTCTAATTAGAGCTAGTATTTCTGCTGATATATACTGAGATGTTCTCAGCAAATCTCATGAAAATCATGTAACCATGTGAACATTCACCTGTATTACATTAGCTGAGCTTCATAAAACTGTCACTGAGTGCAATTCCTCCACTTCATGCATTAACCCTATACCTACAGCATTGTTTAAGCGGGTGTTTGACAGCGTTTCAAGTCATGTCCTGAACATCATAAACACATCTCTCCAAACAGGTATCTTCCCTGATGCCGTCAAAACAGGTGTTGTAAAAAACCCTTAAAGAAACCAAACCTAGATGGTAATACACCGGCAAACTACAGGCCGATATCCAACCTTCCATTTGTCAGTAAGATACTTGAAAAGTGCAAATAAACTCCTTTCTGAAAGAAAACAATATCCTGGAGGAATGGACCTTTCCCTACTCAAGCGGCAAGTCCCGCCCCGCCTAGTTACTGTTGCTATGCCCCACAAGCTTTCCCACAGCTCTGCAGCATGTTAGTAATGTCCACTGAACAACACCCCCCTGCTGATGATTCTCTCTCAAGGATTCCTGACAATATCGCTGTATGTTATTTGCCAAATGCCGCTACTTTATCTAAGAGAGTTCTACAGAAAGGCCTGAACTATTTTACACAAGGATATATCCATGACAAAATCGTGGAGTCCTACTGCACATGTAAAGCAGGGTGAGTACGTTAGTGATGTGTTTAAAATGAAAATAAGCCTAAGATCTGAATTTGAATTTGCTCAGCGAGTCACTCTGGTAATCAGTAACATGCTCATTAGCAATTCCTGTTGTTCCGAACGTAAACCAATCACATTGGTGTATCTGATATACTGTAGGCGGGCCAGAAGCGGGCTAAACAGATGACGACAGCGCTGCGACGGAATCAGTCAGTAAACAAACAATCTATCGAAAATGTTGACTGAGTATCTGAACAAACCAACTATTCACTCATATTCTGCTTGCAAAAACGGCAAAAGTCGTTTAGTGGCTCCATTTCCATTAGGCTACATCAGGCCTGGCCAACCGGCGGCTCCCGGGCCGCATGCGGCTCTTTGCCTGGTTTCATGCGGCTCTTACGTTCATATCGAATTTTGTGGTTTTTTTAGTGCTGTCAAAGTTAACGCGTTATCACAGATGTTGCGCCAAGGATGCGCAATGACGCTACCGTGAGGCGCGCGACGGGCTCCGAGTTAGCGTCTCTGGGGGGAGGGGGGGGGTCCGTTAATTCGCGGTTCTGATTGGGGGGGGATCCGTTAATTTACGGTTCTGATGGGGGGGGGCGGGTCCGTTAATTTGCGGTTCTCTGATGGGGGGGGGGGTGCTCCGTTAATTCAGAGAACCCCCCCGAATTAACTAGATAATACTAAGAAATATTATTGGTGTGTGTGAGAGGGAGAGATGGGGAGATGTTCATGTGTGTATGATGTGGCTCTTTGCAGTAACACAGTAAAAAAATTGGCTCTTCGTCTCTGACTGGCCACCCCTGGGCTACATTTACGTCTCTGTCAAACTATTCTCCAAAACAAACTCGTTTCCGTCGCTCTGGATACGTCACCCCGTGTATTCTTCTGATTGGTTGTAGTGTTATCCAATTGCGTGCAGTGATATTTTCAAATGCATGCTTGGTGCCGCCCCTCGAGTTGGGCCATTTTCATTACTCATTACCAGACCCTACAGCTTTCTAGATGTGGGTCTGGATTTCCAGGCTACATGTACACTGAAATAGGTGACAAATAAACATTAGAATTTTAACTGATTAGCTAGCTTTGTAGCTTTTTGTGTCGGCGCTGCTGTAAATTGATGTGTGGAGTCGCTATCAACCATTTGATTGTTGCACTTGTGAACTTTCAGTGTTTTAAGTACATCATAAAAACCACTGCGTTCAGTAATTGCCTTATCAGATACAGCACCTGTAAATAACTCGGACACAAAAATGACAGACCCACTTGGATCACATCCAATCAATGCTTTGAGGGTTGTGCTTGACTTATAGTCACTATAAAGCTGACTCTGTAAAGCCAGTGCAGATGGCACCTGGGTCTTACATTCAGTACCATCAATCATGACGATTAGAAGGAAATTATTTTCAAAAGTTTTCAGGCATGTTTTTAATAATAATGTCTCTTTGAGGCCATATGTAGTTGGCCTCATAGAGGCCACCAAATTTAAAATACATAAGCTCTATCCATGTATTAAAAACAAGTCCTGCAGACTGATACTCCAAATCTCGATGAAACGCGCTCCCTGTAATCTCTCTGGATATCTGTGGTCATTATTGCACGTTCCCCAAGCGCATCTAAGAACCATGTTCTTCTAACTAAATGTAGCTGTAGTCTAATCTATGAACACAACAACGCGGGAAGAAAAGAAATCAGGCAATCTTATTGGTTATTATTCTCCGCGTGACTGACAGTGTGGAAAGGTCCATTGCAATCAGGCTTTAGAGCACTTCACAGCACCGAAACCGCTCTTACTAAAATAATCAGTGACCTCAGACTAAACTCTGACAAAAATAAGGCCTCTAAGTGTAGCATTTGATACGATCGACCGTGACATTTTAATCAATCATGCTGCACCAAATTATGCTGCAGCTATAAACTCCATCACTAACTGTCTTTTGGCAATAAATAAATGGATGAGCAATCACTTCCTAAAGTTAAATGAGGACAAACCTGAAATCCTACTCGTCGGCCCCAGAATAAAAAGAGAAATACTGTTTAATAATCTGGGGAATCTAACTCCCTGGATTAAATCTGAGGTTACAAGTCTTGCCGTTATCTTAGATTCAGATCTAAGCTTCAAGTCGCACATTAACAAGGTGACAAAAATATAATACTTTCACCTTGTAAACATAGATAACATACGTCCATTTATAAATCAAAAGGATGCTGAAAAACATATTCATGCCTTTATCTCAAGCCGACTTGACTATTGTAATGTACTTTTTTCTGGCCTCCCGAAAAAAAAAAGACAGAGAGACTCATCCAAAACTCTGCAGCTCGACTCCTAACTAGAACCAAGAGGAGAGAGCACATTAGTCCAGTTCTAGCTGCCTTACACTGGCTTCCCGTAACCTCGAGAATTTACTTTAAGGTCCTCGTCCTTGTATACAAAGCCCTAAACAGGCTAGGACCAAGCTACATTGCTAACTCCCTTGTGAACTATGTACCTCCAAGAACAATGTGATCATCTACTGCTGGTTTATTGAAGGTTCCCAGCAACAGCCGAAAGAAAACTGGGGATGCAGTCTTTATCAATTACACCCCAAGGCTATGGAACACTCTACCCATAGACACCAGGGAAGCTAGCTCACTAAATATCTTCAAAGGAAAGCTAAAAACACATCTTTTTACTTTAGCTTTTAACTAACAACTTGGTGTCAGAAGTGGGATACTGGACAGAGGTAAATTACCGTATTGTGCCGAATATAAGACAAGGTTTTTTTCCTGGAAAAAAATCTGAAAAAGGGCCCTCGTCTTATTTTCGGGGTCTAGACTTTTAAATGTCATTATACATTCACAACAACAGATCGCGCCAAATGAGTGTTCCCCAAGCGAGCCACCGTGTTTCTCTCTGTATCTCCTCTCTCACACACACGCAGCCTGCAGCGACAGGTGCAAAAAATTAAAACACACACACACAGAGACAGGTGCCTGGAGAGATGGAGAGACAGCGACCAGCTCCAACAAAGTGGCTCAAAAGTCGAGCAAGTTAACAAACAACAGAGGAGGAGTTACGATGCCAATTTTAAGACCATGGTGATCAACGAAGCAGAGTCATCAAACAACTGTCGAGCAGCCGGGAAATACGATGTTACAGAGTGTAATGTTGGCGATGGCGAGCCCAAAAAGACCGCCTTAAAAATGCAAACAGTCAGAGAAAAGCTTACCGCGGTCCGCAAAGCGGCCGCTTCCAGGAGATTGACAGGAGGGTGTGTGAATATGTGACTGAAAAACGTAATGACGGTATGCCCATTACCAGAGCTGATTACCAGAACCCTGATTACCAGAACCAAAAGATGATAAAAGTAACAGTCTACATTGTTTTATTCAATGTGTTTTTATTATCATTATTTTCAAATAAAATTATTTTCTTTATAAAAACCAGATTTGGTCTTCAAAAAAGTATTTTTCCAAAAATGA
The DNA here is from genome assembly GCA_002895965.2 of Coryphaenoides rupestris. Taxonomy (NCBI): domain Eukaryota; kingdom Metazoa; phylum Chordata; class Actinopteri; order Gadiformes; family Macrouridae; genus Coryphaenoides; species Coryphaenoides rupestris. Next base: position 870,569 of record PIJE02000038.1, on the reverse strand, counting down.
GTCTTGAAAAAGAGGGGTCGTCTTATAATCAGGGTCGTCTTATATTCGGACCAATGCGGTACAATCTTATTTTTTACTTTTGTACTTGCTCTCTCCGGTACTTGCTCTCTCCGGTATGCCTGGAGAGAGCAAGTACCGGAGAGAGCAAGTACAAAAGTAAAAGCACAATAAGTAATAATACATACTGTATAAGTTTATAATATACCAAAAAAAGAAATTGTTTAGCCCGGTCATAGGGGTAGCGTCTCTGGGAGGCGCAGATGCCCGGATTCAGAGGTAATATTCCTGAGCCGCATGCCTGGTTGCAGAGGTAACATTCCTGAATCGAATGCCCGGACTCTGGGAGGCATGGATGCCCGGACTCATATTATATCACTGTGGTACCTGAAGATAAGAATAGAGCTGTTTTCGAGCATTCCTATTTTCCGAGACGAATAGAATGAGTTTCATAATTGCCAAGTTGTCTGCATAAGTGGCTGGGCAGGCGTGCAATTCTAAGCATGCTACAACATCTGAGAACGAACAACAATGCTAAGTGCCATTAATAAATGTTAAGACGTATAAACACGCAGGTTAGTGCTAGGGGGGGGGGGGGTTATGTAGAGTCCAGGTGAACTCTAAACAGGTGGGTCTTGAGTCTCTTGCGGAAGCTGGCGAGCGACTAGGCCGTCCTGACATGAGCCGGGAGCTCATTCCACCACTGTGGAGCCAGAACCGTGAAGAGTTGAGACTTGGAAGAGCGATGTTTGGCTGTTTTTAGTGAAGGCGGTACCAGTCGTTTGGCAGAAGTAGCCGAGCGGTGCGCTCGGGCTGGGGCGTAGGGTTGGACTAATGTTTGGAGGTAGGTAGGGGCAGTTCCGTTGACAGCCATGAAAGTCAGTACCACAGTCTTGAATCAAACGTGAGCGATTACCGGGAGCCAGTGGAGGGCGCGGAAGAGTGGGGTTACATGGGAGAATTTAGGTAGGTTGAACACGAGGCGTGCTGCTGTGTTCTGGATGCGTTGTAAGGGCTTGATTGTTGAGGTGGGGAGTCCAGCCAGGAGAGAGTTGCAGTAGTCCAGACGAGTGATAACGAGCGCTTGGACCAGGATCTGCTGTTTAGTTTTTAATGTCTGGTTTTTAATGTGTATTTCTGTTTTTATGGATTTTAATATTTATTCTAATGTACATTTCTATTTTGATGTCTTTTTTTATGTGAAGCACTGTCCTGCATGTCATTCCTCTGCTGTAAAGCACTTTGAGCTACATTTCTTGTATGAAAGATGCTATATAAATAAAGGTTTACTGACTTACTTTTGTTGTTACATATAGAGCCCTACATGGTCAGGCACCTGTGTACATCTGCGACCTACTCCATCCTTACATTACCAGCAGGTCACTTAGGTCTTCTGACCAGGGCTTACTGGATGTCCCTCGCTCTCGGCTCAAAACAAAGTTTCAAAAAAAGCCTTTTTTTGAAAGCCTTTTGAATTGTGGCACCTACACTGCGGAACGCCCTTCCACTGGACTTAAGATCTGCCGTCTCAGTTGGCACTTTTAAAAAGCAGCTTAAGACTCATCTGTTCAGACTAGCCTTTGTCTAGCCTCTTGTGTCTGTATTTCAGTTTTTTTCTGACTTCTGTTTTTAGGTTTTGTTTCTTACTATGTGATGGTCTTATTTTACTCCTGTGCAGCACTTTGTGACTTTGTCTGTGAAAGGTGCTGCATAAATACACTTATTTACACACTCACACATACACACACCCACCCCCATCACAGTTAGACATGTATACTGTACATGCTGAATTCTTTATTTAATTAGTATTCAACTGACAATGTTATGATGTAGATGAATCTTCGCGGGTGTTCTTGTCCTGAAGACGTGTCGTCCCTGCAGCCTTTAGCAACGCTCGCCTCCTAGCTCCACCTTGACATCTTACTGGTATTGAAACACCATGACACTATTGGCTGGCTGCAGGTTGTGTATGCAGGGCTTCGATCGATTTGACTGGATTTGAAAAGAAAAGGGCGAAAAAAAGGGAGATTCAGAACATGTTCATCCATAGCTGTTACAGTCCCAACAGTCCATCTCAACCCAACACTCCAAGATCACCGCCACAGCCATCCATTATCATTTAAATTGCCTATTGATTTCTGATTACTGTAGGTGAGAAGGGAAAAGAACGCACACACACACACATGCACACACATTTTCTGTCGATCACAGAAAATGGAGACTGACTGCTTAGTAAATGTTTGTCCTCCTCTGTATCCTCAAAGACACACATGTCTGTTGACCCCCCCCCCCCCTCGCCTTCTAGGAGACAAATTAGTGTGTCCTTCACGACGTGTCCACCCTTACCATGACAGTAGCTCCTCTTATCCTAATGCTTCCTCTGTGCAGCTAACCGGGCAACTGTCTCCCTCCCCTCTCTACTGTCTCCCTACATCCCTTTCCTTGGGTCCCGGCCGTCCACTACGCAGTGTGACCCGGGGGAGGCCACCAAACTGCTGTACGACCTGCTCTACACGGAGCCCATCAAGGTGCTGCTGATGCCTGGCTGCAGCTCCGTGTCCACGCTGGTAGCCGAGGCCGCGCGCATGTGGAATCTCATTGTGGTACGTGCATGTGTGTGTGTGTGTGTGTGTGTACCTGAATGTGTGTGTGTTTGTGTGTGTGTGTGTATGTGCTAGCTTCAAAGTGAATGAAGTGAAGACAATTACTTCTGCTATTAACACAAATACATCATTATATTATAGGAAGTTTGTTGTTTGTTTGAGTTATCTTCTAGTTAGCATTTTGTTGTTATAGTTCTACTTACATGTTCTATTTCTGCCACACTTTGAGATTGGTTGAATGAAACGCACTTTATAAGTAAAGGTATACATTATTTCTGTAGGGATATGTTAGTACTGTCGGAACTAACATATCATATATTTATTTAAATTGAATTCAATGTATTTGTCCACTTGGTATAACAGTTAATGCATTTAAGACATGTGAGACAACATACAAGCACAAGTCAAAGTGCACAAAGTGCATATTAAAAGCAGTGTAAAATGTAAAATGTCCATGTAGCAAGGATATTGCCACAATGCCACTTCCATGGCTTTGTCAGGGTTCTTTACCAGGAAGGAGAGATGGTAGTCGGAATGAAGCGGAATATTCTTTAATTAAACCACAACACAAACTTGCCTATTGTCTTGTCGGCGCCTTGTGGGTTACGGCGTCAGACTTGTGTCAGGTCATTCCTTGCCATCCGTACCCAGCCTCTTATGTGGTGAGAGTAAATAGGTGTCAATAAATATCATCAGACTCATTATGCTCATCCCCTACAGCTGTGTCAATCTCAGGCATCTTGCTGCACCGATTCCCTTGTGTCATCCGCCAACGCTAAACTACCCCACCCCCCCCCCCCCCCCCCCCCGACACACACCACAGTCCATTACAATGGTCCACTGAGTGGTTAAAAACTGTTGAAATGACACAAATAACTATGATGAGTGGAGTATGTGGGGAGGTGGTTGTAATGGTGGTGCAAAGGGTGTGTTGTGTCTAGCTATGTATAACCCATAAACCATTGTGGATAGAAATGTTCCTTGTCCTGTTTCTTGGCTCGGTGCGGTGGCTTCTGGGTGAACGTTGAAATCTTGGCAGATTGGTTCTGGGTATAGCTTGTTCGGTCAAGTATGTTTTTGAAATGGTTCTGCTCTCATCATCATCTTGGAGTTCTACAGAGCTCTGCTCATGGAGGTACCATGTAACCATAACATGTACAATATGTGAACACTCGAGGCCCAGTGAGCTGGCAACATTGTACCTAAAGATGTGGACCCAGGAACAAACAGATAAACATGATTTGCTACTCTTTTACGGCCACGATAGGAATGCTCACTTTTTGTCATCGGTTGATGGCAGCACCGTTGTGATATATTTGCTTTTTCAGTTTCAATGTGTCCCTGTTTCCATGCCATGCCGTTAACCATGGAGGAGGTCACAGCCAGTTGTAGATTCACTCCTTGTTTTCACTCTACTCATTTAGAATGACATGATTGTGGTTATTTTGACAGATAATTCAGATTGCTATATGATTTACTATTAATAGGAATGATCATTGTGGCATCACAATTTTCATTTTCACTGAAAAAAATATGAAAATCCTGATGTGATTTCGTTTTGTGTTTGCTGTGTTTCTGTACCAAACAAACATGTTTTCTGACATCTGAAGAAATGTGTAGGCCAGGGTTATATTTACACATTTTACCCAAAAATTTGCAGCTCCTGTAATTTGGATATTGCACTTGGCCATATTGAAACTGTAAGACAAACAAGGTTTAGATTTTGCGCTTCATGTTGCTATGTTCCATTTACTTTAATTTAGTATCTTGTTATTAGTCATTTGTGTTGTTGTATTGATGGTAATTTATTAAGTAATCAATATGCAATGTCCAGTTACATTTAAGATCTATATCATTCACATGGCAATACAACAGTTTTAATGCTAGAACTGAAATATAACTGAAACCAAACTATTTCACTTGTTTAGGAGCATACAATTAGTATATAGATTACGTTTTTAATTTGTGTACTATATGGTTATATAGAACAAATAATTTTCATTGTTTTGACTGTAACAAAAGAACCTCTCATAACTAATTATTATATTCAGCCTGATTGTTGATTTTGAGACATGTCTAGCTACATTGCTAACCCTCAGCCTTTTCAAGTACCAGGTCGTGCTGGTACATGCATACAGTTGAACAATTGTTGAAACTGTGTGTGGCTGTGTATCCTCCCCTCCCCACACAATCTGCCATGGATTAAGATAAAACACCGAAATTATCGGCTCACCGCCTACTGCAAAACTCTGACGACTGGACGACGGTGGGCCAGAAGGCGGAAGGGGTTTAAGAGAGCTTTTCCCTGCTTGACATTTTTCTTGCAGTCTGACTGCTGGTAGAAATGTTAAAAGAATAGACCCCCACCCCCCTTCCTGCTCTGTCCTTGCCATTTCATTTTTGCTTCTTGCTACTTTTATGTCACAAATGACCTTTTCCATACTTTCGTATGGGAGCATGGAGTCGTGACCTGTCTTGCTCCCTGCCGGAAGCTGCAGATTGTCCACTCTGCTGTCTGTCTCTCCTTGTTAACTCACTTTTGGGGGAATGAACACAAACAGACAACTTTCATTTTGACATTTGATAATGCTCCTCCGTACGGTTTCTCTGCATTTGTATGTATCACTTTAGGTCAGGTTTATCGCTCTTTGTTATTTTATAGATTACACAACAATGAATAGAAATGGACCGAAACTCAAACAAGGATGTGTGAACGGAATGATTTGAGACAAACAGGAACACATGGCTGCTTGTCGAGGGATACGTTTAGAAGATGCAACTCACTTCTTGTTTCCTGTTGTGTTGTTTTGTGTTGTGCTCCATGTCCTCCCACCTAAGCTGTCATATGGCTCCAGCTCACCGGCTCTCTCCAACCGCCAGCGCTTCCCCACCTTCTTCCGCACGCACCCCTCGGCCACGCTGCACAACCCCACCCGTGTCCAGCTCTTCCAGAAGTGGAAGTGGAGCAAGATAGCCACCATCCAGCAGACCACTGAGGTCTTCACGTCGGTGGGTATTGTGCAAAACATTATCCATTGGCATCCATTTTAGCAGTTATTATACTGTAAATATTATATAGTATTAATCTGTAAGTATACTGTATACAATGCGTGTATATGAGTGTCCACTTATACATATAAATAAGTATATGTGTTTTCATTCATTATGGGTATGGCCTTAAAGGTACTGTAGGTAAGATTAAAGAGCTGTAAGTTGGTGTCATTTTTGTAGAAATGGGAATGGCCAATCATCAGCTCTTAGTTAGGGAAATGCACTGTGAGAATATCTGTTTCTAGTTAACTGCTCCTACCTCTGCATGAGACAATTCAGATTTTAGGCTGCTCCCATCTCGTTTCTGGCCAATCAGTGCATATCCGCCCTGATTGGTTCTGGGGGAAACCATCTTGCTTGTCAATCACAGGTGCATGAATGAAACCCTTCTCAATGGCAGTGAAATGAGGAGGGAGGGAGCAGAGAGGGGTTGTTTAGCTCTCTTTCCGCTCTCTTTCCAATTCTCACATCTTAACTTAACACATTTACAGCTCTCTTTTCAACTGTCAGATCTAACCTAGAGCACCTTTAAAGGAATGCTTGTTTGCATTGGCAGTGGTGTGGTCTGGCTTTCATGGCAAAGTCCCATAAATGTGCATGTACCGTGTTATCTGTGAACACGTCTAGAAATGAGTCATATCTGTTGGCCAGTAAGCAGTATGATCAAAAACACATTTTTGACCTTTGAAAAATTCATTGTTGAAAGAGCCCAACGCATTCAATCATAAACCAATGTTGAAACAATCAATCGATACAATTCATTCAAATTGATAAGAGGCTGGCAGTCTTCCCTGGATACGCATGGCCGACCTTCTCAGTCCATTCTTGGTCTCCTCCCTCTGAGGAGAGGTCTAATCAATCACAACCACAATGGACAACAGTCTGGAGGATTGCAGCCTCTGAAGCAGCCTCCATTCAGCAGGCCCCTGCTCTTTTGTTTGCGGCTGCCACCTTGGATTCACACATCATCCCCTGGTACTCACAGGGTTTTGGTTTTTTTTTTCCCAAAGGGGGGGGGGGGGGGGGGGGGGGAGAGTACACAATGAGTAATGAAATACATTCTAATTTCTCATTATCTCTCCCCCCCTCCCCCCCAGCATTAATCCCATGCCTCTGTGCTGTGATCCTTCAGCTCTCAATCATGTTGTCCCTGCTCTCCGCCTGTCTCCTCTCCCCATGCTTATTTTGGTGTGTGTGCGTGTGTATGTATGTATGTATGTATGTATGTATGTATGTATGTATGTATGTATGTATGTATGTATGTATGTATGTATGTATGTGTGTGTGTGTGTGTGTGTGTGTGTGTGTGTGTGTGTGTGTGTGTGTGTGTGTGTGTGTGTGTGTGTGTGTGTGTGTGCGTGTGTGTGTGCATGTGTGCATGTGTGTGCATGCTTTTCATTACTCATTGTGATTATCGTTCTTCCTAAATGTCCCCAACTCTACCAAAGGCTTGGTAGACTAAGCCATTGGTGGAGAATTCAGGTGCTAGAGGGGCATGAAAAACATTGACTATTACTCTCTAGTCTCTATCACTCTCTCACTGCATACTCCCTCTCCCTCCAGACACTGGATGACCTAGAAGAGAGGGTGAAGGAGGCTGGTATTGAAATTAGCGTGCGCCAGAGCTTCCTCACCGACCCTGCTGTGGCTGTCAAGAACCTCAAGGTGCGTTGCCTGTGTGTTGCCTATGTTGTTCATGTTTGTGTGTTGCCTATGTTGTAAGCACATTACACCCAAGCACACCATCAGAAGGTCTGGGTCTATTCAAGGTTCTGTTTTTATAGCGAGGTATTGAGTAGGGCATTGTATGTTGAGTATGACTACACTTTCCTCCACTTCAGAGACCTGTATCTCCAGGGTGATAGCAGAAGTGTGAAATATTGAGGGTTTTCAGGGTTATTCACTATTGTAAGTGCAACACACATGGTTGCTTTGTCATTAATGTCACATACACACACTCATATATGCAACCCGACAAATGGAAATGGTCATTATAAATAATGCTCATTTGAACAACTGAGATTATAAGGGGATGAATAGCATGTACAAATGGCGTAAAGGCTAGATTGATCAAATCAGGTAGTTAGAAAGCCATGAGTGAAGACCATTGTAGGCAGACCATCATAGAGTATTTGTACTGCAGCAAATGTACTGTATTTCTAGCCTTTAAATGTCTTGTATAAATCCTGAGTAAGGCATAGATAGTCTTCACTTTACATAAGCTCACACAAAACTTAACTAATGCTTTATAACTACCTAAACTAATGATGAATTGCAGCATAATTAAGCATTTATAAAGCAGTATTAGCACATTGTAAATAGTAATTACTTAACTTCCGCTTTATAAATCATCCATGAACTATTATCTCATCATCTAATTAATTATTTGCAACTGTTTATGAGGATTCATGTAGGAACAATGTTTTAAGATATGATACAACTTGATTCATCCCAAAGGAAATTCTTGTTCCAGAGGTTGCTCAAAATACCAACAATCAGGGACATAACAATAACAACATAAGAATAAGAACAATAGAATAATACATGCACATTTTATAAGCCTAATAGAAAAACAATATAGGTAAGATATATTATGTAAAAAAATAAGTAGTGTTGCACATGACATTAGGAAAATTGTACATGATGTTGATGTCACATGGTGAGCAGGAGGACCCAAGCGCAAGACCCAGACTCGGAGTTAGAAGAAGAAGAATAACTTTATTAATCCACACTTTTATGGTCACAAACACAGCATGCTGGAAGTGGTGACCGCCAAACACACACACGCAGGGAGGGTGGCCCGCGGAAATTAAGTCTCTGCTTTTGACCCATCCTGGGTTATGCTGCCCCTCCAGGGGCAGCCAGGAGCAGTGGGCAGCCGTCTCGACAGCGCCCGGGGACCATCAGGTCCAGATCTTGCGTCCACGTCTTGGTCAGGAGAAGCGATTCTTCGCATGTTTTTAATTGGGGTTCTTACTGTGGAAGGACCCCGCGGAGCACGGGGAGAACATGCAAACTCCACACAGAAAGGCCGGGAGATCACCCACCTGGGCACCCCAGAGTCAATAGAGCCCCAGGCGGGAATTGATCCCAGGACCTTCTTGCTGTGAGGCAGCAGTGCAAGCACTGCGCCACCGTGCCCACTGCAGTAATGGGCAGGGGCTGCTGCAGTCCAGCCGGGAGCGGGACCCGGGAAGGCTGCGACCTCGCAGCAGGGAGCGGGACCCGGGAAGGCTGCGACCTCGCAGCAGGAAACGGGACCAGGGATGGCTGCGACCTCGCAGCAGGAACTGGGACCAGGGATGGCTGCGACCTCGCAGCAGGAACCGGCAGGGGCTGCTGTGGTCCAGCCGGGACCGGGACCCGGGAAGGCTGCGACCTCACAGCAGGAACCGGGACCAGGGATGGCTGCGACCTCGCAGCAGGAACCGGGACCAGGGATGGCTGCGACCTCGCAGCAGGAAACGGCAGGGGCTGCTGCGGTCCAGCCGGGACTGGGACCGGGGATGGCTGTGACCTAGCAGCAGGAACCGGGACCAGGGATGGCTGCGACCTCGCAGCAGGAACCGGGACCAGGGATGGCTGCGACCTCGCAGCAGGAACCGGGACCAGGGATGGCTACAATCCAGCCGGGAGCGGGACCCTGTAACAGGCCATAGTATACCCCCAGTCCGGACTATACCTGGGGTTAAAGGGGCCTAGGCTAGATTATACCCCGGGTATATTATGGCCTAGGCCTATTGGTTGGAGAAATAGAAGGGGCATAAAAAACTCTGCCCAGCAAAAAAATAAAAATAATAAAAAAAAATATATATATATATATATATATAATTTTTTTTTTGCTAGGCGCAGTTTTTGGCGCCCCCCTCTAGGTGGCGCTCGAGGCAACCGCCTTTGTCGCCTATAGGAAGGACCGGCCCTGCCTGGAGGGGTATAGTCTCGCCTAGGCTATTTTACACCCCCGGGTATAGTTTGGCCTAGGACAGTTTACCCCCGGGATATACTCTGGCCTGGCGGGGGTTAATTTGGCCTAGGCTATTTTACACCCCCGGGTATAGTTTGGCCTAGGACAGTTTATCCCCGGGGTATACTCTGGCCTGGGCCAAAGTATACCCAGGTTTAATCTGGGCGGGGGTTAATTTGGCCTGTTACACCTGGATGGCTGCGACCTTGTAGCAGGAACCGGGACCAGGGATGGCTGCGACCTCGCAGCAGGAAGATAATATTGCAAGGTATTATTGAAAGATTAAGAAGTAGTATTGCACATGATGTTGGAAAGTAATATCGCACATGGTATTGTCACGGTTTCGGCCATGCCTATGTGTTTTCTCTGTGTCTCAGCCGGGTCTCCGCACTCACTGTGTGTGGGTGGGTGTGGCTTCGGACTCCGGTGCCGCCCCAGCGTCATCAGCTGCACCTGCTCTGCGCTCACACCTGCGATTTATCTACAATCAACTACAGGATAAAAAGCCCGCCTTTCTACCCACTCATCGCCAGATCATTGTGTTAGTCACCATTGAGTTAATCCGTATGGATTGTACCCGTCTTCAGCCAGCCGTTCCTCTCCGTGCCTGCCTGCCTGCCTGCCTGCTTACCTGCCTGTGTCATGTAAATAAATAAGTATTCTTTTGTTCATATACTCCGAGTCTGGGTCGTGCGTTTGGGTCCTCCTGTATCCCGTGACAGAATGATCTGGCCCAACATGGACTCAGCAGACTCAGACTCGGGGTCCGCCGGACTACGGAAGGCACTCGTCAGCCAGGGCGAGTTGCAGCAAGTACTCAAGCAGCTCACCAACCAGATAGCCATACTCCCTACTCACCTCATCCCACCAGTTTCCCCAGCTCAGCTTGCTTCCCTCGATCCCTCACTTCCATCTCCAACACCCTTCCCAGTTGGACCGCAGCAGCATCCGTCTCCCGCTGCTGGGTGCCAGCCATCCACATTCGAGACCCAGCCATCCTGGGTCCCCATCCCGGCTGCACCACTGCAGCACCTGCCGGTTCCTGCTGCCAGATGCCAGCCATCCCGGGTCCCAGTCCCAGCTGCACCGCCGCAGCCCCTGCCGGTCCCTGCTGCCAGGTGCCAGCCATCCCGGGTCCCGGTCCCGGCTGCACCGCCGCAGCACCTGCCGGTCCCTGCTGCCAGGTGCCAGCCATCCCGGGTCCCGGTCCCGGCTGCACCGCCGCAGCCCCTGCCGGTTCCTGCTGCCAGGTGCCAGCCATCCCGGGTTCCGTTCCCGGCTGCACCACCGCAGCCCCTGCCGGTCCCTGCTGCCAGGTGCCAGCCATCCCGGGTCCCGGTCCCGGCTGCACCGCCGCAGCCCCTGCCTGTTCCTGCTGCCAGGTGCCAGCCATCCCGGGTTCCGTTCCCGGCTGGACCACAGCAGCCCTGCTGGTTCCTGCTGCCAGGTGCCAGCCATCCCGGGTCCCGGTCCCGGCTGCACCGCCGCAGTCCCTGCCGGTTCCTGCTGCCAGGTGGCAGCCGTCCCGGTCCCGGCTGCACCACCGCAGCCCCTTTCGGTTCCTGCTGCCAGGTGCCAGCCATCCCGGGTTCCGTTCCCGGCGGGACCACAGCAGCCCCTGCCGGTTCCTGCTGCCAGGTGCCAGCCATCCTGTGTCCCGGTCCCGGCTGCACCGCCGCAGCCCCTGCCGGTTCCTGCTGCCAGGTGCCAGCCATCCTGGGTCCCGGTCCCGGCTGCACCGCCGCAGTCCCTGCCGGTTCCTGGTGCCAGGTGGCAGCCACCCCGGGTCCCGGTCCCGGCTGCACCGCCGCAGCCCCTGCCAGTTCCTGCTGCTTGGTCGCAGCCATCCCCGTTCCCAGTCCTGGTTGGACCGCAACAGCCTTCACCCCCTGCTGCTGGGTCGCAGCGATTCCCGGTCCTGGTGGGACCGCAGCAGCCTTCACTCTCTGCTGCGGGGTCGCGGCCACTCCCGTTCCCGGTCCTGGTTGGACTGCAGCAGTCTTCACTCCCTGATGCTGGGTCGCAGCTGGTCCCGGTCCAGGTGGGACCGCAGCAGCCTCTGCCTCCTGCTGCTGCGTTGCAGCCATCCCCGGTCCCGTTCCAGCGTCATCTGTGTCCTGGTTCTGACATCACCTTAATCCCCGCTCCGACGTCACCTGTCTCCTCCGCCCTGCCTCCAGGTCGTCCGCCTGACGGTACCAGCCTGGTGATAGTGGGTCGCCTGGAGGCTCCCGTTGAGGGGGGCCGTGCCTATGTGTTTTCTCTGTGTCTCGGCCGGGTCTCCGCGCTCACTGTGTGTGGGTGGGCGTGGCTTCAGACTCCGGTGCCGCCCCAGCGTCATCAGCTGCACCTGCTCTGCGCTCACACCTGCGATTTATCTACAATCAACTACAGGATAAAAAGCCCGCCTTTCCACCCACTCATCGCCAGATCATTGTGTTCGTCACCATTGAGTTAATCCGTATGGATTGTACCCGTCTTCAGCCAGCCGTTCCTCTCCGTGCCTGCCTGCCTGCCTGCTTACCTGCCTGTGTCATGTAAATAAATATATTCTTTTGTTCATATACTCTGTGGGGGAGCTGTTCACACCTCTCACAGCCAGGTAATGGGTGGGAACAATAGCTGGTTAACCCCACCCCCAACCACTCCCCCACTGGACTAGCTGTCATTATCTGTCAGTGGTGGTCTGATGGGCTTTTCAATGACAATAATGTCGGCTAGTAAGCTTACTAAAAAGTAATACATAAAATTCACTAAAGGCAGCATTCATAATAATAATCTATATGGTTATGCACAATCCCCATGTATTTGTTTGTGAAGTGTGAGGACGATCAATCCATGGGTATTTGTAGTCTGTGTTTTGCCATAAAGTTGCCGTGGACATGCAGTTCGGAGCTTCAGAATTTCAGAGATGCACGACACCCGACAAATCATCGTTTGTATGAAGGGTACTTGGGGTTTGATTAGCTAATTTTTCGTTTTCTCTGTGCAGTTCACGCACGCCGACTACAAATGAGGTTTCACCCTCCGTCCTACAGATCTTGCCCACCTTGCTTGCCCAACTCCCCCCCTCACCAACACACACACACATCCTTCTCTGCCTCTCTCCCCTCACCGCCCGCTCCTCACCCTCAGCTTCCTGCCCAGTCCCCCTACCTATAGCAGAACCTCTCAGCCCAGCCTCACGGCCTAGCTTTGTGTGTGCAAGATGAATTGGTTATCGAAAGAAAAGCACCATGGTAACAGTGTGAATATATAGCATGCCAGAAATGTGTGTGCGTCTGTGTGTGTGTGTGTGTGTGTGTGTGTGGGGGGGGGGGGGGGTGCAACGGGGATGACTCACTGACTGCACTGCTCTTTTCGTCTCAAACCTCTATATCAGGGGTATTCAATTACATTTCAAAGAGGTCCAGTGAAAGAAAATATCCTCAAGCAAAGGTCTGCAACATCATATCATAATGTGTCATAATATCATAACATCATAATGTTTAACTTGTTATGAGTGCCGTATACTGTATATTGAAGTAGCCTAGTAATTATATCAACATCTATAGGCTATGTAGTTAACAGACAAATCAATTAAATTAAGTACAATTCAATTATATTTCAATATTTATTGACGTGCTCCAACAATAAATTGTTATGTTATTTTCTCATTTCAAGTAGTCCGGGTCCGGATAGGACGGCGTCTACGTCTGGACCCAGACCGCAGTCCGCCTATTAGTGACCTCTACTCTATATCATGTGACTCGTTCTTTCTTTCTTTCTCTATTTTTCTCATTCTTTATTTCTTTCGATCTCCACCTCAGCGGCAGGACGCCCGGATCATTGTGGGCCTCTTCTACGAGACAGAGGCCAGGAAGGTTTTCTGTGAGGTGAGGTCTTCTGTGAACATTTACAGTATGTTCATGGGCCATTTTGAAGAACAATAAGTCTCTCAGTTAATATCTAAAGTCGTCAAAGTCATCCAATCATGTTGCTGGAGGTGGAGATCTGTAAGTGTGCATTACTTGGTGAACACAAACTTAGCCAGCAGTCGTAAAATGTAATGTGTCCGTAAAGGTTTCAAGTCAACACCATGTAGATTGGCTACTGTAGAAATACAAATATTAAAATTCCCTTCTGAAAGCTTCATCCACTCATGCAAATTAATGTTCTTCAGTAGAATATCTCAACAAAACAAGAAACACGACGTAACTCTGCCACTTCAGTATTTGGCTTCTGGCCCAGGCTCTGTGCCGTCTCCCCCCAGAAGTTAGTAGGATTGCTGGATCCTAGATTAGCTTTTGACTAATAGCAGCTGATGTGTGTGTGGGAGTGTGTGTGCATGGATCACTTCTAGATTTTCTTGTAGAAATTGTTAATAAATTATATACATAAAGTGTACGATCATAATTGTATAATTGATGGTAATTTTGATTTCTCACAACACAAAGTGTGCACATTTTGGGTGCAATTAGTGATGGCTGCAGATTTAAATGTTGATGTTTGTTCAATATTACAATTCCCATGGGCCCTTTTGTTTTCCCCAACACATTGTAATTGAATCACCACCCCACTCCACCTTCCCTCCCCTAACCACAAACACTAGCCTGAAACAGATACAGCATAACCTCACGGTCAATACAACAGAATCAATCCACAGAATTCCTCATTACTCCATTAGAATAACAAGTGATACACATTGCCAGGAAGCAGTGCTCATTTCATCTGTAGCTTTTTTTTATTTAGTTCATAGTGTTTGGTCCATGCATTAATATAATTTACAAAGATGAGATATGATGAGATAGCAGAAAGAAGAGGAATTAAGAGCAAACAAATCAAGTGATAAGAAAGTAATAAAATAATGGAGAATGTATGTAATCTGTAATCTGTAATCTGAATGTAATCTGTATACCCCCTCTTCCGCGTGTTTGTACATCTTGGCAATATTAATAGTACTTAGCATTGCTTCGAATATTGTATGTTCTTAGATGTTGGTAATGTGCGCAGAATGGCAAGTCTGCTCTTTTAGCCTTGTAACTATGAATGCTCGAAAACAGCTCTATTCTTATCTTTATGGACCACAGCGATGTATTGCTGTCTCCTTCAACAAATGTACTCTTTGTAAGTCGCTTTGGATAAAAACATCTGCCAAATGTGTCATAAGGGGTGGTGTGGTAGAGAGGAAAGGACCTAAATGCAGGGAGCAGGAATACTTAAATGATTTAATTAAAAAAATAAACTGGTACTGTCAGGCTGGTACAGGCAAACAGGAATAGGTACTCACACATAAGATGAAACAATGATCTGACAAAGAACATAGGTTAGGGGCAGGTATAAATAGGGAGGAAAACTAATCAGGGGAAGTGAGAACAGAGGACATGTGGTAAATAATAATGCCCATGTCCAGCAGGCAGTGCAAAAAACATAACTTGTGGGGGGACAGAGACGCACTGTGACAATTTGCCCTAAATGTATATGTATGTATATAATGTATAGTCAAAATGTAAATGCTAAATACGTAATGGTGCTTCGTTGTTTGGTTACTACAAATGTCCTTGCTTCGCTCTGCCCCCTCCAGGTGTACAAAGAAAAACTGTATGGTAAGAAATACGTGTGGTTCCTCATCGGCTGGTACGCCGACAACTGGTTCAAAATCAACGACCCATCCATCAATTGCACCGTGGAGCAGATGACAGAGGCAGTGGAGGGGCACGTCACCACAGAGATCGTCATGCTCAACCCTGAGACGGTGCGCGGGGCGTCCAACCTGGTAAGTACAGAGAGAGGTGTACGTCAATGCCATCAACAAGCTAAACCAACATCCATGTTGGATAACATGCCCATGTTGGCATGTTATCTCAGCCATGATAGATCTCTGGGATAATTCACTCATTAATGTACTTATCTGAAAACAGAACCTCTCCATGTTCAAAAGTCACCGATAAATTGTACATTATTGTATAATTAAATAGTGTAATGATGAAACCACAACTGCTTTGACAATCATTTACCAGTATTTTAGGGCGAATATAAACAAAACATTTAGCTGATCTCTCCCTATTTAAACAAAGAAAGAACTTCTCACTGGGTGGGGGAAGTGGGGTTTGCTCTAGCCAGCCATTGTTTTACCAGTCGATAACAACGTATTATGCAGCATTTTGCGCATTCAAACATTGTCACAACATGTCCACAGGTAGAAGTTGGACAGTACTGTGTGTACGACTGATTTTATGAGACACAAAATGGACAGAAGTAATAAAAACAGTATATTACTACAGCTTTCACTGACTGTTGATGCACGGAGCAGCCATCTTTGGAAGTTCCGACTGTCGGAACTCGGAAGTTCCGACTTCCGAGTACAGAGACAGACAAATAAAAATAAAAGCAAATGGTGGTGGTTGAGGCCGCGTAAATGTGGGAGGTATTTCTAACAAAGGGATCTACGTGATCAGTGAGTGACTCTGCGGGAATATTTGAATCACTCACTTCTAACACCAATATTGAACTAAAACGAGATGTATGCGCTTTGTTAGTAAAAAGGAGAGAAAAGCAAAAGAGAGGAGCATGTACAGATCTATCAACAATGGACGGGGATCCACTCAGATTTGAGATCACAACATAAGGGAGAACATACGGCAAAGCGTTGACAATATCGTCCGACAATATCAATAAACAGTTAAACGCAATTATATAACACAGTTCAACCTAACTATGCCAAGATATCTACCTCGCTGGAGATCGCGTGTGTGGTTCATGTGCATTCATGAGGTGGTTCAGTCTTTCCCGAAGAACTGCTTAGAGTTTGGCGGGGTTGCGTGTTGATGGTCCAGAGATCGGGGCTCAGCAGTGGGGCTGGGAATCGTCTTTTGTGGTATTTAACTCGCAGTGAAAGAAACAGCCGTCTGTTGATGTTGGGATTCAAAGCGAAATCAATCGCCATTTATCCTCTCAAAACAAAAACTGCGTGGTTTGCAGGGAGTCGACCGATGTTCATGAGACTTAGCCGAGGAATCTTTATACTACAGCATGGCTGGTAGTGTTTAAAATAAAACAAGGTACTTCATCCTCAGATTTATCTTCTGGAATTTCCACTACAAAACGCGTATCAGGGGCAAGCGTGCGGATGTGACCGGCTAAGATCGCGGACACAGGACCAGGATCATTTTAATACATGCATGCATGCATGTCTCCTCCCTAGGAGAGAGTGAGCCCCAAGGAGCGCCCAGGATCCCAGAGCCCAGGGCCCTACACATCGACAGAGCTGAAGTGGAGAAAGTCTCCTGCTTAAGGTTCCTCAGTGTGTTCACCAAAGATGACCTCACCAGGTCCAGGCAACCGGACAAGGCAACCGGCTGTAAAAACTGCCCAAACTCGCCTTTACTCTCTGAAGAGGCTCAAGAAGTTTAAGAAGTTTGCATGTCTGCAAAAACCCTCACTAAGGTTTACAGGTGCACCATCAAGAGCATCCTCTCTGGCTGCTCCGCTGCCCTCCAGAGGCTGCCATCTCCCAGCCGTGCAAAGCATCCACCAGACGCCATTGCGTCTGGTGGATTAGGAAAACACGGAAAATCGTTGAGGACTAAAGCCACCCAAGCCATGAATTGTTCACGATGCTGCTGTCTGGTAGACGTTACCGGAGCATCCGGGCACAGACTACCAGACTCAAAAACAGTTTTTTCCCCCAGGCCATCAGGCTGTTCAACCAGCAACACCAATCTCATTGATCATGTTCATCACTTTGTAAATGTAAATGTATAACATTGATAATATTTAGGTTACTACTACTTCTGGATACATATGCCATATTCCCTAGGCTATATTTAAATACCCTGGATACATATGTCAGGATATCACTGGTGGACCCAAATGCAAAACCCAGAGTCGGAGTAAGGTACACGAAGAGTATTTATTTGAGGGGAAATCCGGGGAAGGGCTGGAGCGGAGCCAGGGGAACGAGCAGGAGGCGGAAGCGGGGTGAAGCCAGAGGGACTGGTGGTGAGGCTGGGAGAGGAGCGGTATGGCTGGAGATGGGTAGAGATCCCGGGGTAGAGGAGAGACACGGTTAGAACCATGAGGGAAAACACAGAGCTAGAATTCACGTGAACGTTTTGCTAATCACACTGGCTGAATCAACGATCTGGCGATGAGTGGGTGGAAAGCCGGGGTTTTTATCCTGTAGATGATTGTAGATGGATCGCAGGTGTGAGTGCAGAGCAGGTGGGAGAGATGTAGATTATGACGCTGGGGCGGCGCCGGAGTCTGGAGCCACACCCACCAACACACAGGGAAACCTGGAGGCACGGTCGAGACCGTGACAACATATGCTTCTGATTCTTTTATCTTGTGTATATTTCTGCTATAACATGGCTACTGCTGCCCTCACTTGTGCATCTGCCCTTACTTACTTGGACATATATAATACTCAATATTCAATACTTCTGGATTCAACATTACATTTTATCATTATTATCATATTATGTATATTGTGCCCCTCTCTCTCTCTATATATATATATATAATTTTGTTCTTGCTATTTTATCTTTTTTTGCATACTGTCGCCTGCCATTTCACAAGAATTTCACTGTTCAGTATGGCCCTGTGTTATGATGTTCATGTGACAATAAAACACTGACTTTGACTTGACTTGAAAAAACTCTGTAAAACAGACAGTATTTAAAGTATATAAATGTACACAGTGCGACCATCTTTGTTGCTGATGTGGGGCAGGAGGACCCAAACGCTAGACTCAGGACTCGGGGTTATGCAGTGCGGAGTGGTATTTATTTACCGTGATACAGGCAGGCAGACAGGTGAGGGACAGACAGACAGGCAGGTAGGTAGGTAGGTAGGTAGGCAGGCAGGTGAGGAACCGACAGGCAGGTAGGCATTCATACGGGTAGTCCAACGATTTAGCAATAACAAGTACTATGTAACAAGACATAACAATGACAATGGTCCGACGACAGTGAATGGAAAGCCGGGGCTTTATACTGTGACTAATTGTTAATTGCGGGCAGCCGCGAACGTAGCGCAGGTGCCGCTAAACATCCAGGGGCGGCACTGGCGCCCGGGAGCCCGGAGACACGATCGCGATTGTGACAGTACCCCCCCCCCTCAACGGGAGCCTCCTGGCGACCCATGATGACCGGGCTGGCACCGTCGGGCGGACGACCTGGAGGCAAGGCAGAGGGACTCGGGGTGGCTGCGACCTGGCCGCAGGGACTGGTGGGAGCTGCTGTGGTCCAGCCGGGACCGGGGCTCGGGACGGCTGGCACCTGGCAGCAGGGACTGGCAGGAGCTGCGGTGGTCCAGCAGGGACCGGGACTCGGGACGGCTGGCACCTGGCAGCAGGGACTGGCAGGAGCTGCGGTGGTCCAGCCGGGACCGGGACTCGGGACGGCTGGCAAGTGGCAGCAGGGATTGGCAGGAGCTGCTGTGGTCCAGCCGGGACCGGGACTCGGGACAGCTGGCACCTGGCAGCAGGGACTGGCAGGAGCTGCTGCGGTCCAGCCAGGACCAGGACCCGGTATGGCGGGGGTTGCCTGCCCCGCCGCCTGCCCCGCCGCCGGTGAGCCCGCTGGACGCTCCGAGGACCCCCCAGGGCCAGGTGGGTTCCCTCGTAGCACTCCTGCGGTCTACCCGGGACCCGGGATGGTTGCGAGCCAGCAGCGGGAGACCGAGGCTGCTGCAGTCCAACCCAGAACCCAGGAGCCCGGGGAACCTTGTACCTCGGCATCGGCTCACACCGGACGCCGAGGTACTCCCAGAGGCTGACATACTATGGGTTGGATAGCAGCCTCCGGTTCCTGCTGCTAGGTCGCAGCCATCCCTGGTCCCGGTCCGGGTTGGACCGCAGCAGCCTCCGTTTCCTGCTGTTAGGTTGCAGCCATCCCCGCTCCCGGTTGGACCGCAGCGGCCTCCGGTTCCTGCTGCTAGGTCGCAGCCATCCCTGGTCCCGGTCCCGGCTGGACCGCAGCAGCCCCTGTTTCCCGCTGCTGGGTCGCAGCCATCCGCGGTCCCGCTCCCAGCTGGACCGCAGCGGCCTCCGGTTCCTGCTGCTATGTTGCAGCCATCCCGGGTACCGGTAGGACCGCAGCAGCCTCCGGTTCCTGCTGCTAGGTCGCATCCATCCCTGGTCCCGCTCCCGGCTGGACTGCAGCCGCCTCCGGTTCCTGCTGCTAGGTCGCAGCCATCCCTGCTCCCGGTTGGACCGCATCGGCCTCCGGTTCCTGCTGCTAGGTCGCAGCCATCCCTGGTCCCGGTCCCGGCTGGACCGCAGCAGCCCCTGTTTCCCGCTGCTGGGTCGCAGCCATCCGCGGTCCCGCTCCCGGCTGGACCGCAGCGGCCTCCGGTTCCTGCTGCTAGGTCGCAGCCATCCCGGGTCCCGGTAGGACCGCAGCAGCCTCCGGTTCCTGCTGCTAGGTCGCATCCATCCCTGGTCCCGCTCCCGGCTGGACCACAGCCGCCTCCGGTTCCTGCTGCTAGGTCGCAGCCATCCGCGGTCCCGCTCCCGGTTGGACCGCAGCAGTCTCCGGTTCCTGCTGCTGGGTCGCAGCCAGCCCCGGTCCCCGCTCCGACGTCATCTGTGTCCCCGCTCCGACGTCACCTGTGTCCCCGCTCCGACGTCACCTGTGTCCCCGCTCCGACGTCACCTGTGTCCCCGTTCCGACGTCACCTGTGTCCGCGTTCCGACGTCACCTGTGTCCCCGCTCCGACGTCACCTGTGTCCCCGCTCCGACGTCACCGGTATCTTCCGCCCTGTCTCCAGGTCGTCCACCTGAGGGTCCCTGCTCGGCCTCTGCCCTGCCTCCAGGTCGTCCACCTGAGGGTCCCTGCTCGTCCTCTGCCCTGCCTCCAGGTTGTCCGCCTGACGGTGCCAGCCCGGTGATAGTGGGTCGCCTGGAGTCTCCCGTTGAGGGGGGGGTACTGTCATGGTCTCGACCGTGTCTCCGGGCTCACTGTGTTGGTGGGCGTGGCTCCGGACTCCGGTGCCGCCCCAGCGTCATTAGCGGCACCTGCGCTGCGCTCACACCTGCCATCGATTTACAATGAATCATTGTATAAGAACCCCGGCTTTCCACCCACTCTTCGTCGGATCATTGTTGTTAATTCTACCTGTTGATTCTCCCCATATGGATTTCGTCCGTCTCCAGCCAGCTCATCTCTCAGCCTACCTGTCTGCCGCCTATCCCTGCCTGCCGGTTCCTGCATCTGCCTGCCACGCTCACCACCCGTCCTGTTGGCTTCACTCCCGGTTCCTCTCCGTTTGTATTATAAATAAATATTCTATGCTGCATAACTCAGAGTCTGGGTCTTGCGTTTGGGTCCCCCACCTGTACACCGTGACAATATATATATTCCGATCATAATATGATATTGTTGAAGTCAAAAACACATTTACATTTACAATTAGGGCATTTGGCAGATGCCAACTAGCTAGCTAGCTAATTCATAAAGTAAGGCAAGGACTTGGATGAAGGCTATGGTATGGATATAAGAACCTTTTTCAAAGTGAGTTATCTTTGATGGTTGGAGCAACAGATGAGTAGGACATTAGAGCGCCACTGCATCATCTGCAATCTCAGGTTTGTGAAGAACACTGGTGGACTCGGGGGGCAGGGGGTGTGATAGCCCCCCTTTCTGCCCCCTTGTTCCAAAAAACTATGAATAGCCCTGTATCTTAAAAAACATTATTTTCATTCCGATCACACATTAAACCCCACGAAAATAATATATTGTTGATCAAAAACACACATTTTGGGTTTTGGGTCCTCTGTGTGTCATTCAAGCAGCAGAATATTTTAGAATTTTAGAACTTAATGCTAAATATAGCTGCAAGCAGCAATTAGGGGGCCAAGTCAATATAAAGAGTCATAACAACAACATGCTTTTTCTTACTATAGAGCCCCCCTCAAATGAGGACTTCCTCAGCGCAAGGTCTTGAGCCAGTACACAAGGTTAATGGTAAATCGATTGCATTTATATAGCGCTTTTATCCAAAGTGCTTTACAGTTGCCTCACATTCACCCATGGCGGTGCCAACCATGCAAGGTAACAACCAACATGTTAGGGTTAGGTGTCTTGCTCAGGAACACGACACTCAGCTAGGTGGAGCCCGGGGATCGAACCAGCAACCTTCCAGTTGACAGACAACTACTCTACCTCCTGAGCTACTGCCGCCCCGTTAATGTAGGTCCATCGAAGATATAGCTTCACTTCCTGTTGGCGTTTTCCCAATCATACGATCGCAGAGGAGTAAATTGCCATATGGGTTGATGTCAGTATCACAAATATTTTGACATATCACATGATTTGAAATAACAATCATAATTTTAAAACATAAACAAAACATGACAACATGAACACTAATGAGTAAAAACATGTTTTTTCTTACTATAGCACCCCCAAGTGGAGAGATTTAGCAATGTCTTGCTCACGCACATTCAGCGGGGTCTTCCATTAAGTTTAAAAGAAGTGATAAGATAAGATAGAACTTTATTAATCACGAAGGAAATTCTTGTGCCAGAGGTTGCATAGCAATAGGATAATGAACAATAGAGAAATAAACAGCAGAATAATAAAAGTAAAATAACTAATTTACAAATTTACAGTAAGTCCTAGGAGAAGTATCAAAATATAGGTAAGATAAGATATTCAGTCAGCAAAAACAGGTTGGCAATAACTGAAGTGTAATAAAAGGGTGGTAATAATAATAATGGTAAGAGGAAGCATTGCACATGATATAAAGAATATTAAGAATATTGCACATAATGATGAAAGGTAATGTAGCATGGTAATATTGCAAGGATAATATTGATTAATGTCTTGCACATGACATTAACAATATTGCACATGATGATGAGAATATTGCACATGATGTTGGCTAGTAATATTAATATTGCACGTGATATTGAGAAAAATGCACATGATGTTGAAAGGTAATATTGCACATGATATTGCTCAGTGTTCATTGTCTTATAATTCAACTTCCCGCAGAAGGGGGAGGAGTTACAGAGTTTGATGGCCACAGGCAGAAAGGACCTCTGTACCTCAGTAGTCTCAGTCTACGGCTGAAGGTGCTCTGGTATGACTCCAGTGTGGCGTGAAGGGGATGAGAGGTATTGTCCATAATACTGAGTAGTTTACTCAGCATCCACCTCTCCGAGACCTCCACCAAAGACTCCAATTCCACTCCCAGGACAGAATCCGCTTTCCTGATGAGCTTATTGAGTTTTTTAGCATTCACCCTGCTGCCCCACCACAAAAGAGCGTAGAAGATGATGCTGGCCACCACTGAGTTATATAACATCTGCAGCATGGTTTTGCAGACTTTGAAAGATCTGAGTCTCCGGAGGAAATACAGCGACTCTGACCTTTCTTGTACAGGGCCTCTGTGTTTTTAGTCCAGTCTATCTTATTGGACTAAAAACACAGAGGCCCAAGAAAGGTCAGAGGTGTAGATACTGTATCAAAGCATTGCTGAGCTATGACTTCACTTCTTGTTTGGCAGGTTCAGTTCAAATTTTGATTGTCTGTGACAGACGTTTCCAAATTCAAAACGCCAAATAGATAGATTTATGAGGCTTTGTCCGAAGATCATCTCTGTCCATTTTTGTAAACATTTGACAAAATGTGTGGCCTGTGAAAACTTTTTAGACTTTTTCATCAAGTCCAACATAGCTGCTGCATCAATTAGGTTGACATGACAATTTGCCATTTGCGATCTTGAGACCTTCTACAGTATTAGTAGACACGAGAATTATTTTCTTACGGCAGTTAGAGTTAATAGCAAAAACACATTTCTGCCTATTGCAGCACCCCCTCGACGTCAAATTTTTTGGGCATCCTTACAATAGGGTTCGAACTCCAGGTCCACGACCAGTATCAAGACATGAGTTGAAACAACAATCATGATTTTAAACTAACGACATGAGTAATGATGATACATCACAGCATTGCTGACATATGAGCTCACATCCTTTTTGGCCGCTGAATTTGATTGGCTGTGACGGGCATACGCTTTCTTAAATCAAAACACCATATAGATAGATTTGTGAGTATTAGTCTGGAGATCATCTGGGCCAATTCTGGAATATTGGGATAAATCTGTGGCCTGTGAAAACTTATTTGTGTTTTTGATAAAGTCCAATATGGTGGAACAGCCTATATGGCAGAAATTGACATCATGGGTTGGGTTGAACTTGGCTTGATCCAAGGCATCCAACCAAGGCATCCACCTCAATTTTGAAAATTGGCCATACGGTTCAGCAGTTATGTGCATAAACTCACCTCTAACTTTGACCCATTGGTGACGCTACAGCACTCGAGGCAGAGACAAACTTGGTGAAAAGCATCATAGGCCTGTCCCCAATAAGTGTGCAAAATGTAAAAAAATTTTACAATACGGTTCTAGGGACTTCCACAGACTCCCATGACAGAGGAAGAAAATTATGAATAATAAGAAAAGGTAGTAAAACAGTGGGTCATGTCTGCAAATCTTTGTATCTGTAAATCATTGTATTTAAACTATTGGGCTGTATCATGGATACTTCATGGAGGCAAATGATTTGTATTATTATGACTACTGATGACCAACCATTGAAGATTCATGTCTGCCTACCATTGATTGAAAATCTTGCTGAGGCTCCTCTATAACATATACAGTATACCAGGGGTACCCAACCTTTAAAGATTAAAGTTGCCAGTCTGCCGAGATCTACCAGTCCAAATACGGAGCCATAGACATTACTGAAAGCCGACCTACGTATTTAATATGCAGACAACAAATATAAATCTAATCCAGATATTATTACTAATAATAATTATATTAATTAATAATAATAATTGACTGTACATTTGTAAATCTATTTTTATTATTCTGTTGATTTCTCTATTGTTTTATTGGACTATATTGCTATGCAACCTGGCACAAGAATTTCCTTCGGGATTAATAAAGTTCTATCTTATCTTATCTTATCTTATAAAATGCAGTTCTCTAAGTTGGAAAAGTGGAAATAAATGTATTTCTCTTTCTTGTAGTCAGGGCAGTAGGAGCTGGTTACAAGCCTTAGGCAGGCCACATTGTGGTCATCCGTCATTGTGGATCTGTACTTTGACTTGATGATTTTCATGTGAGAAAAAGCAGACACACAAATAGGTTAAGTTCAAGGTCCATCTTCTGAAGTTGGAATAATTTTGTTTCAGCAGCAGGTTCCAGAACTCTCCATTCATGCCAGGTGTTGCCCTGGATTTGATCGCAATGCCATTTTGCAGTGTGAGAATCTCATTCTCAACAGCAGAGCTATCCAGGTGGAACAGAGATACTACTTTGGAGGCAATGTAAGCCACATCAATACTTGCACCAAATGGAAAACAAAGATAGCTGGCAACAGGCTCAATGGATGCAAAGTCAGTAACGTGCTTCTCAAATTCTGACAAGGAGCTCTGAACTTGCTCCTTGTAACATGCACTGCTGTGGCACAGCAGTTGTAGCTTGCTTTTAAATGTGCTCACTGAACTGATCATGTTCATTACATATGCATTCTTACCCTGCAGCTCTAAATTAAACCAATTGAGCAGGCCAGTGAGATCTATCAGGAACGCTAAATCCAAAAGCCCCTGGTAGTCCAACAACGGCCAACAACAATTTAGGCCAACAACAATCTTGCCAAAAATGTACCTCTGCTTAGACATCTAACATATTTGTGCAGCAGCAGCTCTGTGTGTACTACGCTTGAGTCCTCCAATTGAGCACAAAATAACCCTTTCTGTAGACTCCTGGCCCAAACGGAACATACGATGTTCATCGCAACATCCATCACTTCTTTCATGTTTAAATCTTTCAAGACAATGCTTGCTGGTGAATTATACAATGATAATTAAGGAAGTCTTGAACAGACTAAGATTAATTTTGTTTGCACAATGCAATTAACCCACTAGTGCAGCCTACCATCGCTGGAGCACCATCAGTTGTGATGGAGATGAGTTTACAGAGGGGCAATTTGCTCTTGTTCACAAATTCCATGAAAGCGTGGAAAATATGTTCGCCTCTAGGTTGTCCTTTCAATGGCAAAATGTTTAGATCTTTTTTTGCACTCATGTCTCCAAAACACATACACATAACACATCGAACTGGAGAGAAAAGCACTTCTTCAGTTGCTCCTCCACATCCTCTGCCAATCCCTCGCATCACTGTGTAATGGTATGCCGGGATAATGGCATGTCGTTAAAAGCAGCCATGATACCCGTTTTATTCTCGAGGGTATGTCTGCACCCTCGAGAAATGCTTCTTTAACAACTTCGGCATCCTTGAAAGACTTCTTGTTTTTAGCAAGAACGAGACTGACGTGATGCGATGCTATTGTTGCAGCCGTCCCCTTGGTTTTGGGTCTGGTAAAAAGTGACTCCTGTGCTACTAAGTGAACCTTCAATTCCTGCACTTTTTGTGTGCGTAGAGCTGTTCTAGCAGGGAAATCCATCTCGTATCTTTCACACCATTTTGAAATGGTGTTCCAAATTGCCCTCCTTCAGTAAGGCCACACTCGCATTGCAGATGAGACATATGGTCTTTGATTTTTCAGTAAACAAAAAAATAATCCTCCTCCCACTCTGAATTAAAATGTAAACTTCTGCCATATTTCTGTTTTCCCAACTTGGCTAGCTAACTACTACAGTACAACAGTACAACTACAACAGTACAATCTGTTGTAGAAGAAGGCTGCATAGTATTCTGCTGTTGGTAAGTGGAGAAACAGAATCAGTGTTGTATTTCTGAGCTATTCTTGTAGATGAACTGGTAGAGCCATTTTCTTAAAAGCTAATCCTGTAGCAGGACTGGTAGAGGTATTGATCTTAAACTACCTGTAGCAGTGTTGGTTTTTTACTTAAACTAATCTTGTAAACTAACCTATTGCAGTGTTGGATTTACTTGAAACTAATCTTGTAACAGGACTGGTAGAACTATTTCTCGTAAACTAACCTATTGCAGTGTTGGTTTTATTGTTGTGGTAGAGGATACTGGAAGCTAATGTTGTAGCAGTGTTGGTAGAGGTATCTATCGTAAAGTAACTTGGATAACAGTGTTGGTTTGTTGTGGTAGTGTTGGTACTTTCTAAAAAGGAATCTTGTTGTAGTATTGTTGGCAGAGATATTGGTCAAACTCACTTATTGCAGAGCTGTTGTTGCAGACTTGACAGGGATAATTTACATTAGCATTAGGGCCGGGACTGTAATGCGTTAATTACGATTAATTAATTACAGAAAAAATAACACGTTAAAATAATTAACGCATTTTAATCGCGCTTTATTTTTGCACTCCAAACACCACGGAACGTTTCTCAGTGAACGAATTGGCGGCTCAAATATGGGCGGACCGGAAGAGATCGAGTTTTACCGTTTTTTTTGTTGTTGTTGTTAACATTTTAGATGGTAGAAATGGTAGAGATGGCACTTTATGTTAAACTGTTGGTCTGTGTAGCTAAAATAAACAGGATTTTGCTGCTTAAACGTATGTATATGTCTATTCATTGATTCACTCGTATACCAAAATCCATTTTAATTGAAAAATGTTGCTTCTCGTGTCAAATATTGATATGCGATTAAAATGCGATTAATTACGATTAATTAATTACAAAGCCTCTAATTAATTAGATACATTTTTTAATCGAGTCCCACCACTAATTAGCATATTAAGAGGTGTACACACCCAGGGATAATCACCCAGTTTCGAGCATTCAGCTGTAGTCAATTGAGGTAACGACAAGGAGGAGCTTAACTCTGCATGAGCCCCCCCCTTGTGCACTTGTGCACAGCTATTAATACAGAGCTAGTATCTTAGCGTCAGCTGTAGCGTCGGGCCCTGCGAAGGAAGACCCAGAACAAACACAAGGGAGTCATTCTGTGGGAGTCCCAGAACAAAGACAAGGAGTCATTCTGTGGGAGTCCCAGAACAAAGACAAGGGAGTCATTCTGTGGGAGTCCCAGAACAAAGACAAGGGAGTCATTCTGTGGGAGTCCGTCCAGGGAGTCCTACAGCTACAGGTTAGTCCTACACCTTCCCTCCTCCTGTGCTAGCCATGTGCCTACAATCCATTACAGTCTGGACATCCTACCGCGGCAGGTGTCACCGAAGACCCTCCACTCGTTGCCGCTACCCCTCCAATCTCCTCTACCCTACGATCTCAACCTACACAGGCCTTGATGTGAGAGGGGGACTCTGGAATTGCCAATTGTCGGTCAAGAAAACTGAGACCATTCTGGCCTATGCCGCTCTCCAGTCTCTCGACTTCCTGGCTCTCACAGAGACCTGGATCACCCTGGAAAATACTGCCACCCCTGCCGCCCTCTCCACAAAACTACTCCTTCACACACACTCCCCGACCCTCTGGGCGAGGTGGGGGAACAGGACTCCACATCTCTCCAAAGTGGTCATACCAGGCCCTTCCCCTGGAACACCTGACCAGATCTGCACTTGAACTCCATGCTGTATCTGTTACCCTTCCGATCAAGCTCAACATTGCCGTGATCTACCCACCACCGGGTCCTTTTGGCGACTTCTTCGACGAGATGGATGCCCTCCTCAGCTGTTTTCCTGAAGATGGCACCCCACTTGTCGTTCTGGGTGACTTCAACATCCAGCCAGAGAAGTTACAATCACCTGAATTCATCAACGTCTTTGCCACATTCGGTTTGGCGCTCACTCCTTCTCCTTCCACCCACAGAGCCGGGAACCAACTTGACCTTGTCTTCACAAGGTCCTGCGCCACTTCGGCACTCTCTGTTACCCCCCTCCCTGTGTCTGATCACCATTTGGTTGCTTTCTCCCTCCCCCTAAAATCTCCCACCTCACTACCTACTACGCCTCACATCATCACCTCCCGTAGGAACCTGAAAACACTCTCCCTCTACTCTCTCTGCAACTGTCCTCTCCTCACTACCTCCCACCCAACAATTCTCCCTCTTGTCAGTAGAAGAAGCATCCTACACTCTGACTTCCTCTCTCTCCTCCTCCTTCGACTCACTCTGTCCACTTACCTCCAGACCAGCACGAGCCTCTCCTCCACCTCCCTGGCTGTCCGAAACTCTGTGGGCGCATAGAACAGAGTTGCAGGCAGCTGAGAGAAAATTGAGAAAATCTGACTCTGCTGGTGATCTCTCTCACTACCTCCACCTCCTCTCATGTTTCACATCTACTGTGTCAGCAGCCAAATCTGCCTTCTATCTTACAAAGATCAACTCTTCCGCCTCCAACCCCAGGAAACTTTTTTCCATGTTCTCCTCCCTCCTCAACCCTCCCTCCCTCCCTCCCTTCCTCCTCCCTCCTCCCTCTCAGCTGATGACTTTGCCACCTACTTCAAGTTCAAGTTCAAGTTCAAGTATTTTTATCGTCACTTCACAGTTTACACGTGAGTATAAGCAGTGAGTGAAACTCACTTGTGTGCAAAACGCCCGAGAGCTGACAGTAATTATAAAAGAATACAAAATAGAAATCGAACTTACAAAACAGAAATAGAATTAACAAAATAGAAATAGAACTATGAATATAAATTCAGTGTAAAATTTAATTACATGAAATAAAATACAAAATATCCAGGGGAGCATATAAATCAATGTAATAAAATATACATTGTTATATGCTGACATTCACAGAATGTCACAGAATACCTTCTCAGACAGTCAACACAACACTAGCACCAGCAATTAGCACCAGGACTAGTACTAACTCCCGCACTAGCACTAGCGGTGGGGGAAAATATCGATACAGTATAGTATCGCGATTATCGAAGTATCGATATTTTATTATGCATATACGAATTAAACTTTTTGCTACCGGAATAATGAAATCAATTGC
The DNA here is from genome assembly GCA_002895965.2 of Coryphaenoides rupestris. NCBI lineage: Eukaryota > Metazoa > Chordata > Actinopteri > Gadiformes > Macrouridae > Coryphaenoides > Coryphaenoides rupestris. The sequence continues at coordinate 841,120 of PIJE02000038.1, read as the reverse complement.
TTTTTCAGTCCACTAGATGGCGCCGTCATGGGGAGTAAGCGGGAGCACAGGAAGTTAAACAAAGATGGAGTCCGCGGAGAAAGAAATTAGAAATGCGCTGTCCGCGTTCAAATCAAACTTTTTTTTGTAGTACAAGGAAGTTGCATTGTTCATTTCAATACCTGTAATAGTACAGTAGTCCACACATACGCACACGTGTGCATTCAGTTAAGTTGGAATATGACTGTAATACAAACAGTTCCGTTTGTCAGGTACATGCAACATAGATTACAGTGTTGACGTCTGTCTGCTTGAGAAAATCCCATTTGCTGCAATAAAAATGATTGAAGTGAGATGAACAGACTGAAAACTTAATTTCATTAGATAAAACAGATGTTGACAAAGTTTTACTTTGGGGACATAATTTGCAGTAGAAATGTTTTAATAAATCGCAATATATCGCAATATTAATATCGCAATACTCAGCATATCGCAATATATTTAGAATCGCAATACTATCGTATCGTGACTTAAGTATCATGATAATATCGTATCGTGAGGCCTCACGATACGATTCCCATCCCTAACTAGCACCAGCACTAGCAGTAACACTAGCACTAGCACTAGCACTGGCAGTAACACCAGCACTAGCACCAACACTTAACACTACTACCAGCACTAGCACCAGCAGTAACACTAGCACTTAGCACCAGGACCAGCACTAGCAGTAACACCAGCACTGGCACCAACACTTAGCACTACTATCAGCGCTAGCTCCAGCAGTAACACTAGCACTTAGCACCAGGACTAGCACTAGCACTAGCAGTAACACTTAGCACTAGCACTTAGCTCTTAACATTGATGCCGAACTTGTTCAGCAGCCTGATGGCCTGACTATGGAAGCTGTCTCTGAGTCTGCTCATGCGGCACTTGATACTGTGGTATCGCCTGCCTGACGGTAGAAGTGTACAAAGAAGGTGAAGGACATTACCTCCTCTTTCACCCCTGCTTCTTCTCTCCTTCTCCCTTCACCCACCCTTACCAGCCTAACCTGCTTTAACCCCCTCTCCTCTGAAGAAGTCAACAGGCTTGTGACATCCAACCATGCCACCACCTGCCCCCATGACCCAATCCCATCCTCTCTTCTCCAAGACATCTTGGGCGACATCCTTCCCTTCCTCAACACCCTAACTAACAGGCCTGTTTCCGACTGCCTTCAAGACCGCCAGAATCAAGCCACTCCTTAAGAAACCCACCCTGGACACCACCGACGTCCGACACTACATACCTGTGTCTCTCCTATCATTCCTCTTCAAAACCATAGAACGTGCTGTTTCCACCCAACTATCATCCTATCTCTCCGAGAACAACCTGCTCGACCCTCATCAGTCAGGCTTCAAAGCGGCGCACTCCACGGAGATGGCCCTGCTCGCAGTATCAGAGTCCCTTCGCGACGCCAGAAGCTCTTCCCTCTCATCCGTGCTCATCCTCCTTGACCTGTCAGCCGCTTTCGACACAGTGAACCACCAGATTCTCCTCTCCACCCTGGCAGAGCTTGTCATCGCTGGAACTGCGTGATCCTGGTTCACATCCTACCTGACAGATCGCACTTATCAGGTCACATGGAATGGCTCCCTGTCCAGACCATGCACCCTTGAGTACCCCAAGGCTCAGTACTGGGACCTCTTCTGTTTTCTTTATACATTAGATCTCTCGGCTCTGTAATCACATCCCACGGCTTCTCCTACCACTGCTATGTTGATGACACCCAACTGTTTCTTTCCTTCCCCCCCTCAGACACCCACATCGCAACACGCATCTCAAAATGCCTGGCCGACATCAGCAGATGGATGACCGCCAACCACCTGAAGCTCAATCTCGACAAGACTGAGCTTCTCTTCATACCGGGTAAAGACTGCCCTCAGATGGACCTACTTACTACTCACCATCGAGGACATCGAAGTCTCCCCTGCACCCACGGCAAGGAACCTTGGCGTGGTACTGGATGACCAGATGTCCTGCAACGCCAACATTACCTCGGTGGTCCGATCTTGTAGAATTGCTCTCTACAACATCCGCAAGATCCGGCCCTTCCTCACACGTGAAGCAGCACAGATCCTGGTCCAAGCGCTCGTTATCACTCGTCTCGACTACTGCAACTCTCTCCTGGCTGGACTCCTCGCCTCAACAATCAAGCCCTTACAACGCATCCAGAACGCAGCAGCACGCCTCGTGTTCAACCTACCTAAATTCTCCCATGTAACCCCCCTCTTCCGCGCCCTCCACTGACTCTGGTACTGACTTTCATGTCTGTCAACGGAACCGCCCCTACCTACCTCCAAACATTAGTCCGACCCTACGCCCCAGCCCGAGCACTCCGCTCGGCAACTTCTGCAAAACGACTGGTACCGCCTTCACTAAAAACAGCCAAACATCGCTCTTCCAAGTCCCAACTCTTCACGGTTCTGGCTCCGCAGTGGTGGAATGAGCTCCTGGCTAATGTCAGGACGGCCGAGTCGCTCGCCAGCTTCCGCAAGAGACTCAAGACCCACCTGTTTAGAGTTCACCTGGACTCTGCATAACCCCCCCCCAGCACGTACTGTGTATACGTCTTGGCATTTATTAATGGCACTTAGCATTGTTGTAGCATGCTTAGAATTGCACGCCTGTCCAGGTACTTATGCAGACAACTTGGCAATTATGAAACTCGTTCTATTCGTCTCGTAAATAGGAACAGCTCTATTCCTATCTTCAGGTACCACAGTGATATATTGCTGCCTCTCCGTCAACAAACGTACTCTTTGTAAGTCGCTTTGGATAAAAGCGTCTGCCAAATGCCCTTAATGAAAATGTAAATGTAAATAAAAGGAGCATATGGGGAGATGCAAAATCATTAGTTAGAACAGCCATAATGAACGCCTGGCAGGAGGAATGGGATTCAGACAATAAAGGGAGACATTGCAATATACAGAAATAAGAGAGGAGATAATCATTACACGTATTTAATATGGAAAAATCCATCAAATCTATGTCAGTGGTGCAACAATATCGAAGATGTAGAATATATTATCATGAACTGTAGTAAATATAAGTCAGAGAGGGAGACATTAAGGAATATAATACATAATATAGGGCAGGAATGGAGCTTACAATCAATACTGAGCACAGGACAGAAGGCGGTTGTTGAGTTATATTAGTCAGATCGGATTTGGAAATAGGTTATGTTTTTTTTGCTTTGTTTTGTTTATTTGGTTTCATTTGATTTTGTTTTGGTTTTTTGTTTTATTTAATTTAGTTTAGTTTAGTTTAGTTTTCTTTACTATTGATCATCAATATACAAGATGATTTAATGCCATGATTCTTCACACTCCGATACAGTAGGTGGCGGTATGCACCTTTTAAGTTGGTTTGCGACCGCCAATAAGCTCAGAGAAGAAGAAGCAGAAGAAGCAGCAGAAGGAGGCCAGGGACTGGCTTGGGCGAGAGGACAGTGGAGACCAGGACAGGCTAGTCTCAGGGCAAGCTGCCTCTGGCCACCCTGTTTTGAACAATGTACTTTCTTTTGGACTTTTATTGGCAGTGGGCAATCATGGCCTTGTTTATGGACCAAAAGAAGATGAAAATTTAAGTTGCCTTCTGTTCCCTTTCCCCACACCGTTTTGTAAATAAATATGTGAGTTGTTTATGCTGCAACCCTGGTTCTGTCTGCTTATTCCAATTGGTCCACCCATTACACTGGGCTGCCACATATGGTGGAGAATGCCACCATATGTCACCATATGAGTACGTCAGAGCCAGGAAGAACATGAAGGAGACATTGAGGGCACGTGGAAGACGACGAGTCTGGTTCTGGTTCAGAGAGTGCAAGGTCTGGCTCACCTGCAGCGAAGCTCCATGGCAGGAGCCCCGGCCCAGAGGAGACCCCGGGAGGTGAACCAGAGGAGACCTTGGGAGGTGCTCCAGAGGAGAAAAAGAAGAAGATTTAAGTTGCCTCCTGTGTCCCCTTTCCCCACACCGTTTGGAAATAAATACTTTTTGTATTTGGAGTTGTTGTATATGGAGTTTGTTACACCACAACACTGGTTGTCTGCTCATTCCAATTGGTCCACCCACTATACTGTCTCGCTAGGCCGGGCTTCCACAACATGCATGCACACACATACACAAACACATGCACATCCACACACACACATGCTGTCTGGTACACACAAAGCATTGTGTGCAGACGTACACACACACGCACCAAACGTGAATGAATAAATAACTACAATGACAGACAAGCTCAAATATGTGTGAATGAGCTTTTGTTTCGACCAATCATGTACCACAACAAACGATGAATGAATATCTCTCTGAGTCTCCAGAACAAAACAGGAATTTCTGCTCGAGTCCACCCCTTGCACAGCATACCTCTGGGTAGGCTGTGTATCTGTGTCTCCCCCGAGAAGTCCAGCTATAGCATTGTCTTCTGGGTCCGAGATTAAAACACACCTTTCCCTGCTAATACTGCTAATGCTATCTCTTAGACTTCCCAAGAGTTCCTGGCCCAACTGATGTCCGAGTTGGGCGGCAAGAACCCAGAGGAGACGGGAGGCTTCCAGGAGGCCCCGCTGGCTTATGATGCCATCTGGGCCCTGGCTCTGGCTCTCAACAAAACAGTGGGACCCCTCAGGGCCAAGGGCCGCAGGCTGGAAGACTTCAACTACAACAACCGCGACATAACAGCTGAGATTTACCGTGCCCTCAACACCAGCTCTTTTGAGGGGGTTTCTGTAAGCATCCCGCACCCCCCCAGACACATTTTAGGACATTTTGTTCGATTTTGTTGATGCACTCTACAGTAACAAATGTTATCATGACATAACATCATCATTATTTACCATTTTGCAATTTAAAATGTCATTTAAAAATGCAAACATGAAGGCAACGGGGAGAGGGGGATGCAGTATTAAGTGAGAAACGCTGTGACAGAGTCTGTAAAACACATTTTCTAAAGCAGTTAATCCCCCATTTGAATTTGCCCTCTGTAGCATTTGTTTGTGCTGCTTCTGCCTTCTGCATTGAAAACACCAACAGATATTCTAAACACAAAATAAATGTTTGTCTCTCTGCTTCAGGGTCATGTGGTGTTTGATGCCCAAGGTTCACGCATGGCTTGGACACTCATTGAACAGCTTCAAGGTATGCTGAGAAACATTTCATTCACGCTAGTGACAAACAAAACAATGTCAACATTACTGTCTTGTTATTTTCTGATGTATTATTTATTAGCAGTGTTCCTTCCATGAGAAATCTCCCTCCTGAATATTCTGTGCACCTAAGAATAATAAGGCTTCCATTACTATCTCCCATCCGGATTTATATGCTAACGCCTTGTCTCAGGGATACCGGGCACCATAATTACTCTTCTACTTCCACCTACTGTATGTCAATACTTCTACACTTGTACCATCCTTATTCATCACAGAGAGAAACGAGTGAAAGTATGTGTGTGTACGTGTACATGCACATTTGCGTGTGTGTGTGTGTGTGTGTGTGTGTGTGTGTGTGTGTGTGTGTGTGTGTGTGTGTGTGTGTGCTGCCGTGCCCCTCTCTCTTCTCATTCCCGCTCCTTCCTGTGAAATCCCAATTTGATCAGCCGGAGCTTTTTGACCCCTGGGCCTCCTGTCTTCCAGCTCTTTCTGTCCTTGTGGGCACCGCGCCGGCGATTACCCCTATCTGTGACAAAATGGTTTTAGTTGTAGTTTTCATTTTAGTTGTTTAGTAGATCGGATGGTGTTGGTGGCGTTGGGTGTGATTAAACATTACGCTTGTTCTCCGCCTTGTTGTCTTTAATACGCTCTCACTAGAATGTTGCTCTGGCAAGAAGTTTGTCATTATAGTGCAGCTGAGAATGATTTATTTTAGTTTGAAGCAAGTCTGTGGTCGTTACTGTGTGGCAAGCTATGCCAACAGAGTAACTGACTACAAACTCTCCTTTTTCGAAGCTTCACCAGGTTATGTGCTTTACCGTCGTTCTTGGCATGAAAAGGGTGATCAAGTTTTGTACACGTCGCTGAAGTGCTTTCTAAATACCGCACATATAAGCACAACAACACTTTTCTACCTCAGTATTGTTGTCACTATATTTTGCTCAAAAACATTGCCATGGTTAGATTTTACTGCTATTTCACAAATTTCACATGTATTCTTAAGCAAATAAGTACTGCGTTATAGTCCGAATCAATGGTGTAGTAATATTCATACTGAGGAAGCATATTTAATTTGTGCATGGCTATGTGTGCTGTTATGCTCATTTGATCACATTATGAACGTTGAGTTGACAATCATAAATAGCAACATCACAGCCCCACACAATGGAACACACACATACAGTACTGTTGAAGGAGGCAGCAATATATCGCTGTGGTTCATAAAGATAGGAGTAGATCTATTTTCGAGCATTCATATTTACGAGACTAATAGAACGAGTTTCGTAATTTCTAAGTTGCCTGCATAAGTAGCTGGGATAAGAGCAGATGTGCAATTCTGAGCATGTTACCAACGGGTTATGCAGAGTCCAGGTGGACTCTGAACAGGTGGGTCGGAAGATGGTGAGTTACTTGGCCCTCCTGACATGGGCCGGGAGCTCATTCCGCCACTGTGGAGCCACAACAGTGAAGAGTTGGGACTTGGAAGAGTGATGTTTGGCTGTTTTTATTGAAGGTGGTACCAGTCATCTATCTGAAGTTGTAGAGTGCAGTAGGGTTGCACGGTATACCGGTACTAGAAAAGTACCGCGCTACTCTGCCGTTAAAAACGGTGCTATACCACATTCATTTAGTATCGGTACTTTAGAAATGACATGAGTTGCGTCAATGTGCGGATTTGACAGCGGCGCAGTGTGTGTGTGTGAAGCTTGAAGGCTGAGCACTCTGCTTCAACTCCCTGCAGTGGGCGTGTCAACAGCCCTCCCCCTCTCTCACTCGCCTCAGTGCTCAGCCTGGACACAGTGAACATGGCTGCTGCGAGGACTACAAGCGGTCTTGTCAGCCGTCCACAGCTTGTGGACAAAAGGGACGCACGGAGCGAAATATGGAAATATTTCGCTTACGTTGCCGACAGCCATGGAAAAGCCCGTCTGTAAACGGTGCTTCAAATCTACGCAGGCGAAGGGAGCCAACACATCCAACTTGGCAAAGCATCTCGCTGACAAACATCCCGACATATTAAAAGAGTTCAAAGAGCGACAGGTTAGCGAATGTGATGGATAACATAATTACAGTACATGCCCTCAAATAAGTCAAACGAGTGATTTATTTTGTGACAAGCAAACTTGTTTCACCATCGGACTTTGACGAGGCAATTAAAGGCATTGTGCTCAGTACGATGTACACAGACCCAAGGCAAAGAACTGCCGCAACGCAGTTGTTAAAAAAGCACCAGAGTTTTGATTCCTTCAATACTCTTTGCCCAAGGAGGTACATTGAGTCATGACGGTGTGATATCAGGTTGCAAATATAACGTTAACTATCAAAGAAATCACATAAACTCAACATCAGAAAAAAAAAACTTTAATAACACTGTCATTGATTTAATTATTTACAATAATTTTTTAACATAAAGATCAGCAGCTGCAACAGAATAAACTTTATTTTTGTAAAAACATTTTAAACAGCTATATAGCTCAGCAGCTGTGTTAACATATATTTTAATTGATTTATTTACATTATTATTATTATTATTATTTGTAAGTTTAAACAGGTCACATTCCTGTTAACTCTTAGTTCACTTACCAAAAAGTAGCTGCAAAAGCAAAATATGTTTGTTACAATCTAAGTAACCTGAATTCCTGCAAAAGAGTGAATTATCAATAAAATAATTTTAAGTTCCATGTCATCCATTATTCCACTACTTTTCCTGTTGTTTTAGGTTTTTACCGTGGTATCGTTTCAGTATCGGCATCGAGATATTTTGGCAGGTATCGGTATCGAACTCATAATTTTGGTATCGTGACAACACTAGAGTGCAGCACTCTACAACTTGGGGTTGGGGTGTAGGGTCTGAATAATGTTTGGAGGTAGGTAGGGGCGGTTCCGTTGACAGCCATGAAGGTCAGTACCAGTGTCTTAAATCTAATGCGAGCGATTACCAGGAGCCAGTGGAGGTTGTGGAAGAGGGGGGTTAAATGGGAGAATTTATGTAAGTTAAACACAAGGCGCACTGCTGTGTTCTGGATGCGTTGTAAGGGCTTGATAGCGGAGGCGGGGAGTCCAGCCACGAGAGACTTACATTAGTCGAGACAAGTGACGACGAGTGCTTGGACCAGGATCTGCGCTGCTTCACGTGTGAGGAAGGGCCAGATCTTGTGGATGTTGTAGAGAGCAATTCTCCAAGATCGGGCCACCGACATAATGTTGGCGTTGCAGTACAGCTGGTCATCCAGTACCACACCAAGGTTCCTTGCAGTGAGTGCAGGGGAGACTTTGATGACTTTGAATGGTAATCGCTCGCGTTCGATTCAAGACACTGGTACTGACTTTCATGATTGTCAACGGAACCGCCCCTTCCTACCTCCAAACGTTGAGGTAGACCCTACACCCCAGCCCAAGCGCTCCGCTCGGCAACTTCTGCCAAATGACTGGTACCACCTTCACTAAAAACAACCAAACATCGCTCTTCCAAGTCCCAACTCTTCACGGTTCTTGCTCCGCAGTGGTGGAGTGAGCTCCCGGCTCATGTCAGGACGGCCGAGTCGCTCGCCAGGTTCCGCAAGAGACTCAAGACCCACCTGCTCAAAGTTCACCTGGACTCTGCATAACCACCCCCCCCACCCTCCTCCGATATTCCTAGCACTAACCTGCATGTTTGTACGTCTTGGCCTTTATTAATGGCACTTAGCATTGCTGTTCGTTCTCAGATGTTGTAGCATGCTTAGAATTGCACGCCTGTCCAGGTACTTATGCAGGCAATTTAGCAATTATGAAACCCATTCTATTCGTCTCGTCAATATGAATGCTCGAAAACAGCTCTATTCATATCTTCAGGTACCACAGCGATATATTGCTGTCTCCTTCAACAAATGTACTCTTTGTAAGTCGCTTTGGATAAAAGTGTCTGCCAAATGCCCTAAATGTAAATGTATATGTAAAGTAGGTCCATATGAGGGCAGTCTTTCCCCGGTATGAAGAGAAGCTCAGTCTTGTCTAGGTTGAGCTTCAGGTGGTTGGCGGTCGTCCATCTGCTGATGTCGGCCAGGCATTTAGAGATGCGTGTTGCGATTTGAGTGTCAGAGGGGGGAAAGGAAAAAAGCAGTTGGGTGTTGTCTGCATAGCAGTGATAGGAGAAGCCATGGGATATAGTGTATAAAGAGAACAGAAGGGGTCCCAGTACTGAGCCTTGGGGGACTCCAGTTAAGGGTGCAGGGTCTGGACAGGGAGCTATTCCATGTGATTTGATAGGTGCGATCTGTCAGGTAGGAAGTGAACCAGGATAACACAGTTCCAGCAATGCCAAGCTCTGCCAGGGTGGGGAGAATAATCTGGTGGTTCACTGTGTCCAACGCGGCAGACAAGTCAAGAAGGATGACCACAGATGAGAGGGACAAGCTTCTGGCATTGTGGATGAACTTCTTGCTGTCTCTGTGGAATGCACGGCCTTGAAGCTCATGAACTCATGAGGGTCGAGCAGGTTGTTCTGGGACAGATGGGACGATAGGAGAGGAGTGATACAGGTCAGTAGTTTCGGACGTCGGTGGTGTCAAGGGTGGGTTTCTTGAGGAGTGGCTTGATTCTGGCAGTCGTGAAGGTGGCGGAAACAGGCCTGAATTGAGGGAGGTGTTAATTAGGGTGGTAAGGAAGGGAAGGATGTCGCCCAAGATGTCTTGGAGAAGGGAGGATGGGATTGGGTCAAGGGGGCGGGTGGTGGCGTGGTTGGATGTCACAAGCCTGTTGACTTCTTCAGAGGAGAGGGGGTTAAAGCAGGTAAGGCTGGTAAGGGTGGGTGAATGGGGAGGGAGGGAAGAAGCAGGGGTGAAAGAGGAGGTAATGTCCTTCACTTTCTTTGTAAAGTAGGTGACAAAGTCATCAGTTGTGAGGGAGGAGAGAAGAGGAGGGGAGGGAGTGATGAGTAGGGAAGAGAACATGGAGAAAAGTTTCCTGGGGTTGGAGGCAGAAGAGTTGATCTTTGTATGATAGAAGGCAGATTTGGCTGTTGACACAGTAGAGGTGAAACCTGAGAAGAAGGGGAGGTAGTGAGAGAGATCATCAGCAGAGTCTGATTTCCTCAGCGAGAGTCATTTTCCCTCAGTTGCCTGCAGCTCTGTTCTATGAGGCCACAGAGCTTTGGACAGCCAGGGAGGGAGTTTTCAGGTTTCTACGGGAGGTGACAATGTGAGGAGTAGTAGGTAGGAGACTTTAGGGAGAGGGAGAAAGTGACAAAATGGTGGTCAGACACAGGGAGGGGGGTAACAGAGAGTGCTTAAGTGGCGCAGGACCTTGTGAAGACAAGGTCAAATTGGTTCCCGGCTATGTTGGTAGAGGGAGAATTCATCGACAGTTTGACTGTAATGAACGATATTTTAATGTGGAAGAAATGTCTCTTGTCTGAGTATGGTGGACATGGTCAATCTCATTCTCAAATAGTTTTCGTTAACTGTAGCAGTTTTAGATTTTTTTCAGCAAATGGTGCGTGATTGGCTTTGCGCTCATCCTCTGACCTTCACAGTCCTTCCAGGGGTATTCCTCTAGGACTGCTTAGTCTGGCAATTTGCTCTCACCAGCTACATTTTTCATGTGAGATTAAATGAGCCATTGACATTACTCCATTTCTGCCTGGGTCTCTTCGGGTATGTGTCCACATAACATCTTTTTCTGGCAGTAATGCATTTGCATGTCACTGGGAAGCACTTCTTCAAAAAACGAGTTGTCTCCGTGTTTTGTATACTGTTTCTATGACAAGCCCATGTGGTCACACGCCCTATAATGATGTACTGTATAAGATTCTGCTACTACTACGTATTCTATCATGCAGTACATATACAGAAGTTCACGCTGATTTTCAACCATGAAAACTTGGAGAGAGAGAAAACAAAACATCCCAATGAATCGAGAAGAATTGAAGGATTATACAGTGTACGACACTTATCACTCCACAGAACAGTGTTAAAAGGACTTCTTTATTTTGATATCATCTGGTATATTCATTTTGATTAAGATGACAAAGACAAACAAAGGAGATTGTAATTTTCAATACAGTCATACATTTCCATATGTGTGCATAGAAGCACCATGTCCCACTTTCATTGTTGCGCAAAAAGCCATGAAAAACATTCATTATGTTTATGTGTGGGATGACACTCTCCCTGGTAACTCACTCTGTCTCTTTCTCTGGCCTGGGCACAGGAGGAAGCTATAAGAAGATTGGTTACTATGACAGCACCAAAGGCAATCTGTCCTGGTATGGTAACGACAAGTGGATAGGTGAGTCGCATTCTTCAACCTCCACTCCCATCCGCCAATCTCCACCCCTCGGTTCATCACTGTCTGCCTCAATGTTCTCGCTACGCTCATCTTCCCCAGCAGCTCTCTCTCTGGATCGCACTCTCTCTGTCAATTGGAGTTTTATTTACTGTGTGTTTGTATGAGCTCCCAGAGTTATTTGGCATTAGTCAAGCATGGCCCAAGAGATGAATACCACCACAGTCCAGCAGGCTTGTTGCTTCTGCCATGGCAGCCGTGGCAGTAATACAAACATTTCAATTGTAGCCGTTAGTGGAGACAACAGCCGTGGCATAATCAAAAGGCAGCATGAAATTAAGATGAATAGCTGTGGGCGAGTTGACGCATTTGATCGTCAAATTAAATCGTCATTGTGTCCGGGGCATGACGTCTAAAACCGTGGTAATTTATTGGTTTGTTTATTTAACAGGGTCAGTGAATATAAACCCAATTACAAAACATTGCATATTCACTATACAACAACAACATTTCACAACATTTGGACACCACAAAAACAGCACAATTATACAACATTGAGAAATCAAGTGTTAGTGTTAATACGTGATCAGTACATGTTTGAGTGAATTTTAGCCGTTAATTTTTTTAAAGCATTTTGTAAAGCTGCACTCTCTTGCAGCTTTATGAAATATGGACTTTGGGCGGGGGCTGTTAAATGTCATTCTAAAGAACTAGATTCTAGACAATTACACGACAAATGTTGATGTTAAATAGTTGATCCTGATTGGTCAATAATGTTCCAAGGGTGTGCATTATTCTCTGGAGTGTCCCGATTTGTGTGCTTATTGCTAATCCACATTAGTCACTTCGACCCCAAATTTATGGGAAAATATGGTTTGGGTTTAAAACGTCCGGAAGTTGCCTTTTAACAACAGGCCAAGTGGCAGAGTTTGCCATTTTAAAAAGCCTATGTGGTCACTCTCTCGCAGCTTTGTGGTCACTCTATGACAGGTCACTCTTTGCGAGTTACTCCTCTTCTTGCCCATGAGAGGCTTGCTGAACTTTCTGCTCCAAGGTGTTTGCTGGACTGTGTTTGAAATGTCAACACTTGGTTAAAGCATCGACAAAACCGCTGTCATGGATTAGCCACTGTTGATTACCCTCTGTATAATGAAGGGTTGCCAACTGTCCCGTATTAGCCGGGACGTCCCGTATTTAGATCAAAAGTGGTTTGTCCTGTACGGGACGACATTTGTCCCGTATCTGAATTAAAAAAATATATATATATAATATTTTTATATATTGCCTTTAAATCTGGCCTATGTGTGCTGTGTGGGAATGCAATAGGTGGCGCTCAGTTGGAGAGATTCAGCATCATTTTAAACTAACTGGCCCCGTATGTGTACTCGGAGATGGCGATTCGAAAAAGAAAAGATTGTGTACATACAATAAGACAGTGGGGAGAAAAGTATCATTGGGTTAAACCTGTTAGTGGCGATTTGGCTAGAGTCTTCTATAACCTGTGTCGTCCTATACAAAGCGTCATGTAGGCTGTTACTATGGCAATTTTTTCTTGACGACCCCCGCCCTCCCGTCCCTCCCGTCCCATTTTCCTGGGATAGAATGTTGGCAACCCTAGTATAATGTGCGCTACACAGGGCATACGCTCGTATGGTAGTATTCTTGCTGCCGCTATCATATTGCGAGCACTATCTGTTCCTAGAGTGGTGATGTGTCTCCCATTCCTGTGCAACTTCAATAATCTGGCTAGCGCATGCTTCGACAAATTGCCTTTCCTCTGTTTTCACCACACTTAAAGCGAATGAGTGCCATTGCCATTTGTAATCGATTAGGTGTGCCGTTAGGTAGTTATGGTTGCTTACTGATGTCCAGTGGTCTTCAGTCAATACATGGAGCTTGTGCCAATTCCTCTGCTTTCTTTGCCTTTTCACTGCCAATTTGTGAATTCTTGCGACAATAGTTCCCCTCAAAGATGGCTTGTATGATGGGTCGCCTGAGGTGATCTGTATAATGCTTTATAGCCCCTGGTCTTCAACAATGTTGATGGGACTACAGTCAATGGCGATCCATTTAGCAATTGCATTGGTTAATTGGGTTGTTAGTTGAAAGACTTGCCCTGGATGCACTCTGCTAGCGTAGTCTGACGAACACGGCTTGATCCCAACTGAGTGGCAGTGCTAGTACTAGCATTAGCATTAGCAAACACGTGCTTTGCTCGAAGATGGTACTTCAGACTTGATGTGCTTCGATGGAAAGACAGCTCATCACTATAATATGTGCACACAACTTTCGTTTTATAAAAATTTCCATCTGGAAGCTTTTTAAATCAGAATTTTCCATTCAACACACTGGGGGATATCTCTTCACTCATCGTGACAGCTGCATTTGTCATGTAATCATAAAAAAAAACAGGTATTAATCTGCGCTAGAATTATGGGAGGTTTGACTCAACCTTGGTAATGTGATTAATTTGTTTGAATTATTATTTACGCGTTTCATGTTTCGTGTTAAAACGTTAACGCTTAATGTTGACAGCCCTGAAGTGAGGGCAGCAGTCGCAGAAATATGGAATATGGCATATAATAGCAGAAATATACATACGATCAGAGAATCAGAAGCAGAGGTATCCATGGTATTTAAATATGGCATAGGGAATATGGCATATGTATCCAGAAGTAGTTGAATAATTGAAATATTATCAATGTTATAAATGCACATGTAAAGTGATCAGGATGATCAATGAGATTGGTGTTGCTGGTTGAGAAGCCTGATGGCCTGATAGTCCATGCCTGGATGCTCCGGTAACGTCTATCAGACAGCAGCAGTGTGAACAGTCCATGGCCTGGGTGGCTGTAGTCCTCAATGTTTTTCCGTGCTTTCATAAGGCATTGTGTGTGATAGATGCTTTGCACGGCTGGGAGATGATGCTGATGATGCGCTCCGCTGTCTTCACCACCCATTGGAGGGCCTTGCAATCAGTATGGGAGAATTTTACCACAAAGCATAGTCGCCATCTTGTAAAAATATATTTAGTTCATATGAATGAACTAAGTGTGGAAAGACTCATAATAAGACATCATCCCTTGCATCGGTCACATGGTCACATTCTTTGGGAAATAAAACCACCCAGGAGACAGGATGATAGGGGCCAAACAGAGGGGGGGGGAAGAATCCCACACAGTATGTCCCGAAAGCTAAAGCATAGAAGTCACAGTAACACCTCTGAGTGAACACCACGGTAACACCTCTGAGTGAACATCATCTGAAAATAACCTGAATGGCCAACAACAGCTGCTCCTCCAGCCGTTGAGCAGAGATAAAGGAACAGAGCCGTAGAAAATAAAAGACTCTGAAATTGCATAGTGTCACCACTGGCTCTCATGTGACACCTCACAATTTGTGGCCCTGCTTCTTAAATCTTAATCATTGGTTTTTGCGACACATTTATTTGTTACTCTTCACGTTTGTTATTAAGTTAGTGTTAATAGTTTTACTTACTATCATTGATGTCTTATTACTAATTTTGTGTATTGTTACCAATTTCCAGTTATTTTAATTGTTTATTGTTGGAATATCTGAATACTTCTATTGTAGTGTTTAAGTCTGCAAAAAGTCTATTCATCATTCCTGTTATTGTTGTATATGCTGGTTTAATTTTTCTTTATAAAACCACTTTAGACAGATAAAAAGTCTTTTAAGATTTAAACAGCTGCTCCAGCCGTAGAAGAGCAATTGGAGTGGAGTGTTAGGCCCCATGAGGCAACACCATGTGATTGTTTCCAGTCATAGATCATAGACTCTGAAATACAGTGGTGTCACCCCTGGCTCTCATGACACCTCACCATTTGATGCACCGGTTCTTAAATCTTGAGGATGCTCTTAATGGTGATTCTGTAAGAGTTTTTGCAGACATGCAAAAACTCTCCTCTCGTAAGAAAGTAAGTGCGCTTTTGGGCAGCTTTTACAGTCGAGTCGACTTGCTTGGACCAGCTAAGATCATCTTTGATGAACACAGAGAGGAACTTCAGTTCTGCCGATGTGTATGCCCCCCCCCCCCCCCCCCTGCCCATGGAAACATCCGTTTTTCTGCCATTCTGAAGTGTTGCATTCACACACCTTTGGTGGAGCTATGATAGAAGACAGAGTCCCAAACGAAATAGGGAAGAGATGCGCTGTTAGAAATTGGCCCAAAGCTGTCTAGATCTAAACGCCATAAGCTAAAAAAACCCAAATGTTGTGAAATGTTGTTGTTGTATGGTGAATATGCAATGTTTTGTAATTGGGTTTATATTCACTGACCCTGTTAAATAAACAGACAAGCTCATTTGAAGAAACAAGTTGGCAGATTGCACCATGTTGTCAGGGTGCTTTCAAATACTCCAGCATTCACACAACTTTCTCATGGCATTCTTGTACTGCTGCCATTGCAAACCCTCATCTTGGTAACATTGAAGCACTCTGGGAAATCGTTGAGGGTCAATCATCAGTATGGACCCTGGAGGGAAGGGGAGGGTGTCACCGGACATGCCACACAACATACCAGGAGGACCGACCGGATCCAGAGACCCAGACCCCCTGAGACTCACACACACACACACACACACACACACACACACACACACACACACACACACACACACACACACACACACACACACACACACACACACACATGCACACACCAAAATGGTGACTACTTAGACACAATGACCCAGCTCCCCCCCTCCCCCAGGGCATGACTTTTAAAAATAAACCCACAGCGTGACTCGACGGCAGGGGAGAGGGGAGCATGACTCTGGTGACTCTCCTCAGCTCTTACCCTTCTGCTCGCCTTCTCTCCGACGCACTATTTTTTATTCGTCTTGGTTTGTTATTGTCCTCCCTCTCCTCCTCTCCTCCCTTCTTCCATTCGGTCTCCCTGGCAACTGCTGCATTCCAGCCTCCCTCTCTCTCCCTCTCCCTGCCTCTTTCTCTCTCTCCCTTTCCCTATCTATCTCTCTCTCTCCCTGTCTCACATCGTTGCCATGGCGACCGTGATGTGGCCTATTACCATGGCAACACACTGTCCCAATTCCACCATCAAGGGCAGGGTGTGAGGTATTAGTGTAGGAGTTGGCATACACACACACACACACACACACACACACACACACACACACACACACACACTAACCTTATAGTCTCTCTCTCACTCTCTACCTCTCCCTTTATGAACAATATAGTCCTGTCGTTGAGGTTGGGGCATACAGTACATTTGTGTAAAGCAAGCAAAACCCTGTGGTCTCACATGCACAAAGACAGAGCATGTCATGACAGACGTGAATATAAGTGCCCCTCCCCCCCTCACAGGTAGAGCTCCTATAGGCACAACCATAACAGAGTGCAGTAGAGATGGATGTTATTGCTACATTCCAATGCCATATTGTGATAGATATTTTGTATATTTTTGACATATATTTCCAGAAAAATGGGTATGATGGTATTTTGACATACAAATGATTGTTAAAAAAGAGATGGAAAAGACTCATTGTGGGAGTTTTGTGAAGACAAATATGTAATTAGTGCATTTGTGAGGTGATAAAGTCAAGTACAAATATCTATGAGAGTAAGATTATGATCACGTGTGTACTGGTATGTGATATGACAAGTAGACGGAGAGCAGGACAAAGAACATTGAGTTCAGTTCCACATCTTGATTAGACCCTGCCTGTTCCTTCACTCTCTCTCACTCTCTCGCTCTCTCGCTTTCTCGCTCTGTGCATCCATAGCAACAAGCTTGCCGTATACGACACCTTCCTTCCTGTTACTAATCTGACAATTAAAAGACCTTGCTGGTATTAGCCTCTTATTCAAACAGGCCAAAGCATCCCCAGATTTCATGTATGTACAGTATGTACATGTATGCCCTGTGGCATACATGTACATACATCTGTGTGTGGCATAACCCTCTTTTCAGAGAGGCCATGAATGAGATCAGTGTAGATCCGAAGAGAAAATTATTAGGATGTTATGACAATTTGTATTTGTCATCACAGTCACGGTTTAAAAAACTGACGTAAATGCTGCCCAACATCAACCAAAGTTAGCCACAGTCTCCCAGACACAGGTACGCAGGCGCTGCATGCAACATGGGTATGTTTACAATGTCATTTTCAGACAACATGGCGGAAAACGGTGACAGCGCTCCATCTAAGAGGACTAAATCTGAAGTGTGGCCGCATTACCGCGATGAAGTTGGTTTGAAGTTTGATATTTGTTTGATATTCGATTTTGATTTACCGTATAATAAGACACGACAAAGCACCCCAGCTGAAATACATGCTCTAGGTCATGGAAACTACAGAAAACAACAATATTTCTTGTCGCTATCAATATTTATCCGAGAAATGTTTCACCGCACTCTCCCCATATATCTTCAATGGCTCCTGTCTGAGTAAGGGACCGTCTGCAAATTCCACATTTCACCTACGGTCTGACTAAGGGACCATCTGCAAGTTGCACATTTCACCTGCGGTCTGAGTAAGGGACCATCTGTAAACTACACATTTCATGGTTGTCAATGAAAACAAATAGACTATAATCACCTTTACACCTAATCAAAGGCACATTTATAAGAAAACACATTTAGAAGAATATTCACTAAACATCCATAAAATGGCCTTTCTTACTCCACAATACAGTGTGTTACTTGCTACAAATGTCATTGAAAGGGAAATTACATGGCAGAAATCTAAAGTTTTTCAGAGGAATATTGACTGAAGATCTACTAAATTACATTGTATCATTCTGATTGTTGTAGTTGTCGCCAATTGCAGTGGGTGACTTAAATGAGTCCAACTTTGTGGGCGGGGTAGTGATTTTTGTTATTTAAATATTCACTAGAAATCTACCAAAAAACATTTTCTCATTCTGTTTGCTGTACTAGTCGGCAATATAGGGGTCTCACTTACTACACCTTACATTTTTTTGAAAAGTCCAATATTGTGGGCGGGGCACTGATTCTTTTTTAAATATTCACAAAAAAATCATCAAAATGACTTTTTCTCATTCTGTTTGCTGTAGTAGTCAGCAATGGCGGGGTCCCACTTACTACACCTAACTGTTTTTTGAAAAGTCCAATTTGTGGGCGAGGCAGTGATTTAATTCTTTTAAATATTCACAAAAAATCATCAAAGGACTTTTTCCTCATTCCGTTTGCTGTAGTAGTCGACAATATAGGGGTCTCACTGACTACACCTTATGGTTTTATGAAAAGTCCAACATTGTGGGCGGGGCAGTGATTTTATTTTTGGAAATATTCACAAAAAATCATCAAAATGACTTTTTCTCATTCCGTTTCCTGTAGTAGTCGGTAATATAGGGGTGTCACTTACTACACCTTACAGTTTTATGAAAATTCCAACATTGTAGGCGGGGCAGTGATTTAAAAAAATATATATTCACTACAAATCCTCAAAATGACTTTTTCTCATTCTGTTTGCTGTAGTAGTTGGCAATCACAGGATCCCATTTACTACACCTTACTGTTTTATGAAAAGTCCAAAATTGTGGGCGGGGCAGTGATTAAATGTTTAGAAATATTCACTGAAAATCATCAAAATGATTTTTTCTCATTCCGTTTTGTGTAGTAGTCGGCAATATAGGGGTCTCACTTAATACACCTCACGGTTTTATGAAAAGTCCAAAATTGTGGGCGGGGCAGTGATTAAATGTTTTTAAATATTCACCAAAAATCATCAAAAGGACTTTTTCTCATTCCGTTTGCAGTAGTAGTTGGCAATATCGCTTACGACACATTACCTTTTTTTTTTTAAGTCAAATTTTGTGGGTGGGGCAGTGTTTTTAGATATTTCTTTAATGAAATATTCACAAAAAATCGACAAAACTACTTTTTATCATTCTGATTGAAGTACTTCCAAAACTCCAGTATCTTGCTTATTACATGTGAGATTTCTGTGCAAAGTGAACTTCTATACAAGCAGTAGTCATTCATTTCTGGGGATATATAATTATTAGAAATCAACTAAAACAGATTGACTATTTATTCTGTTTGACATTTCTTTTTCCATGGCTTTCCTTGCCCATCTAACTGCTGCACGCTACTTGTGTTTGAAAGGACGTTAACATGCTTTAACTAACTTGGTTGTGATTGGCCAGTGTTGAGGCAAAAAGATGGAACTCTCCAATTTTGCCATTTTTCAAGATTCACTTCAGTTCCTCATCACATCAGCTCACTTGACTTTGCCTAAAAGACTGCAAGTCCCATAATGCACCACCAACAGGCCAGTGCAGGCAGCTCATTACTCATTAAGTTGGAACACCTGCAAATGGAAAGTCTCTCTCAGCAAACATCTCAGCAGAGAGAGAGGGGCAAACAAGGATTCAACTCATGGTACAACCAAAGAAGCCACTGGTACTGTAACAAGACTTTTATTGTGATGATTATTTGATATTGGGAGTACTGCTATAGTCATTGATGGTAGGATGTATTGTTTGATGAATTGTACAATAATAACCAAGCAGCACACAGCATACAGGCAGCATGCATATCAGTTTGCTGCATGCATATGAGTTTGGCTTTTTGTTTGAGTGTACTTAGTTGATTGTTCAATTTATATAGATGTTTGATGTGCTTTCTTAAAACACCAATGCTGCATACTGTTTGCATTCATTTAAACAGTCTTTCAGTCATTAGTTGGGATTGTTTCAGCAATTCCACCTGTTGTAATCCTTGGTACTTATTTCATTCATTTGTTGTATTGAAATTGTTTGAAATTTATTTTGTATAACTTTTGCTTTTTGTGTTTTGAAGGTTTTCAACCTGATCGACAACCAGTCAACAGACAAATAAGGAAAAAATAAATATTGAGCTGTGTTGGAAAGAGTTGTCCCATGTGTCCTTTGGGGTTCATGTACCAGGCCATTTCAACTTGGGCAAGAGTTGAACAAAAACCTAAGAACTTGACAGCCAGTGGCCACATGATTAATGAACGAGTGGAGCTGTCCAGCGCGCTGAAAGTTACCACCGGTGCTGTCGCATGTGTGCGTGTCGGTGTTCGCTGTTCATTTTCTATGGTGCTGAAGTGCATGCGTTTGAATCCATATGGCAACACGTCAAAGTCAAGTCAAGTAATAGTGTTTTATTGTCACATGTACATCACATCCTGAACAGTGGAAATCTTGAGGAAGTAGGCAACAAAATTGCTAGGAGAGAACATAAAATAAAAGATCTTTATTAATCCACACATGTAATGGTCACAGAACACACAGCAGGAAGTGGTGGCCGCCAAACACACACGCGCATGCAGGGAGGGTGGCCCGCAGAAATTTGTCCTCTGCATTTAACCGGCATCTCATTCTAGCTGACCCAGCGAGCACGGTCGGGCAAGCCATTTTCGCAACTGGCGACCCAGGGACCAGCACAAACTCCCAGGTTTTAAGTCCCACATCTTTGGTCCTGGGACGGTGGGACCAGGAGAAGCCGATCTTTCACATGTTTTTTTTAATTGGGGTTCTTTACTCTGTAAGGAGACCCCCACCGGAGCAGCGGGAGAGAACATGCCAAACTCGCACACAGAAAAGGTTGGGAGATTCACCCCCACCTGGGCACCCCAGAATCCAATAGCGCCCCCAGGCGGGCGAATCGATCCCAGGACCTTCTTGCTGTGAGGCAGCAGTGCAAGCACTGTGCCACCGTATAATATAAATATATATTAGGGCTGTCAAACGATTACAATTATTTATAGTGATTTTGTGTCGTTAATCGATTAATCCCAAGTTTTTTTTATTGGCTCAAACAAATGATTTTTGAAAGTGAAAAGCAGTGTGTTTTGTTACAGCCATATGAATGGAAAATATAAGCAGCATCCAATGTATTTTTTATTACAATAAAAAAAATCCAATATAAAACAAATTTTTGTAGCCACTGCCAGGGCAGTAACATTTTCATATTTTTATCTAGGTAATTCGGGGGTGCTCCGAATTAACGGAGCACTCCCAGGTGGTGAGGATGGGCAGCACCACCTCAGAGCCGCTGACCCTCAACACTGGAGCCCCTCAGGGATGCCGGTGGTTGGGCCCCCTCTCCTCTACTCCCTGGTACACCCACGGACTGCATGGGCTATGCACAGCTCCAACCGTCTTCATCAAGTTTTGCTGACCGCCACGGACAGTGTTGGGGTCGTGATCGGCCGAACGACGACGGAGACAGCCTACAGGGAGGAGGTTGGTATCACTGGCAGCAGTCGGTGCCACAGAAAACAACCGTCGCCTAAACGTCAAGAAGACCAAGGAGCTGATCGTCGGACTACAGGAAGCGGAGGAAGAGAGCACGCCCCCATCTCCATCGACGGAGCTGCAGTGGAGAGGGTCAGCAGCTTTCAAGTTCCTCGGCGTGCACATCTCCGAGGACCTCACATGGACCACGCACACCACACACGTGGTGAAAAGGCCCCAACAACGCCTTGTATTTCCTCAGGCGACTGAAGGAAATTCAACATGTGCCCCCGCGATCCTCAGAACATTCTACTCCTTGTACCATCGAGAGTGTTTCCTCACAGGATGCATCACCGTCTGGTACGGGAACTGCACCGCACTGGAGCGTAAAACACTACAGAGGGTGGTGCGGACGGCCCAGTACACTCGTTGGAGGTGAGCTTCCCCTCCCTCCTGGATATAATAACCAGGGCGGTGGCGTGGCCAAGGCCAAACGGATATTAAAGACAATAACCACCCCAGCCACCGAACTGGTACACACTCCTACCCGTCAGGCAGGCGATACCGCAAGTATCAAATGCCACACCAAGCAGAATTCAGAGACAGCTTCCACAAGTTCAGGCCATCAGGCTGCCTGAAACAAGTTCGGGCATCCAAATGTCCTAAATGCTAGTGCTAAGTGTTGGTGCTTAGTGCTGTGGTGTTACTGCTAGTGCTGGTCCTGGTGCTAGTGTTACTGCTAGTGCTGGTGCTGGTGTTAGTGCTAGTCCTGGTGCCAACTGCTGGTGCTAGTGTTGTAATCGACTGTCTGAAGGTATCCTGTGACATTCTGTGAATGTCAGCATACAGCATATAACAATGTATATTTAGTACATCGATTTATATGTGTATGGATATTTTACTGTATATTTACTGTATTACTGTATTTTACTTTAGATTTAATTTACTTATTTTATATAGAATCCTATATATAGTTTATTTCTATTTTGTAATTTCTTATAATTACTATCTTATAATTACTGTCGGCTGTCGGGGTTTTGCACATAAAGTTTTTAACTCATTGCTTTATACTAAACGTGTAAACTGTGAAGTTACAATAAAAATACTTGACTTGACTTGACTGAAGTTGGCACCTGGTATAACCGCTTACAAATCAAAATTTACTAACAAAACGAGCAGCACCAACCTGATCAACAGTCCTCTATACGAGGTAATGGATAGGAGTCCGGTTTTGTCACCATGTTCACTTTCCTATAATCAGTGCAAAACCTAAATGTGTCATCGGATTTTTTAACGAGTATGCAAGGCGATGCCCAACTCGAATATGACGATTTCGCTAATCCATTATCAAGAAGATATTGAACACTCATTTAAACTTTTACCTTTATCTGGTGAAACACGATAAAACCTCTGTCGGATAGGCTGTGCCTCTCCCACATCTATGTCGTGTTCAATCAGACTCGTACAGGTTGGTGTGTCGGAAAACAAACAAGAATATTCAAAAATTTAAATTTTCAACTCATCTCGTTGTTGCATACTTAAATGACCCAACAGGTCGTTCAGCTCAGCTAATGTCTCTGAGTTGTTCAAACGAGCCTGTAGGACTGCATCGTCGGGGCCACGCACATCATCCTCCGCTGCCACCGGAGATGCCTCTGGTGCGCCCTGCGCAACGACGAGACCCATAGATATCTGCTCAGCATTATTACCCACTGACTGATGAAAAATAAGGCTTAAGAAGGTTAACATGACAAAGTTGCGTAGACCTCCTACGCTCAGGTGTAGCGACTACATAGTTATTTTCAGAAACCTTACGCATGACAGTGTATGGACCAGAATATTTTGCCCCGAAAGGTGAACCAGGGATGGGCGACAACCTGATCACCCGGGCTAAAAACTCTCACTTCTGTCTTTTGATCATAATGACGTTTCATTTTCTGTTAAATTATCACTTGCCATTTTCCATGCTACAAACAATCTGCGGCGAAAGCCATGAACATAATCAGCCAAGCCACGGGGTGGCTCCAATGTGTCCAAATCACCGCTCAACACTGACAAGGACGTGCGCACCTTGTGGCCGAAAACTAAATAATTGGGGCTAAACCCGGTGCTTTCCTGCACAACCGCGCGAGCCGGCAATAATAGCCACGGTAGACCGTCCTCCCACTCCCTTTTCATCTCCACGCAATAAGCGCGGAGCAAAGACTTGAGAGTGGCGTGAAAACGTTCAAGAGTCCCCTGGCTCTGTGCGTGGTACGCACTACTCATGTTATGTTTTATGCGCAACTGTTTCAGGGCTGCCGCAAATGTTTTTGACGTGAAGTTCGAACCGCGATCACTTTGGATGATTTTCGGAATTCCAAAGATCGACATGAACTGAGATGAAGACTTGACTACAGACCTCGTAGTAATCGTCCTTAAGGCATAAGCAGCGGGGTAACAAGTAGCCTGGCACATTACTGTAAACAGATAAATATTGCCAGATTTCGATTGGGGCAAAGGACCTACACAGTCAATAATTAGATGTTCAAAAGGAGTGCCTACTGACGGGATGGGCTGTAGGGGTGCAGGTTTAATAACAGTGTTCGGTTTACCAGCAATTTGACAAACGTGACAAGACTTAACCAACCTCGCTACATCCCTCCTTACCCGCGGCCAATAGAAATGCCGTAATAATCGACTGTAGGTTTTCTTTACCCCGAAGTGACCAGACGTTCCCCCGTGTGCTATTTGTAACGCCACATCACGAAATTCCTCAGGCATCACCACCTGCATAACTTGATCTGCCACATCATTATCAGCATAGGGTGACCACCTGCGAAGCAACAAACCATTTTGTACACAGTAATCATGATCGGAATTCCTGTCATCCAAAGTCAAAGCAAAATATTTCTCCAACCTATTATCGTTTTTCTGGGCCTCAATAACCTCAGCCCGCGACAATGGTGCTGGCAATTCGGGAATAAATAATCGAGCGACAGTGTCTCGAGATACTTCAGAGGGTTTCGCAGCTTGCGCACGGGCCATTTCCCGCGTCACCGCGCAAGCCGTAAAAACCTCTGGGAAATCTCGCAGACAACCATCTGGCTGTGCTGACGACGTAGCCTCATTCTTTACCACAGGCGGAGGTGACTTTTGCTCAGGGAAAACACAATCCCGACCAACGTTATTCCCAATAATCAGGTCAATACCATCCATTGGTAACGATGGACGCACGGCAATGGTTACGTCACCATTCACAAAGCCAGAGAATAATTGGATTCGGTGCAGCGGCACAGGGAAAGACTGAAGCCCAATTCCCCGAATTAAAACAAAACTCCCAGTATCTGAAATGGACGAGAAGGGCAGCGCTGATTGACAGATAAAACTTTCCGACGCACCGGTGTCCCGTAATATTTTGACCGGGACCCTGCGAGCGTCTCCAACCATTGACACAAACCCCTCGGTGATAAACGGAGCATAATCAGATTCTTTCGTTATCGCCGGTGCATCACAAGACATTTGCCCAACATTTACTTTCTCACAATTTCTTAGACTCATTAGCCTTCAACTGAGGTGCCTTCGACTTCACATCTCTCACATGCGCGGCCGAAATCGAAGAGACGCAGCCAACATCTTTAACACTGCTCTCTTTACGAGCCTTTCAAGGCTGGACATGCCCACTTCCAGTGGCCCACTTCAAAACAAAAATTGCAAGT
This sequence comes from Coryphaenoides rupestris, assembly GCA_002895965.2. Classification (NCBI taxonomy): domain Eukaryota; kingdom Metazoa; phylum Chordata; class Actinopteri; order Gadiformes; family Macrouridae; genus Coryphaenoides; species Coryphaenoides rupestris. The sequence continues at coordinate 815,772 of PIJE02000038.1, read as the reverse complement.
ATTTTTGTCATCGGTCTCTCGTGCTTTATTACGAGGCACAGGGTCATAGATTTTGCAGGATGGGACTTAGGCAGGATTCGGACCTCGCAGGAGGACCCGCATTAAAACGAACCAGACCAATGCTTTTACGATTGTTTGTCATAACTTGGAGTAAACAGACGCACATTGATTTTTATGAGTTAACAAAAAGCCATCAGCGAGGACAGCAGCCTCGGCAGCTGTCTTCGCCTTCATGTTCGTTCAGATAAGTGGCAATTCGTTCGGGCAATGTGTTCTTAAACTGCTCCAGAATAAGTAGATCGCACAAACCATCAAATGTATCCACCCCCTCTGCTGCTGGGCCCCCCCCCCCCCCCATCAGAACTGCAAATTAACGGACCCCCCCCATCAGAACCGTGAATTAACGGATCCCCCCCATCAGAACCGTGTCAGAACTACCTGGCTCAGAGCAGGAATGACATTTAGGAGACCACACCGATAGTACTTTTTAAACAATAATTTATTAAATAAATACTCAAAAGTCAAAATCAAAGATATCAGTTTGTGTATAGATCAAACAAAAGGGTCAGTAATGTAAAAGTGTAGAGGTGCGGAGAGAAAAGGGCTGCAGCCAGCCCTCAGTAGCGGAAGGCCAGAGCAGCAGATCAGAGAGCGAGCTGCAGCGGAGGAACTGCTTTTATACTCCCTCCAATCAGCAGCCCATTAGCCGCCAAGCTAAACCCAACAGCTCCCCCTGCAGACCAGGAGGGAGAGAGACAGAAATATGTTAATATGCAAGACCAGGTGGAGTGAGGCGAACCCAGCATGGCATCACTCCCCCCACAAAACAGAGACCCATAATCATGGGACTCTGGAATCTGACACAATTCCCAAACACCCATAATAATAAACAAACAAACCTAACCCAAATACCAAGTGCCTGAACAGTATTCTGAAAGAACCATTCACTCACTCACAACACTTATCCACAAACATGAGCAAAGTGACAAATTCTCACCCACAGCCTCCTAATCCCACCATCCAGCAGATTCTGGTGCCTGGACAGCAATTTAAGGAATAGAGACAGGACAGTAGGAAAATAAACACCACTATTACTCATCTAGAGCACGAGACAAGGTATCAGCCATTACATTTTCAGTGCCCTTGATGTGTCGAATAACTAATCTATAAGGTTGCAAGAAGAGTGCCCACCGCATAAGCCGTTGGTTGGCATTCTGCAGCGAGTGAAGAAAAGTGAGAGGATTGTGATCCGAGAACACCACAACCGGATGTAAACCACCACCCACATAGACCTCAAAGTGTTGGAGTGCCCAGATAAGAGCCAGGGCCTCCTTTTCAATCGTCGAATAATGAAATTGATGCTTATTAAATTTTCGCGAAAAATAACAAACAGGCCTATCAACGCCATTCTTATCCCTTTGCAGGAGTACTGCACCTGCCCCCACCTGGCAACCTGGATCTGAAACGGCTGGTCCAATTGGCGCCGCCAGGACAGGCGCAGAACTCAACAGCAATTTGGCGTTATCAAAAGCCTGCTGACACTCAGCAGTCCATTTAAATTTCACAGATCCTTTCAATAGGTTAGTGAGAGGCGCGACAACAGATGAAAAATTACAGCAAAAACTCCTGTAATAACCGATCATACCCAAAAATCGCATTATTTCTTTTTTGGTGACTGGAGGTGGAAACTTATCGATAGCCAAGACCTTAGCCCTGACTGGTCGTACTTTGCCTTGCCCCACCACCTTGCCCAAATAAACTACGGTGGCCTGGGCAAACTCGCATTTTGCCAGATTAACTGAGTGTTGCTGCCACCAACCGCTCAAACAGTGCACGAATGCATGATACATGTATGGCCCAAGTATCAGCATAACACACGACATCGTCAAGGTAAACAGCGCACCCCTCTAACCCTGCAACAACTCTATTCATCAATCGCTGAAAAGTTGCTGGAGCATTGCGTAACCCAAAGCTCATCCTGGTGTAAGAATAAAGCCCTGTTGGTGTTATAAAAGCTGATATTTCCTGTGCCCTTGGAGTAAGAAGATGGCGCCGTACGTGATGGCTGCCGTGTTGCGAGCTCTCGTATGCCGACGAGGTTTTTTGTTATTTATTCTTTTAATTGCGACTATCTTTGCACAAGAAGTTAGCAGCAAGTTCACTTACGACAGTTGTACACTTCTGGAGATTAGAACGACAGTCGCTCGCCGCCTACCGGAGTTTTTCAAGTCTTTCGACTCGGACGTCCCACCTGGAGTCGCGGCTGGATTATCTCCGTCCATCTTAGGCGCGATCAGCCGCAGGCGTCGCCGACGGAGAGGGAAGCGAGCCGGCGTGCTGGTCAGGCTGAGACGTCGTGCCAATCGTCCTCCACTACCCACCATTCTACTGGCTAATGTACAGTCTCTGGACAATAAGTTATGCGAGCTACAGGCTCGTATCCAATTCCACCGGGAAACAAAAGACAACTGCATCATCTGCCTGACGGAGACATGGATGTCGGAGGGGGTTGCCGACTCAGCCATCGAGCCGACAGGATTTTCCGTCCACCGCGCGGACAGAACAAAGGCTCTCTCCGGTAAAGATCGTGGAGGGGGGGTCTGTCTCATGATAAATAGATCTTGGTGCAACCAGAGTCATGTGCAGACCCTCAAGTCTTTCTGTTCCCCGGACCTGGAGTACCTGATGCTTATGTGCCGACCATTCTGGCTACCGCGGGAGTTTACAGCAGTAACCGTGACTGCTGTGTACATTCCCCCTCAAGCCAACACGGACGTAGCGCTGAAGGAGCTTTATGGGGCTATCAGCGAACAGGAGTCGGCTCACCCGGAGGCTGCTTTCATCGTGGCGGGGGACTTCAATAAGGCGAACCTGAAGAAAGTTCTCCCGAAGTTCTACCAACACATCACAAGCAACACACGGGGGGAACGAATTCTGGATCACTGTTACACCCCCTTCCGGGACGGCTACAAGTCCCTCCTCCGCCCACCGTTCGGCAAATCAGATCACCGCTCGATCCAACTACTCCCCGCCTACAGGCAGAGACTGAAGCAGCAACCAATCGCTGTGAAGGAGGTCCAATGCTGGTCGGACCAATCAGAGTCTATGCTGCAAGATTGTTTTGATCACGTGATCTGGGATGCGTTCAGGGTTGCGTCGGACAATAACATCAGCGAGTACGCGTCCTCAGTCACCGGGTTCATTAAGAAATGCATAGATGACGTTGTTCCTACTAAGTCGGTTCGGATTTATCCCAACCAGAAACCATGGATTAATGGCGATGTTCGCGCCGCACTCCGCGCGCGTAACGCCGCCTTTGACTCTGGGAATATGGTGGAATATACGAGAGCCCGCTACGACCTCCGCAAGACCATCGGCTCTGCCAAGCGGGAGTATAAGAACAGGGTGGAGGACAAATTCAAGAGCCACGACGTGAGGGGTGTGTGGAAGGGGCTGCAGACTATCACGGACTTCAGAGGGAGAACCAGCGGTGTAGAGAACTCCTCTACCTCCCTCCCTGGCGAGCTAAACACCTTCTTCGCCCGGTTCGACGTGAACGGCAGCCCGCCGAAGTCAGCGCTGCCTGAGGAGGCCAGCCTGCTGAACATCTCAGAGGCTGACGTGCGCAGAGCCTTCAAGCGGGTGGACATCCGGAAGGCGGCGGGACCAGACCACATCCCGGGGCGCGTCCTCAGAGCATGCGCAGACCAGCTGGCAGGAGTCTTCGCAGACATCTTCAACCTGTCCCTGTCCCAGGCTGTTGTTCCCGAGGTCTTCAAGATGTCCATCATCGTGCCTGTCCCTAAACACCCCAAGGTAACCTGCCCGAATGACTGGAGACCTGTAGCCCTCACCTCGATTGCCAGTAAATGCTTCGAGAGGCTGGTCAAGGACTTCATTTGTTCCATGTTGCCTGCCACACTGGACCCATGGCAATTTGCTTACCGTCAAAACAGATCCACCGACGACGCCATTGCCATGGCACTTCACACTGCCCTCTCTCACCTGGAGGGGAAGAACTGTTGTGTGAGAATGCTGTTTGTGGACTTCAACTCAGCGTTCAACACCATAGTTCCTGCCAAGCTCGACACCAAGCTCAGGAGTCTAGGCCTGCACCCGACCATGTGCAGCTGGATACTGGACTTCCTGTCGGGCCGCCGCCAGGTGGTGAGGATGGGCAGCACCACCTCAGAGCCGCTGACCCTCAACACTGGAGCCCCTCAGGGATGCGTGTTGAGCCCTCTCCTCTACTCCCTGTACACCCACGACTGCATGGCTATGCACAGCTCCAACGTCTTCATCAAGTTTGCTGACGACACGACAGTGTTGGGTCTGATCGCCGACGACGACGAGACAGCCTACAGGGAGGAGGTTGGATCACTGGCACAGTGGTGCCAAGAAAACAACCTCGCCCTAAACGTCAAGAAGACCAAGGAGCTGATCGTGGACTACAGGAAGCGGAGAGGAGAGCACGCCCCCATCTCCATCGACGGAGCTGCAGTGGAGAGGGTCAGCAGCTTCAAGTTCCTCGGCGTGCACATCTCCGAGGACCTCACATGGACCACGCACACCACACACGTGGTGAAAAAGGCCCAACAACGCCTGTATTTCCTCAGGCGACTGAGGAAATTCAACATGTGCCCCCGCATCCTCAGAACATTCTACTCTTGTACCATCGAGAGTGTTCTCACAGGATGCATCACCGTCTGGTACGGGAACTGCACCGCACTGGAGCGTAAAACACTACAGAGGGTGGTGCGGACGGCCCAGTACATCGTTGGAGGTGAGCTTCCCTCCCTCCTGGATATATACACCAGGCGGTGCGTGGCCAAGGCCAAACGGATTATTAAAGACAATAACCACCCCAGCCACGAACTGTACACACTCCTACCGTCAGGCAGGCGATACCGCAGTATCAAATGCCACACAAGCAGATTCAGAGACAGCTTCCACAGTCAGGCCATCAGGCTGCTGAACAAGTTCGGCATCAATGTCTAAATGCTAGTGCTAAGTGTTGGTGCTAGTGCTGTGCTGGTGTTACTGCTAGTGCTGGTCCTGGTGCTAGTGTTACTGCTAGTGCTGGTGCTGGTGTTAGTGCTAGTCCTGGTGCCAACTGCTGGTGCTAGTGTTGTATCGACTGTCTGAAGGTATCCTGTGACATTCTGTGAATGTCAGCATACAGCATATAACAATGTATATTTTAGTACATCGATTTATATGTGTATGGATATTTTACTGTATATTTACTGTATTTACTGTATTTTACTTTAGATTTAATTTACTTATTTTATATAGAATCCTATATATAGTTTTATTTCTATTTTGTAATTTCTTATAATTACTATTCTTATAATTACTGTCGGCTGTCGGGCGTTTTGCACATAAAGTTTTTAACTCATTGCTTATACTAACGTGTAAACTGTGAAGTTACAATAAAAATACTTGACTTGACTTGACTTAAGTGGCACCTGGTAATAACCCTTTAACAAATCAAATTTACTAACAAAACGAGCAGCACCAACCTGATCAACAGTCCTCTATACGAGGTAATGGATAGGAGTCCGGTTTTGTCACCATGTTCACTTTCCTATAATCAGTGCAAAACCTAAATGTGTCATCGGATTTTTTAACGAGTATGCAAGGCGATGCCCAACTCGAATATGACGATTTCGCTAATCCATTATCAAGAAGATATTGAACACTCATTTAAACTTTTACCTTTTATCTGGTGAAACACGATAAAACCTCTGTCGGATAGGCTGTGCCTCTCCCACATCTATGTCGTGTTCAATCAGACTCGTACAGGTTGGTGTGTCGGAAAACAAACAAGAATATTCAAAAATTAAAATTTTCAACTCATCTCGTTGTTGCATACTTAAATGACCCAACAGGTCGTTCAGCTCAGCTAATGTCTCTGAGTTGTTCAAACGAGCCTGTAGGACTGCATCGTCGGGGCCACGCACATCATCCTCCGCTGCCACCGGAGATGCCTCTGGTGCGCCCTGCGCAACGACGAGACCCATAGATATCTGCTCAGCATTATTACCCACTGACTGATGAAAAATAAGGCTTAAGAAGGTTAACATGACAAAGTTGCGTAGACCTCCTACGCTCAGGTGTAGCGACTACATAGTTATTTTCAGAAACCTTACGCATGACAGTGTATGGACCAGAATATTTTGCCCCGAAAGGTAGATCGCACAAACCATCAAATGTATCCACCCCCTCTGCTGTGCTGCCAGCGATGGAAAAAACTAACCAGATCTCTAGCCAACTCAGCGTGCGTTTGTCTTTCGGACTTTCTCCAGTTACGAAAACGTTGTCTATACGCCTCGGGAATAAGTTCGTAACACTTTAACACAGCTTCTTTGACTAATTGATAGCTCTTTCTATTAGCCGAAGGCAACGCCACAAATGCCTCCTGCCCACGACCAATCAGTACAGCTTGTAACAGCAACGTTTTGTCACTATCGTCCCATTTCTGAGCATCAGCAATATTTTCAAACAAAGAGAAAAATATGTCTGGATCGCGTTCGTTAAATTTGGGAATAAACTTAACCATGCTGGCCAAGCTAGATTGCGGAGCAGAACTCCCACCGATTTTACCCTCAGCTGACAGCTTGAGTCTGGTGCGCTCGAGCTCACGGGCCTGCTCTTGCTCATACTCAACATGTTTTAATTTCTCCATCTCTAACACACGATCTTTTTCTCTTTCATGAGCTGCAATTTCCTGTCGTTCAAGCTCTTGTTCGATTTCCCATTTCCTTTGCTCTCTTCCCGTTCCATCTCTAAATCCCTTTGCTCCAGCTCTCGTTCCCTTTCCACTCTCCTTTGCTCCCTCTCCTCCTCCCTCTCCAATTTCCTTTGATCCAACTGCATTTGTAAAAGTTATTTTTGTTGATCAAAAGTCAATTCCGTACTTTTAGGCGAGGGTGCAATTGGAACAAAAGGGTCTGGAAACGATGTGGCTGGAATAGGCTTTACAGGAATGCCCCCTGGCAACACTTGTTTTTCTTTCAAACGTTCATGAATGAAGTCAACCAGTTGTTCTTTCTTTGCCCATTTTGGCAGATTTAATTCAATTAAATAATGATCGGCAACATTCATTAATTGTTCTTTCGTAAGCGCAACCAAAAGGCTCTCAGAAGGAGCAGCCAGAAACTCGTCATACGCCGTCATACTGAAATATGCGTAGGCTATCACCAAACAACCACCAAAATGTGCTCAAAACTGCACAAAAAAATAATGCTCTTCCAATTACATTTATCCAAACACACAAAATAAATGAACAAAGTGGAACAGTTAACGCAGCAGAACAATCCAATCACGGAGCATTCCCCCTACACATTTGCCCCCCACTATACTGACCTATCTTCACACTGAGTCCGAGGACCAGGATGATTACATCATTTACTCACCAAACGCTGATGAAGTCGTACTGTCCCGACAAAAGCCAATGCAGCCGGTTCTTCATAGCGGTGCCCTGGCCCAGACACAGTGACACGGCAGCCTAACAAACCCAGCGCGGAAGCGCTCTCAACCGGGGATGACGTTTAGCTCCACCAGATCAGTCGCTCCGCTACGAAAACCGCCATCACACTTCGCAAAACAAAAGTGGCCGGAATAAATGTTACACCATGCTCCCCATTTACCTCTAAACAAAGGTTTCTACCAAACAAATCAGTGTGGAACTCCCCCCAAAACAAACACGAGCAAAAACCGGTAGGCCCAAACTACTACTACCAGGCCTACGCCCACTGCTTCCATTCACAGAAAGCGCCGATTACGTAGCTCTACACACCTCACGAGGAATTATAGTAGCCTACTTCCAATTTTCGGGATCAAATGGCTAGACGAGCCCCCAAATGTCAGAACTACCTGGCTCAGAGCAGGAATGACATTTAGGAGACCACACCGATAATACTTTTTAAACAATCATTTATGAAATAAATTACTCAAAAGTCAAAATCAAAGACATCAGTTCGTGTATAGCTCAAACAAAAGTGTGGTGCACATCAGTAATGTAAAAGTGTAAAAGTGTAGAGGTGCGGAGAGAAAAGAGAACAAGGCTGCAGCCAGCCCTCAGTAGCGGAAGGCCAGAGCAGCAGATCAGAGAGCGAGCTGCAGCGGAGGAACTGCTTTTATACTCCCTCCAATCAGCAGCCCATTAGCCGCCAAGCTAAACCCAACAGCTCCCCCTGCAGACCAGGAGGGAGAGAGACAGAAATATGTTAATGCAAGACCAGGTGGAGTGAGGCGAACCCAGCATGGCATAGCCGGGCGTGAACAACCGCAAATTAACGGACCCCCCCCATCAGAACCGCAAATTAACGGATCCCCCCCCGCCTCCCCAGAGACGCTGACTCGGAGCCCGTTGCGCGCCTCACGGTAGCGTCATTGCGCATCCTTGGCGCAATTTCTGTGATGTCCACCAATGTCCTAAACAACAACACGTCCTTGCTTGAAGTACTGATGGTGATAAACGAATCAAAAGGTCAAACTACGTAATTGCGTTAATGGCGTAAAAAAAATGTGTGGCGTTAACGCGTTAATAACGCGTTAACTTTGACAGCCCTAATATATATACATGTAGATGTATAGAAAGAAATATGTAATTATAACTACATTTAAGAAAATATCCATTATCCTTAGTCTAAGAAAAAATCTCATTAATCATGTAATTGTGAAATTATTATGTGTTCAGAGAGAAAAGGCCGTCTTAAGTTAGGATCTCACATGGAACGAGGTCGATAATATTGCTCCATCAGCTCTCTCTCTTGCTCTATCTCACTATCTCTCCCTCCCCCTCTCTCTCTCTGTTGCTTTGTATACCTCCCCCCTCTCTGTTTTCACTCTCTCTCTTTTATCTTCTTTCATCTTCATAAGTGGAACCCAGACTCTCTTTAAAATAAAATGTCATATTTCCATAATCCCCTTTCCTCTTTCCTCCACCTTAGTGACTATGATTCTCATAAAGAGGGGGTATTCTAGAGAATGCTTAGCCTAGTGTGTGCCTGGATGTTTGGCATTCTGGGCTATTGTTTCAGGAACACATCACCATGTTAATTTGTCATCTTTGGATAACAGGATCAGCAGAACAAGATGCAAACGTCTCAGTGCTTATAAATCTAATCAGCGGATGTAATGTAAACCTATGTGTCATCTTCATCATCATCTTTCCTGAGCTCCAAGTTTAATCAATGTATCCACCAGCCGTAGACACACACATGCAGGCTCATACAGATATGGTTGCCTCGCAGCATGATTTGCATCCTCTGTTGATTTCTCAGAGAAAGTTATTAATTATTTACTATAGGGTTTAAAGGTTAACTCTTTTCAGACTAACTTAGACAATGATCAGTCAATAAATACTGAAAGTAGAACTTCAATTGCTCTTCATTCACATGTTTTCATTTTGTTTCAGCACCATCCCACTTCATGCATGTAGTCCAATAAAAAACAGAACTGTGTTTCTCAGGCCTTTTATATGATTTTAATTCCCAAGGGATGTTTTCATTTAAAAATAAATAAATAAAAAAAGCTTAAGGATAAATAAAACCTCAGCGCTTTTCACTTAATTCCTCAACTGTGTCCATTTCCCTTGCCATCGTCTCACTCCCAGAGAGCCTGCTGATGGAGCTATGAAGCCTATCAGTGTTGGGAAAGTTCACTTTCTACAACTAGTTCAAAGTTCCATCCATCCATCCATTATCGTCCCGCTTATCCGGGGTCGGGTCGCGGTGGCAGCCGGCTAAGCAGGGCCCCCCAGGCTTCCTTCTCCCCAGCCACACTCTCTAGTTCCTCCTGGGGGATCCCGAGGCGTTCCCAGGCCAGACGAGATATATAATCTCTCCAGCGGGTTCTGGGTCTGCCCGGAAAACCTCCAAAGGGAGGCGCCCGGGGGGCATCCTAATCAGATGCCCGAACCACCTCAGCTGACTCCTTTCGATGGAGGAGGAGCTCTACTCCGAGCTCCCTCCAGATGTCTGAGCTCCTCACCCTATCTCTAAGGCTGAGCCCAGCCACCCTGCGGAGGAAACTCATTTTGGCCGCTTGTATCCGCGATCTCATTCTTTCGGTCACTACCCAAAGCTCGTGACCATAGGTGAGGGTTGGAACGTAGATGGACCAGTAAATCGAAAGCTTCGCCTTCTGGCTCAGCTCCCTCTTCACCACAACGGACCGGTACAGCGCCCGATCACTGCAGACGCTGCACCAATCCGTCTGTCCATCTCCCGCTCCATTTTGCCCTCACTCGTGAACAAGACCCCGAGATACTTGAACTCCTTCGCTTGGGGCAGCAACTCACTCCCAACCCGGAGGGAACACTCCACCGTTTTCCGGCAGAGAACCATGGCCTCAGACTTGGAGGTGCTGACTCTCATCCCGACCGCTTCACACTCGGCTGCAAACCGCCCCAGTGCATGCTGGAGGTCACGGTCTGATGTAGCCAACAGAACCACATCATCTGCAAAGAGCAGAGATGCAATTCTGAGGTCCCCAAACCGGACACTCTCCTCACCTCGGCTGCGCCTTGAGATTCTGTCCATGAAGATCACGAACAGAACCGGTGACAAGGGGCAACCTTGGCGGAGTCCAACACCCACTGAGAACATGCTTGACTTTGTGCCGAGAATACGGACGCAGCTCGCACTTTGTTCGTACAAGGACCGAATGGCACGTACCAACGGCCCCGGTACCCCATACTCCCGTAGTACCCCCCACATGATTCCCCGGTGGACACGGTCATAGGCCTTCTCCAAGTCCACAAAGCACATGTAGACTGGATGGGCAAACTCCCATGCGCCCCCCAACAACCCTGCGAGGGTAAAGAGCTGGTCCACTGTTCCACGGCCAGGACGGAATCCGCATTGTTCCTCCTGGAGCTGAGGTTCGACAATCGGCCGGAGCCTCCTTTCCAGCACCCTGGAATAAACTTTCCCGGGGAGGCTGAGCAGTGTGATACCTCGATAGTTGGAGCACACCCTCCGGTCCCCTATCTTGAAAATGGGGACCACCACCCCGGTCTGCCACTCCACAGGTACTGTCCCCGACCTCCACGCTACATTGACTAGGCGTGTCAGCCACGACAGCCCGACAATATCCAGAGCCTTCAGCATCCCAGGGCGAATCTCATCCACACCTGGCGCCTTGCCACTGAAGAGCTTTTTGACTACTTCAGCGACCTCTACCAAGGATATGGGTGAGACTTCCCTCGAGTCTTCAGACTCTGCCTCTTCCCCAGAGGACGTACTGGTCGGGTTCAGGAGCTCCTCAAAGTGTTCTTTCCACCGCCCGACAATATCCTCAGTCTGGGTCAGCAGTTCTCCTCCCCGACTGAGCACAGCCTGAGCCAAGCCCTGCTTTCCCTTCCTGAGTCGCCGGACAGTTTGCCAGAACCTCCTTGAGGCCAACCGAAAGTCCTGCTCCATGGCCTCCCCGAACTCCTCCCACACCTGGGTTTTTGCTTCAGCAACCGCTGAAGCTGCAGTCCTTTTGGCCTCCCGGTACCTGTCTGCTGTTTCAGGAGACCCCTGGGCCAACCAGGCCCGAAAGGCCTCCTTCTTCAGCCTGACGGCTTCCTTCACCGCTGGTGTCCACCAACGGGTTCTTGGGTTGCCGCCACGACAGGCACCAACAGCCTTTTGACTACAGCTCCGAGCTGCAGCCTCTACAATGGAGGCTCTGAACATGGCCCACTCATGTTCCATGTCCCCAACCTCCCCCGGGATGCACGAGAAGTTCTTCCGGAGGTGGGAGTTAAAGACCCTACGGACAGGGGCTTCCACCAGATGTTCCCAGTTCACCCTCACTACATGTTTGGGTTTACCAGGTCTGTATGGCAGCCTCCCGCGCCATCTGATCCAACTCACCACCAGGTGGTGATCAGTTGACAGCTCTGCTCCCCTCTTCACCCGAGTGTCCAAAACATGCGGCCGCAGATCTGCTGATACGATTACAAAGTCGATCAGCGACCTTTGGCCTAAGGTGGTCCGGTACCAGGTACACTTGTGAACCACCCTATGTTCGAACATGGTGTTTCTTATGGCCAGTCCATGACTAGCACAGAAGTCCAATAACAAAACACCACTCTGGTTCAGATCGGGCAGGCCGTTCATCCCAATCACTCCCCTCCAGGTTTCTCCATCATTGCCCACGTGTGCGTTGAAGTCCCCCAGTAGAACTATGGAGTCCCCGGACGGAACCCTTTCCAGGATGTCACCCAAGGACTCCAAGAAGGCCGGATACTCTGAGCTGCTGTTTGGTGCGTAGGCACACACAACAGTCAGAGCCTTCCCCCCAGCGACTTGTAGTCGCATGGAGGCGACCCTCTCGTCCACCGGAGAGAACTCCAACACAGCGGCGCTCAGCCGGGGACTTGTGAGTATCCCCACACCCGCCTGGCGCCTCACACCCTGGGCAACTCCGGAGAAGTAGAGGGTCCAGCCCCTCTCCAGGAGTTTGGTTCCAGACCCGGTGCTGTGCGTGGAGGTGAGCCCAACCATATCTAGTTGGTACCGCTCCACCTCCCGCACCAGCTCCGGCTCCTTCCCCGCCAGTGAGGTGATGTTCCACGTCCCTAGAACCAGTCGGCGATGACGGTGATCCGCACGCCCAGGACCCCGCTTTTGCCTACCGCCCAGTATACAATGCACCCGACCCCAATGACTCTCCCTGCAGGTGGTGAGCCCACAGGGAGGTGACTCCACGTTGTCTTTTCGGGCTTGGCCCGGCCGGGCCCCGTGGATCCAGGTCCGGCCACCAGACGCTCGCCGACGAGCTCCCCTCCCAGGTCTGGCTCCAGAAGGGTGCCCCGGTTTCCCTTTGTCTGGGCGAGGTGACTGTTCTTTCCGGGAGTCTTTTCATGGGGTCTTTGAATCGCTCTTAGTCTGGCCCCTCCCCTGAGACCACTTTGCCTTGGGAGACCCTACCAGGGGCTAATGCCCCGGACAACAACACCACGATAAGGTGGCGATTCTTTGGGGGGGGTAGTTCAAAGTTCACTTCACAAATTTTAAAATGAACTAGTTCAGTTCATAGTACATAATTCAAAATGTTGAACTATGTTCACAGTTCCAAAAATGAACTAGTTCATAGTTATTTTTCAAAATTATTGCCACAGCCCATATAGAACCACAGACAGCAATTATTTTATCAGTTTTAACACTGAAACTATGTGTCAGATTTCATCTTCATATCCAATTTTGAATCCTTATCCAACCAGGGTTTACATTAGCATTGAGGGGACAGCATTCCCCCATTGTTGCTTTAACGCTTTGTTTTGATGACGCATGCGGCAGTGCGACACTGGTGGCTGGTGTTGCCAGATTGGGTGTTTTTTCCGCTACATATTAAGGCCTGTTTACGGTGTGTTTTCGCCGGGTTTTCGCCTGGAAGGCTCTATAGAAATCTGGCACCCTATTGAACGAAGTTAAACTGAGAGAGCGTGCGTTCACAGACACCAGAATGAACGCGTTCACAGTAACGTTCATCAGGCAGTAATACAGCACGTTCAGTTCACGTTCGCCCAAAAATATGAGCGAGTTCATGAACTATCGTTCAATGAACACGTTCAGGCACAACACTGGAGCCTATCGTGGTAGAGCTGCTAATTAACTCCCACTACTAATAGGGAACTGTGGGTGTCGCCTTTACTGTACATGGTTGTCACTGACAGTTTGATTCACAGCATCAGAAAAATAAAGAAGGTTTCCCCCTCATTCAAATTTAGACAACTTTTGTTTGATTGATATTTACATTGTTTGAGTTTAGGATTGTGATGTTATACACCTTGAAACAATTTACCTTAATGTTGTATGACGTTCAGTTCTCTCATTTCCACAGTGATATCATCCACTGTGTTTCAGTGTATACTCAAAGTAGGACAAAAGCTCAGTGGCATGTTGTTTTAAGCTCATGTTTCCATCTGATCCATTAAGCCTGGCTGACAACTCAACGGATTCATTAAGTGATCTATATAATTACTCACACAGGATTATGTCTTCCAGAAATAGTTAATAATAGATAAGAGAAGATAGTGTTGTTTTCATCCTAGATGGGATATTCAGGTGCCACAGATGTAGAATGAAGATAGAAACAGCAAAGAGATACAAACACCCCTTCTCCTCTCATGGTCCTGCTGTAGTATATCTGTATTATACCTGTGTAAAATGTGTAATGTGTAATGTGTGTGTGTGTGTGTGTGTGTGTGTGTGTGTGTGTGTGTGTGTGTGTCTCTGCCAGGCCCTGGGCCCCCGGCCGACCAGACTGTGGTCATCGAGGAGTTCCGCTACCTCTCCCAGAAGCTCTTTGTGTCCGTGTCTGTGTTCGCCGGCCTGGGAATCCTGTTGGGAATCATCTGCCTCACCTTCAACATCTACAACAGCAACGTTAGGTACGTTAAATATGCACATGTAACTCTGTGATTCCACTGGGCACAAAAGCGTCACATCGCATCACATCGCGTCATCTGCACGTCATCATCATACCCCACTAGGCGTGAACAGAAGTGGAGTGTCTTTTTTTCCCTTGCTTTTTTGTGTGCTTTTACAATGAGTACGTTACTTCTACGTCTGTTTTAATTGTGTCAGAGGTGTGGACTCGAGTCACATGACTTGGACTCGAGTCAGACTCGAGTCACAAATTTGATGACTTTAGACTCGACTTGACAAAATCAAAAAAGACTTGCAACTCGACTTTGACTTTAATACCAATGACTCGTGACTTTACTTGGACTTGAGCCTTTTGACTTGAAAAGACTTGATACCTTCCCTCGAGCCCAAAGATAAAAAGATATGTTATTTAAAAAGTGTGCCGCGAATCAATTCATTTCCCTTCATTTCCTGAATGAACTACATTTCCAGCGAATCGACACTTCATTTCCCAGATCCACCTTGAACCAATCCGACAGACAGCATCCGATCAAGTTGCGCGAGAGAACCACGAAGAACTAACGTTACAATTCAGAACGACGGAGCAATATTGGAAAAATGATACCAAAGATTATTTCGTTTGCGTATAAAAACTACGCGGTGGTCAACAAAAAACGAATTGCAGAATGCAAAACGTGCGGGTCGACAATCACAGACGGAGACGCAACAACTTCCAACTTTGTTCGACATTTGAAGTTGCACATAGAACGGTAAGTCGAGGCTAATATTAACGTTAGATTGTTGACAAATTAGATTGTTTTGCCAACAAGTTGATAATGAAATCAATAATGCTAGTGTAGTGCCCGTTGGGATGTGCCCGTTCGGACCGGGACGATTTTCTCGAGAACCACTCCTCCGATCGACTTCGCACTCGACACTGACACATGACTGACAGACTTTTGGCCAATTTGGTCTTTTGCAAATGCAATGCATCATAGGGCCCTGAGATAACAGAAAAAGCACAACCCTGTGGGTAAATGAAACTGTTTATGCATTTCACGTTCTCTCTCACACACACACACACACACACACACACACAGTCTCCATGAATCACGTTTTGTCTCCCATCTCTGGTATCTGCATGGTTTTTCTCAGACATTCAGGCCAGTGTTCAAATTGTAGGCCTACTTGAAGGTCAGTAGCAATTGTTTTGATGTACCTTATAATAAATGATTGTAACTTTACGGCAGGATTTTTTTAGGTGTCTAGAATATATCAGTAGAGAGAGAGGGACAGAGAAAATAGAGGAATTGGTTAGTGTGGTATGAGGGGGGGAGGGGTTTCATTGATACCTTTTGAATGAAAATGCATTTAATTGTAAAATAAGATAAAATGCTGCTTCTTTGTTTGGATTACTTGTTTTTTTTTATTAAGTTCAGTCGCACTTGTTTTAAAGGGATGGTTCACGCTCATTGCACAATTCTCTAATAGTTGTCTTACCTTGTATCTTTTACCTCTTAACTTCTGCTGCTTTCATGTAGATGTTCAATAAAACATTTTAAATTGTATTTGTATAGCCCTTAATCACAAGACAGTCTCAAAGGGCTTTACAGGCCAGATTATTATGGGTCAAAAGTGATTTATGACACCCCCCTAGCCCTAGCCCCGCCCCCCTAAGGGCAAGAAACGACTCCCTTAAAATGGCATTACATTTGGTGAAGAGCGCATTATGACTTGTTTAGGACTCGAAACTCAAAGTTTAGGACTTGGGACTTGACTTGGGACTTGTCAGTCTTGACTTGGGACTTGACTCGGGACTTGCCTGTCTTGACTTGGGACTTGACTTGGGACTTGAGTGCAAAGACTTGAGACTTACTTGTGACTTGCAAAAAAATGACTTGGTCCCACCTCTGAATTGTGTTTATTGTTGTTATTTCCTACTTTGTTGTGCTATAGCCTACAAATAACGTTAATTTACTCCAATGAACAACAAGTATGGAAGTCTGCTGGCTGTGTTTTAGTTGTTAGTACAGACAATCATAATACAATTACCTTCATCATTATTTCTTATTAATATTAACAAATGCATTGTTGTTATTTCCTGGTTTGTTGCGCTGTTGTTGACAGGTTAGCAGGAAAATTATTAATATTCATGAGGAAAGCGATATCTGATTGGCCCGTTGAGCTGACGTCAGACACCCCCAGAAGCGTATTCATCAAAAATACACTTGCCGTGTATTTGAAGCAAAGTAGAGTGTAGTGTGGGACGCTTGAAACACGAATCGTCGCAGCTGGTGCAATAGCAAACATTGACTAGAGTGGTGGCAATCAGCTCCGTCGACACGTCGCTGACAGAACACACCGTTGACGGAACACATCGCTGACGGAACGCAGACGGATCCGGTGGAATAAAGGCTTAAGAGCCAAGAGTCATTGGTTAGAAATGCCATAGCCACCTGTCAGCTATAAGGAATTAAATGCTGTTTAGAGTTGCCTTTGTATGAGACAATTCAGATTTTAGACTGCTCCTGGTCAATCAGGGCATCTCCTCCCTCATTGGTCCGAGAAATCCCCCCCCCCCACGCCATTTCTAGAGAAGAAGTCTACTTGAACATGTGAAACATAATGCTAAATAATTATGAAATTTTGTACATTGTACATTGCGACAGATTATTTTTGTACTTCGGCTACTTCCTGGTTGGGCCGCTGGACAAATTAGTGTGTATGGAAGTAAGTAACCTGATGGCAAGCACGTGACCAAAAGCTGCTCTCTGAGTGGCGGCTTTTGATTTTTTATCAAGGGTCACTGTGAATCTCGTCCTAAAGGCGCCCATTTGTCTTGGAAGCGAATCGGTATTGCTTTTGTGTTGGTGTTCTGATGTGATTGGACAATTCTCGACACAATGGAGTACGCAAAGGATTCTGAGTCAATGGGTGGGAAATTGATATATGTGTTATGTCGTGTTATTAGTGTTTGGCACGCATCTGTAGTCTGTGTTGGGTCTCTGTTGCTTGTGTGGGGGTGACTAAAGGCCAAAACACACCACCACCGAAGAACACGCGTCAAAACAGCCACCCCTGTTATTTTTATATTTTCAAAGTAAAACCCCCACACCGGTGGCGGCAGGCGTGCGCCAGCGATCATGGACGTGCCGTCCCGTGGCACATGCCACTGTCCTATTCCCAGCATCGCCACCCATGAAAAACACATTTTCTTCCAGAGAAAAAGCTGTTTTGTACTTAAATGTTGGCACAACTACAAACGTTTCTCCTCTGCTCCCGTGGCAGCTTATTGAAAGACCAGTACTTCCTGGAGTCCTGGTTGCCTTGCAACAGCTCAGTGCCAATAAAGAGTCTGGCACATAACTGTAAATTGTCGTTATACAACACTTTTTCAAGAAATATCCCAAGCTATATGACCCACAATCCCGTAACTTTTCAAGAGACTGTGTGTGGTCTGGTCCTTTAGATGTGCTGCAGCGCGACGCTTCCTATTGGTGCTAGGGGCTGTGCTAGGGGCGGTGCTAGGGGTGGTGCTAGGGGCGGCGGTGTGCTTTGCACTTAAGACTACGTAAACTGACTGACCGACTTGACGACAAGACCATGACACAGACAAAATGAGCCAGCCATGGCCTTGGGTTGGGGGAAACCCACTGTGTGGGTGTGTCAATGACGCTGATTACTCAAAAAATTTGAATTCATTAATATTTTAATAGGCTTAAAAAATTGCTTTGATCTCACGGTAACTCCCATCAACAGTGCAACTATTCAGACTTCAGCAGTTATTTTTTTTGTAAATCTGTGGTATTGGAAAATAACAAGCTGCCACTGACGGCACTGACTCCAGCAACGTTAACGCTGCCGGGGTGAGAGACAAAGGCCCTGATGTGTAATATTCAGAGGAGGGATAAAAATGGTGTTGTTAGGCTCTTGTAGTGCGATAAAGTTTGTTTTCTACTGTGCTACATGGTAGAAGGCTGCCTTGTTCTATATGCGTGGCAGCAACAACGTAAGATGTTTTATTAGAGTATATATATACTGTGTATATATATATATATATATATATATATATATATGTATATGTATATATAGAGAAAGCCTTTTTCATATATTTCCAGCACGCCATGTTACAGTTTACAAAGCCATTCTGCCAAAGCACATTTTTTTATCTTTCCATAGGAATGGACTAAAGCTACTTTGCCGCTAAGCTGATCCAAATAAGCTGGTATTTACAGAGGCCACTGCCTGCTCAGACTCACAGGGACTGCCTCATATATGTGTGGGGTCAGCACACACAACTGACTACCACGTGACTTATTGGGACTTCATATGGCTGACAGTTATACTCCTCTGTGTGCACCACAGTTACAGAGCTTCTGCATGAATATGATTGTGTGTGTTTTGTGTGTGTGTGTGTGTGTGTGTGTGTGTGTGTGTGTGTGTGTGTGTGTGTGTGTGTGTGTGTGTGTGTGTGTGTGTGTGTGTGTGTTTATGTCAACACTGTTGACTCCTTTCCATTATGATTAAACTGAGCAGTAACCGACTGTTTTGTGTGTGTGCATGTGTGGGTGCACATGTGCCTGTGCATGCATGTGTGTGTGTGTGTGTGTGTGTGTGTGTGTGTGTGTGTGTGTGTGTGTGTGTGTGTACACATTGGCCATCTCCCCACAGATATATCCAGAACTCCCAGCCCTACCTGAACAACATAACAGCGGTGGGCTGTATGATGGCTCTTGCCGCTGTGTTCCCCCTGGGGCTCGATGGGCTC
Source organism: Coryphaenoides rupestris (assembly GCA_002895965.2). Taxonomy (NCBI): domain Eukaryota; kingdom Metazoa; phylum Chordata; class Actinopteri; order Gadiformes; family Macrouridae; genus Coryphaenoides; species Coryphaenoides rupestris. The sequence goes on along the minus strand of PIJE02000038.1, from coordinate 796,632 downwards.
CATGTCCACCGTAGACAGTTCCCTGTGGTCTGCCAGGTAGGCCTCCACTCCGTCTACACCACCTCCATGGCCGTCTTATTGCCACCGTTTTACGGCTCTGGTGTTTGGCTTTTGGAGTTGAGGTGGGCGGGCTGATGTTATGAACTCAACTGTGTTTTTACTTCATGAGTTTGGCTATAGCTGTATTGGTTTTGGGGGAGATGTGGGGAGTGGGGGGGGTTTCATGTTCATGGTCGTTCTCCAAAAGCTATTAACCTTGGAGGAGGCTTAACAACGAATGTACAGATATTTTATGATTAAATTTGATGTTTTGATGTGAATTAATCTGTTGCACTGCAAAGTGATTTTCATTCCTTGTGCCTCTCCCCCCTTCTCCAACTCTCCACCCCTCTACACCTCCACCGTAGTTCCGACTCTGGCTGCTGGGTCTGGGATTCAGCCTGGCATACGGCAGCATGTTCACCAAGATCTGGTGGGTCCACACCGTCTTCACCAAGAAGGAGGACAGGAAGGACAAGAGGAAGGTACAAAAATGACCAAATAACAGAAGTGTTGCATAAATAATTTCTAATAATAATAATAATTTCTAATAATGAGTAAATAATAATTACATACTCTACTTTACTAATCCGGCATTGTATACCGGGCGGTAGGCAAAAGCGGGCTCCTGGGTGTGCGGATCCCCGACAGTGGAACGTCACCTCACTGGCGGGGAAGTAGCCGGAGCTGGTGCGGGAGGTGGGGCGGGACCAACTAGATATGGTTGGGCTCACCTCCACGCACAGCACCGGTTCTGGAACCAAACTCCTGGAGAGGGGCTGGACCCTCTCCTTTTCCAGAGTTGCCCAGGGTGTGAGGCGCCAGGCGGGGGATACTCACAAGTCCCCGGCTGAGCGCCGCTGTGTTGGAGTTCTCTCCGGTGAACGAGAGGGTCGCCTCCATGCGACTGCAAGTCGCTGGGGGGAAGGCTCTGACTCTTGTGTGTGCCTACGCACCAAACAGCAGTTCAGAGTGTCCGGCCTTCTTGGAGTCCTTGGGTGGCATCCTGGAAAGGGTTCCATCCAGGGACTCCATAGTTCTACTGGGGAACGCACACGTGGGCAATGATGGAGAAACCTGGAGAGGTGTGATTGGGATGAACGGCCTGCCCAATCTGAACCAGAGTGGTGTTTTGTTATTGGACTTTGCTAGTCATGGACTGGCCATAACAAACACCATGTTCGAACATAGGGTGGTCCACAAGTGTACCTGGTACCTGGACCACCTTAGGCCAAAAGTCGCTGATCGACTTTGTAATCGTATCAGCAGATCTGCGGCCGCATGTTTTTGAACACTCGGGTGAAGAGAGGAGCAGAGCTGTCAACTGCGGTCGCTGAAGCAAAAACCCGGGTGTGGGAGGAGTTCGGGGAGGCCATGGAGGCCTCAAGGAAGTTCTAGTTTCGACAGAAAAAAGTGCCTCCCGGTACCTGTCTGCTGTTGCAGGAGACCCCTGGGCCAACCACTCCCAAAAGGACTCCTTGTTCATCCTGACGGCTTCCTTCACCGTTGGTGTCCACCAGCAGGTTCTTAGATTGCTGCCGTGACAGGCACCGACAGCCTTCTGACCACAGCTCCTAGCAGCCACCTCTACAATGGGGGCTTTGAACATGGCCCACATTGGTAATGTTGTGGGAAAATCTGTATTTATTTCTTCCCCATTAATGCTTGGTATGTTAGGGCATCTAATTATTTATAAAAGCACACAAAATCATTGTGCAGAATCCAATGCAGCTGCCCTCCCTATACAGAGTTTCATAAATCCAAACCAAGTTTGACAAAATATACAAATCCTGCCATCCTGGTGGCATCACCAGTTGGCATTTTGCCACGCCAGATATTCAAGGCAGATACTCCAGGATTTGTTGGTCTATCAGTAGGATCTCAATTAATTCCACAGGATTTGTAATTCTCTCTGTGTGACTTAGCGGCTTAGTGCTTTACCCTGCTCTGAGTCTGTCAAAAGCATGATTGTTGTTTGAACCAGCACTGTGTAACTTTCCCATTATGAATGGAACTAGAGTTTCCCTTGAATAAATATTTTTTTTCTGGTCCACTTACTGTATGCTCCACCCCCACCATGGATATAGCTATATCGTTTTCAGACGACAGTTGGCCTAACTACTGTCTGAAAACGATATCACTCAGTCACTAGAGGCTTGTCATGGAAAACCTTTGTACATCGTGCAGGTTTTAAATGTCCTCTCACATCCATTGTCTCCCCGGTCTGCCAACAACAGCACCTGGAGCCGCTGAAGCTCAACGCCACCGTGGGGGTGCTGCTGGGCATCGACGTGCTATCTTTGATGATCTGGCAGATTGTAGACCCGTTACACATCACAGTGGAGGTACGGTCAATAGACGCTCCCTCTCCACACATCTCATTGGATGTCCCACCGCTTGTTTTTGTTGTTGTCCTGGTGTGATTTTTGGAAAAACAGAATAGAGAGATGAATTGATTGCAAGAAGTTCTTGTGTGTGTGTGTGTGTGTGTGTGTGTGTGTGTGTGTGTGTGTGTGTGTGTGTGTGTGTGTGTGTGTGTGTGTGAGTAGAAGTTTACTAGAGAGGCCCCCAAGGGAGACCTGGACGTGTTGATCCAACCACTGCTGGAGCACTGCAGCTCAGAGAAGATGAACACCTGGTTGGGTGAGATCTACAGTATATTTACACTTTATCTCTATTTACTCTTCTTTATCTGTATATAAATCTATATTAACACTTATATATCTACATAGAAATCTATATTTACTCTGTACATGTACACTTCTATATATATGTACCTATATCTATATTTACACTTCTATATGTTGTGACACACTCCCGGGTGATGGGAGTAGTCACTCGACTGAATACAATAATTCCAAGGTCCACACCAGTATAATTCAATTTAGTCAGCAAGTTTATTGCGGTTAAAGGGAAAGGAGAGGTATGGGTTAGTATCAGCCAGTCCGTAATCCACGAGAATCGTCGTTGTCTGAATGCAGGGGTCGGTACACTCAGGCGGGTTCTCATACAGTCCAGGGTGGGGCTTGGATTTCGGGTTGTCAGACAGGCAGGGGTCAGGCACGAAGCGGGGTCTCATATAGTCCAGGGTGGGGCTTGGATTCGGGTTGTTAGACAGGCAGGGGTCAGGCACGAAGCGGGGTCTCATATAGTCCAGGGTGGGGCTTGGATTCGGGTTGTCAGACAGGCAGGGGTCAGGCACGAAGCAGGGTCTCATATATCCAAGGGCACACAGCCAACTCTTTCTCTACTCACTCTGCACACAGCACTCTCCTCCATGTTTCGCCTCAGCTACTCCATTCACTCCTTGTCTCGTCCTTCTTTTTATCCCTTACTAATCACCCCCGTAATGTGCCGCACCTGGCCCCTTTCGCGGGTGCGGCTGATTCTCCGCTCCGTCATCGCTCGTCTAGATATACGCGGGCGGCCCTTTGCCGGCCATCGATATATCGCCCATTAATCACTTCCCCCTGGGGCACTCGCCGCCGACTGCCACAATGTGTATTGCATGCAATTAATCGCATGATTTTGTTGTAGTTAATCGCGATTAATCGCAATTAATCCAAGTTTTTTATTGGCTCAAACTTGAATGATTTTTCCAAGTGAAAAGCAGTGTATTGTGTTGTAGCCATATGAATAAACTATATTACCTTGGTGTGGACAGTGACATTATTGTACTCAGTCGAGTGACCCTTCCCATTCCCTGGAAGAGTGTCACAATATATATATATATATATATATTAGGGCTGTCAAAGTTAACGCGTTATTAACGCGTTAACGCCACTAATGGTTTTGACGCCATTAATGCGATTACGTAGTTTGACCTTTTGATTGGTTTATCACCGAAGTACTTCAAGCAAGGACGTGTTGTTGTTTAGGACATTGGTGGACATCACAGATATTGAGCCAAGGATGCGCAATGACGCTACAGTGAGGCGTGCGACGGGCTCAGAGTCAGCGTCTCTGGGGGGGGGGGGGTCTGTCAATTTGCGGTTCTGATGGGGGGGGGGGGGTCCGTTAATTGCGGTTCTGATGGGGGGGGGTCCGTTAATTCGCGGTTCTGATTGGGGGGGGATCCGTTAATTTGCGGTTCTGATGGGGGGGGGGATCCGTTAATTTGCGGTTCTGATGGGGGGGGGGTCCGTTAATTTGCGGTTCTGATGGGGGGGGGGGCGTTAATTCGCGGTTCTGATGGGGGGGGGAGGTGCTCCGTTAATTCGGAGCACCCCCCGAATTAACGAGATAAGACTATGAAAATGTTATTGCCCTGGCAGTGGCTACAAATATTTTAGGTTTTATATTGGATTTTTTTATTGTAATAAAAAATACATTTGGATGCTGCTTATATTTTCCATTCATATGGCTACAACACAATACACTGCTTTTCACTTGGAAAAATCATTCAAGTTTGAGCCAATAAAAAACTTGGGATTAATTGCGATTAATCGCGATTAACTACACAAAATCATGCGATTAATTGCATGCAATACACATTGTGGCAGTCGGCGGCGAGTGCCCCAGGGGGAAGTGATTAATGGGCGATATATCCGATGGCCGGCAAAGGCCGCCCGCGTATATCTAGACGAGCGATGACGGAGCGGAGAATCAGCCGCACCCGCGAAAGGGGCCAGGTGCGGCACATTACGGGGGTGATTAGTAAGGGATAAAAAGAAGGACGAGACAAGGAGTGAATGGAGTAGCTGAGGCGAAACATGGAGGAGAGTGCTGTGTGCAGAGTGAGTAGAGAAAGAGTTGGCTGTGTGCCCTTGGATATATGAGACCCTGCTTCGTGCCTGACCCCTGCCTGTCTGACAACCCGAATCCAAGCCCCACCCTGGACTATATGAGACCCCGCCTCTCACCGCAACGACGATTCTCGTATTTTTTTGTGTAGTGTTTTTTTTTTTTTTTTGAGCTTTTCTTTTTTATCTTGTTTTACATAATTGCGATAACATTGGGGTAGGTGTGGTATGTTTGTGCCTGTTCTGTGAGAGAGCAGATCGGTTCGTTTCAGTGACACGTTGTAGGTGTAGAAAGAGTTGCCACTGCTAGTTGTCTCGACTTGCTTGCTACTAGTGAGCAAGAGACCCTGGCCGTGATCACGCCCTTCTCTTGACCATGAGCTCTTCTAGCACCCGGCCACTGTGCTACAATGCGCTGTGGCGCTTGACAACTTGAACAGGCCACGAATCTCGATGCCCCACCGCGTCTGAGCAGTATGCTATATTGATGGGAACATCCCGGCTTGTCATTTATTGTGCTCTTCCTGCACATCCTACATGCTGTGTGAGTATGTTTTTAGTCGGCATGTTCTAACAACCTAATTACCGTATATATCCAAGCCCCACCCATAGGCACACTATAATGAGATACCCCTGCCTTCGTGCGCTGACTCACACAAAATCATTGTGCAGAATCCAATGCAGCTGCCCTCCCTATACAGAGTTTCATAAATCCAAACCAAGTTTGACAAAATATACAAATCCTGCCATCCTGGTGGCATCACCAGTTGGCATTTTGCCACGCCAGATATTCAAGGCAGATACTCCAGGATTTGTTGGTCTATCAGTAGGATCTCAATTAATTCCACAGGATTTGTAATTCTCTCTGTGTGACTGTACCGACCCCTGCCTTCGGACAACGACGATTCTCGTGGATTACGGACTGGCTGATACTAACCCCTACCTCTTCTTTCCCTTTAACAGCAATAAACTTGCTGACTAAATTGAATTACACTGGTGTGGACCTTGGAATTATTGTATTCAGTCGAGTGACTACTCCCATCACCCGGGAGTGTGTCACAATATATACATATATAAATATCTATAAATATAGAAGGAATACAGTACAGAGTAAATATAGATTTCTATGTAGATATATAAGTGTTAATATAGATTTATATACAGATAAAGAAGAGTAAATAGAGATAAAGTGTAAATATACTGTAGATCTCACCCAACCAGGTGTTCCTTAGATCTTTACCCTGCTCTGAGTCTGTCAAAAGCATGATTGTTGTTTGAACCAGCACTGTGTAACTTTCCCATTATGAATGGAACTAGAGTTTCCCTTGAATAAATATTTTTTTTCTGGTCCACTTACTGTATGCTCCACCCCCACCATGGATATAGCTATATCGTTTTCAGACGACAGTTGGCCTAACTACTGTCTGAAAACGATATCACTCAGTCACTAGAGGCTTGTCATGGAAAACCTTTGTACATCGTGCAGGTTTTAAATGTCCTCTCACATCCATTGTCTCCCCGGTCTGCCAACAACAGCACCTGGAGCCGCTGAAGCTCAACGCCACCGTGGGGGTGCTGCTGGGCATCGACGTGCTATCTTTGATGATCTGGCAGATTGTAGACCCGTTACACATCACAGTGGAGGTACGGTCAATAGACGCTCCCTCTCCACACATCTCATTGGATGTCCCACCGCTTGTTTTTGTTGTTGTCCTGGTGTTTCTCTTGTTGTTGGTCTAGTAATACTTGTACCTTATCACTCTCGACAGCACACACTAAACAACATAGAGCAGACTGAATTCACACTTCAGCGACACAAGAACGATCTCACTTAGTCGACTGCTCTGCACACACTTTTTTGTGTTAGTAGTGTGTGATACGTGTGATAGTAGTGCCAACACACACACACAAAACTTCTTTTGGGCATGAAGTCATTGTATGTTTTGGGTGGTGTGTGTTGATATGTCTCGTCGGTGGTCGTTTTGAGTGTGTCTTGTTTGTTATCAAGACTAATAAACAAAGAAGAATGGCCACCCCACCCTCAAAGGAGACGAATCTTGCCATCTCTAAAACTTTTCTTCAGTATACAACAACAAATAACCACACAAGCATTGATTAGGCATGAAAGTTGTGAATAGCGTCTTATGAGGTTATTGTGTGCGTGGCTGCAAAATGCGTTTGAGCGCGAGATAAGTGCAGTTTGGACATCCATGCCTCTCGCGACTAAACGCTTGGTGTTTGATGCCTAAACCGATGTTGCCCCACTGTCTTATGATGTACTCATGCCCACACAAGCATTGGTAAGGTCGGATAAACGTTTCCATGAAAGTTGTGAAGACCCATCACCTTTTACTGTTTAACCGCTTAGAAACACACAAGCGCCTATTGTGAAAATGAATTGTGAACTACTCTCGAATGCAATAACCCCCCAACTCCAAAACGGTAGGGAAGCAAGTAGAGGTGCACCAGCACAAGATACATACAGAGGGATCATTGGGCAATAGCGTCTTATGAGGTTATTGTGTGCGTGGCTGCAAAATGCGTTTGAGCGCGAGATAAGTGCAGTTTGGACATCCATGCCTCTCGCGACTAAACGCTTGGTGTTTGATGCCTAAACCGATGTTGCCCCACTGTCTTATGATGTACTCATGCCCACACAAGCATTGGTAAGGTCGGATAAACGTTTCCATGAAAGTTGTGAAGACCCATCACCTTTTACTGTTTAACCGCTTAGAAACACACAAGCGCCTATTGTGAAAATGAATTGTGAACTACTCTCGAATGCAATAACCCCCCAACTCCAAAACGGTAGGGAAGCAAGTAGAGGTGCACCAGCACAAGATACATACAGAGGGATCATTGGGCAATAGCGTCTTATGAGGTTATTGTGTGCGTGGCTGCAAAATGCGTTTGAGCGCGAGATAAGTGCAGTTTGGACATCCATGCCTCTCGCGACTAAACGCTTGGTGTTTGATGCCTAAACCGATGTTGCCCCACTGTCTTATGATGTACTCATGCCCACACAAGCATTGGTAAGGTCGGATAAACGTTTCCATGAAAGTTGTGAAGACCCATCACCTTTTACTGTTTAACCGCTTAGAAACACACAAGCGCCTATTGTGAAAATGAATTGTGAACTACTCTCGAATGCAATAACCCCCCAACTCCAAAACGGTAGGGAAGCAAGTAGAGGTGCACCAGCACAAGATACATACAGAGGGATCATTGGGCAATAGCGTCTTATGAGGTTATTGTGTGCGTGGCTGCAAAATGCGTTTGAGCGCGAGATAAGTGCAGTTTGGACATCCATGCCTCTCGCGACTAAACGCTTGGTGTTTGATGCCTAAACCGATGTTGCCCCACTGTCTTATGATGTACTCATGCCCACACAAGCATTGGTAAGGTCGGATAAACGTTTCCATGAAAGTTGTGAAGACCCATCACCTTTTACTGTTTAACCGCTTAGAAACACACAAGCGCCTATTGTGAAAATGAATTGTGAACTACTCTCGAATGCAATAACCCCCCAACTCCAAAACGGTAGGGAAGCAAGTAGAGGTGCACCAGCACAAGATACATACAGAGGGATCATTGGGCAATAGCGTAGTGTCCGTAGGCTCCGCCCACTACCTGGCCGCGTGGCGGGTCGGATTACTGTCCCTGGTGCTGATCCTCCGGGTTGCCACAACACACACACACACACACACACACACACACACACACACACACACACACACACACATACACATACACATACACACATACACACACACGACTCTCCGGCCCCTCCCTCCCGAGCCACAGGGATCGCAGCTGTCTCCACTCGGCTAATCAGGAGGCCAGGTCGAGACAGCTGAAGGCGATCGGACAATCAGGAGGAACCCGGCTATAAAGCCGCGTGGTTCCTCCCAGTGGAGAGAGATCGCGCCGACACGGAGGGTGTCGTGGAGATCGCGCTGACCCGTACGGAATGGTCGCGGACCGGACCCCGCGGAGCACGGCTACCCGGGAAGAGGAGTCCTGAGCGGAGAGGGCTCCTGTTTATGCGTGTGGATAATTGGACGACATGATCTGTGTGCTGGTTTTGGAATAAACGGCCCGCGTGCAGAGCCTAACAGGACTTGTATGTCCATAGTTCCTATGCGTCTTGCCTCTGACTCGAAGCGGGTTGCCACATATGGTGGAGAATGCGGGCACCTGAGTCCACCACCGATGCATAGAGGAAAAAAAAAACTGACCAAGATGGAGCAAGCGATGACCCAGCTCCGACAAGCGCAGGCCCGACAGGTCCAGGGGATGGCCGCCCTGCAGGAGCAGCTCGCCAAGCTGCCGGCACAGCATGGCCGGCCCGCCCCCGTGCCGCGACAGGGCCAGCTGGAGGCAGCGCAGGCTGGCCTGCAGCGCGAGCAGCGGGAGCACGAGGCCACCCGGGAGGCCGCAGCCCAGCAAGAGGAGCAGGCCCGGAAGAAGGCCAAAGAGATCCAGGTCCAGCTGGAGGCAGCGCAGGCTGGGCTGCAGCAGGAGCAGCGGGAGCGCAGGCGCCTGGAGAAGCTCAACACCGAGCTGATGGCGCAGGCGGCCGAGCACCGCAACCAGGCGGAGCGGAGGGAGTCCGAGGCCCGGGCGCGGACTGATGCAGAGCGCAGGCGCCTGGAGGAGCTCATCGCCGAGCTGAGGACGCAGGGAGTCGAGCACCACCAGCAGGCGGAGCGGAGGGAGGCTGAGGCCCGGGCGTGGACAGACGCAAAGCGCAGTCGCCTGGAGAAGCTCAACGCAGAGCTGAGAGCGCAGGCGGACGCGCACCGCAATCCCGTCTCGACGGAGCCTTCGAGGGCCGGGTCCGGAGAGGGCGCGGTGCCGCCGCTGACCCGGGACGAGGTGCCGCGGATGACCCGGGACGAGGTGCCGCCGACGACCCGGGACGAGGTGCCGCCGACGACCCGGGACGAGCTGCCGCCGCCGACCCGGGACGAGCTGCCGCCGCCGACCCGGCACGAGCTGCCGCCGACGACCCGGCACGAGGTGCCGCCGACGACCCGGGAGGGTTCCTCCCAGTGGAGAGAGATTGCGCCGACACGGAGGGTGTCACGGAGATTGCGCCGACCCGTACGGCATGGTCGCGGACCGCACCCCGCGGAGCACGGCTACCCGGGAAGAGGAGTCCTGAGCGGAGAGGGCTCCTGTTTATGCGTGTGGATAATTGCCGACGTGATCTGTGTGCTGGTTTTGGAATAAACGGCCCGCGTGCGGAGCCTAACCAGACTTGTGTGTCCGTAGTTCCTATGCGTCTTGCCTCTGACTCAAAGCGGGTTGCCACAGTGTGTGTGTGTGTGTGCCTGTGTGTCTGTCTGTGTGTGTGTGTCTGTCTGTGTGTCTGTGTATGTGTCTGTCTGTGTTTGTGTGTGTCTCTCTCTATGAAGTCCATATCGCCGTTGTTTAACCTTCATAATTAAGCGGCAAGCGTGGTTGTCTGGCAACCAGAAGGTTGCTGGTTTGATCCCCGGGCTCCGCCTAGCTAAGTGTTGCTGTCCTAGCTAATTGCTCCTGATGGTTGTTCGTACATATCAACCATTTATGAATGTGTGTATGAATGGGTGAATGTGATAACTGTTAAGCATTTTGGAGAAACGGCCAATATAAATGCAATCCATTTACCATTAATCATGGTGGCAATGTTCCTGGTTGTCACAATGCCACTTCGTGGCTTCGTGGCTTCGTGACAATCCAAGTTTAGGGCACACAGCCACTTCGGTATTTCTTCAACTCACTCAGTCGTTTGCAGTACTCTTCCTCTTCCTAGTGTGTGTGTGTATGTGTATGTGTATGTGTATGTGTGTGTGTGTGTGTGTGTGTGTGTGTGTGTGTGTGTGTGTGTGTGTGTGTGTTGTGGCAACCCGGAGGATCAGCACCAGGGACAGTAATCCGACCCGCCACGCGGCCAGGTAGTGGGCGGAGCCTACGGACTCTCCGGCCCCTCCCTCCCGAGCCACAGGGATCGCAGCTGTCTCCACTCGGCTAATCAGGAGGCCAGGTCGAGACAGCTGAAGGCGATCGGACAATCAGGAGGAACCCGGCTATAAAGCCGCGTGGTTCCTCCCAGTGGAGAGAGATCGCGCCGACACGGAGGGTGTCGTGGAGATCGCGCTGACCCGTACGGAATGGTCGCGGACCGGACCCCGCGGAGCACGGCTACCCGGGAAGAGGAGTCCTGAGCGGAGAGGGCTCCTGTTTATGCGTGTGGATAATTGGACGACATGATCTGTGTGCTGGTTTTGGAATAAACGGCCCGCGTGCAGAGCCTAACAGGACTTGTATGTCCATAGTTCCTATGCGTCTTGCCTCTGACTCGAAGCGGGTTGCCACATATGGTGGAGAATGCGGGCACCTGAGTCCACCACCGATGCATAGAGGAAAAAAAAAAACTGACCAAGATGGAGCAAGCGATGACCCAGCTCCGACAAGCGCAGGCCCGACAGGTCCAGGGGATGGCCGCCCTGCAGGAGCAGCTCGCCAAGCTGCCGGCACAGCATGGCCGGCCCGCCCCCGTGCCGCGACAGGGCCAGCTGGAGGCAGCGCAGGCTGGCCTGCAGCGGCGAAGCAGCGGGGAGCACGAGGCCACCCGGGAGGCCGCAGCCCAGCAAGAGGAGCAGGCCCGGAAGAAGGCCAAAGAGATCCAGGTCCAGCTGGAGGCAGCGCAGGCTGGGCTGCAGCAGGAGCAGCGGGAGCGCAGGCGCCTGGAGAAGCTCAACACCGAGCTGATGGCGCAGGCGGCCGAGCACCGCAACCAGGCGGAGCGGAGGGAGTCCGAGGCCCGGGCGCGGACTGATGCAGAGCGCAGGCGCCTGGAGGAGCTCATCGCCGAGCTGAGGACGCAGGGGAGTCGAGCACCACCAGCAGGCGGAGCGGAGGGAGGCTGAGGCCCGGGCGTGGACAGACGCAAAGCGCAGTCGCCTGGAGAAGCTCAACGCAGAGCTGAGAGCGCAGGCGGACGCGCACCGCAATCCCGTCTCGACGGAGCCTTCGAGGGCCGGGTCCGGAGAGGGCGCGGTGCCGCCGCTGACCCGGGACGAGGTGCCGCGGATGACCCGGGACGAGGTGCCGCCGACGACCCGGGACGAGGTGCCGCCGACGACCCGGGACGAGCTGCCGCCGCCGACCCGGGACGAGCTGCCGCCGCCGACCCGGCACGAGCTGCCGCCGACGACCCGGCACGAGGTGCCGCCGACGACCCGGGAGGGTTCCTCCCAGTGGAGAGAGATTGCGCCGACACGGAGGGTGTCACGGAGATTGCGCCGACCCGTACGGCATGGTCGCGGACCGCACCCCGCGGAGCACGGCTACCCGGAAAGAGGAGCCCTGAGCGGAAAGGGCTCCTGTTTATTCGTGTGGATAATTGCCGATGTGATCTGTGTGCTGGTTTTGGAATAAACGGCCCGCGTGCGGAGCCTAACCCGACTTGTGTGTCCGTAGTTCCTATGCGTCTTGCCTCTGACTCAAAGCGGGTTGCCACAGTGTGTGTGTGTGTGTGCCTGTGTGTCTGTCTGTGTGTGTGTGTCTGTCTGTGTGTCTGTGTATGTGTCTGTCTGTGTTTGTGTGTGTCTCTCTCTATGAAGTCCATATCGCCGTTGTTTAACCTTCATAATTAAGCGGCAAGCGTGGTTGTCTGGCAACCAGAAGGTTGCTGGTTTGATCCCCGGGCTCCGCCTAGCTAAGTGTTGCTGTCCTAGCTAATTGCTCCTGATGGTTGTTCGTACATATCAACCATTTATGAATGTGTGTATGAATGGGTGAATGTGATAACTGTTAAGCATTTTGGAGAAACGGCCAATATAAATGCAATCCATTTACCATTAATCATGGTGGCAATGTTCCTGGTTGTCACAATGCCACTTCGTGGCTTCGTGGCTTCGTGACAATCCAAGTTTAGGGCACACAGCCACTTCGGTATTTCTTCAACTCACTCAGTCGTTTGCAGTACTCTTCCTCTTCCTCTCCCACGTCCGCTACTTCCTTCCGCTCCAGCTTCCAACGCCACCGCTTCCACCACCACCGCCGCCGCCGCCACCACCACCACCACCACCACCACTTTTTTTTTTTTTTATATTTTATTATCAGAAATCATCTGTTATTTACATTTTTACACACTATTTACATTATATTTCCCATTTCCCCTGTGATACATTTTTTGCTCATATGTGACATCTTTCTCCATGCATTAGGCCCGCCTGAAGGCCCCCCTCTACCCCTCGGGCCTCCAGACGCTCCCTCCCTCAATCACCAAAATCATCAAAACCGGCTAGACCGCCTGCGGGCTCTCGACCACACCACCAGCCCGCCGACCCCTGCCAACCCATAGAAATCATATATAACCAAAACCATGCCATCCTCCTCTATAAAGTGATAAAACAAAACCGGTTAGGCAGCTTGCAGGCTCTCTACCACACCACCAGCCCACAAGCCCCCACCAAACCATAGAAATCATATAAAACTCAAAATAGATGTGATTGAGGGGACAAACAAACATCACATACCCCTTGAGGCGGCCTGCAGGCTTTTTACCACACTCCCTTCCTGCAAGCCCCTCACTCACCCAGCGAAATCAATTTGCACATTTTGTGAATCGGCAAGCGATGTGCTCAAAATACATTGTGGATAACCTTTGTGACATGTACTTTCAAATATATGCATCATCATCATCATCATCACCACCATCATCATCGCCTCCGCCGTCATCATCATCATCATTCATTCCCCCAATACATCGTCCCATCAGTAATTATATTTCACCCAATGCCTTCAAAATCCAATTCCACCTTCCCACTCTCTCCTATGCTAACAAACGTGCTTCCCTCCAAAAATCCCACCTCAAAGTGCTCCTCCTTTATGTACCCATGCAACAAATTGATTTCGCTTTTCATAGTGCTCTTAAATATGTGCCATACATCCCTATGTGTGTGTTCGTAATGGGCCAGGTCCCTTCGCAGCTTGACAGCAAACCTTGCGTGGCTCAATGTATAATTTAATAAATCAGTATTGCACCCTTTCACTTCCTCATTCACCCCGAACAGCCATAGCTCCTTCCATTCCATTCTTTCTATAAACCTTCCATCCCAGCATGTCTGTATCAGTTGTTTTATTTTTTTATGGTACCCGACTAATTCCCTACATTCAACAAACTCGTGCAAACACGTTTCCACCCCCACCCCGCATACATCACATTCCTTCTTCACATTCGCATCAAATCTGCTGATCACATTATTATTGAACACCCTGTTGTGTCTTAATATAAAGTCAAAGTGCTCACATTCGCTGCTGTTCCATTTCACTCTCAGATTCATCCACATCCTTTCCACATTCAAGCCTTTCATTACACTCTTCCATACCTTCTCCCCCGCCGGCCTCCTCACCTTTCCCTTCCTCAAGCATTCATACATCATCCGTGTTTTTAGGTTCACCAGATTCACCCTCCGTTCCCCTTCGCCCACATACATTTCCATCTCTCCTTCCACCCTCTCCACAGCCTCTCTCTCTATCATCTTCCTCCATTCCCTTGGCATCCCTTTCTTAATTCTTTCCATCACCCCCTCCGCCATTCCCATCCCCATCTTATCTCCCCTTTCTCTAACCTCATCTACCACTACCTGTGCCCCCATAAACCCCGGTACATATTCGTACACTAAGTCCCTCACCTTTCTAATCCCCGCTCTCCATATCACCCGGTTGTATATCGTGCTCCCCTCAAACTTAATTTTTGGATTTAAGAATATAGGCTGCTCCCACACCTGCCTCACATTTTTACATTCATACCCCACACATTTTACAAATTCCCGCCACACCCCCAGCACCTCTTTATAAAAATCTGACACCCCGTCCAACATGCCCCTCTTTAACTCCATATAGACTCCGCTCTCTCCACATCCCCCACATTTATTAATCGCCTCCCTTAAAAACACCTTCCAATTGTGGTCCCCCTTATTATTTACATATCTTACCATTGTTTTCACCCTAAGTGCTTTCCTCTTCCTATCTAAATTAATCAGCTTCAACCCACCATCTTTATAGTCATTCTCCATCACCTCTCTCGCTATCTTGACTCCCCTCCCTCCCCACAAAAACTCACTCACCATTCCCTCCACATCCTTTATCACTCTATCCGGTACATCCAATACATTCATAGCATACACTAATTTGCTCATCACCAAACCGTTTACTACCACCACCTTCCCCTTCAGCCTCAGCCCTCTCATCTTCCAAAACCCTAACGTTCTCCTAATGCCATTCACTATACCCTCAAACTGTCTGTCCCTCCCTTCCTTGCCCTCTATCCCTAGGTTCACTCCCAGCACTTTTAAATAATCCTTCTTTTCTTTCAGCCTTATCTCTTCTCTGCCTACCCTACCTACTCCTATATACATGATCTCTGATTTCTCTATGTTAACCTTAGCCCCTGACGCCCTCCCATACAGCTCTACACTATCTAACACCTCACCTACGCTTTCCCTATCCGTTACTGTAACTGTTGTATCATCTGCGTATTGATATAGCAGACTCACCCCCCCTCCCGGTAATTCTACACCCTTTATTTTTGGATTTTGGCTCAGCAGCGCCGCCAACGGCTCCGCCGATATAGCATACAGCAGCGCCGAGAGCGGGCAGCCTTGCCTTACTGACCTCTCTACCCTGAACGTGTCTGTGATTATCCCATTAATTTTTACCCTACTAACCGCCCTATCATACATCCTCCTGATCCATCCAACCATCCTATGCCCGAAGCCCATTGTTCCCAACACCCTGTATAAATAATTGTGATCTACCCTGTCAAATGCCTTGTTTAAATCCAAACTTATGACTATCCCCCCCTTCCCTCCCTTCATGTGTTCCATTGTGTCTCTTATGCTGCTTGTTGTGTCCGCTATGTCCCTGCCCGGTATGCTGTATGCTTGTGTGCTCCCCACTACCGTCCCTATTACCCTCTTCACCCTGTTTGCCAACACCCGTGCTAGTATTTTGTAATCCCCATTTAGCATGCTTAGTGGCCTATAGTTTTCTAATCTATCTCTCGCCCCCTTCTTGTGTATTATTGTGATTAGTCCTGTTACCATGCCCTCCGGCATCTGCCCCTCCTCTTCTATCCATTTAAATAACCTACCTAACACTGGCACTAATTCTTCCTTGAATTCTATATAAAATTCCCCTATTATCCCATCTATTCCTGGACTTTTATTTCTTGCTAACCCCCTTATCGCTTCATCTATCTCCTCCATCTGTATCTCTCCTTCACATCCTTCCTTGTCTTCCTCCCTCAACCTCGCTCCTACCTTCTCCAGCACTT
Organism: Coryphaenoides rupestris; assembly: GCA_002895965.2. Lineage (NCBI taxonomy): Eukaryota > Metazoa > Chordata > Actinopteri > Gadiformes > Macrouridae > Coryphaenoides > Coryphaenoides rupestris. Next base: position 780,519 of record PIJE02000038.1, on the reverse strand, counting down.
CCCGTATGCTTCCTTCATCCGTCTCTTCCTTTCTAAATAAATCCTTATAGAATCCCTCTACCCTCTCAACTATTCCCACAAAATCCTTGATCTTTTCCCCTCCCTTCCCTTCTACCTGCTCTAAATTGCTACTCCTCTGTCTGCTCTTCTCTAACCCTAGGAAGTACTTAGTGCACTTCTCTCCCTCTACTATATATCTGGCCCTACTCCTCACTATTACCCCCATACACTTCTTGTGTTCTATCTTCTTTAATTCTTCCTTTATCCTGATGTAATTTCCTACATCATACCCCTCCTCCCCGTCTGCCCTCCCGGCCTCTCTCTCTAACGCTTCCCTCAGCCTCCTTTCTCTCTCTCTTTCTACCCTATTCTTCCCTCTACTATAGCCTAAGCTCACCCTTTTTATCTCCTCTTTCAAGTCCTCCCACCACCTCCCCATATCTTCCTCATGCTCACACTCTTCCTTCCTTCTCTCTATGCATTCCTTTATCTTCCTTTTATACTTTTCATCATTCAACAACATCCCATTCATACACCACACCCCCCCCCCCCCCCTCATCTCTACTCTCTGCCCTACACTAAACCCTACCACCTTGTGATCACTGATTGCAGTGTCCTTATATTCTATTATCCCTATCGTGCCCGCTATACCTTTGGTGCTCAGCACTAAATCTATTCTGCTTTGCTTCAACACCCCCTTGATCACCTGTCTCCTTGTGAATACCCTCCCCTTTGGATTCCTCTCCCTCCACACATCTACCAAATCATTCCCCCTCATTATCTCCCTCAATATTGCCCTTGTCTTATCGCTCCTAAAAACCATTCCCACCGCCACATCCAGCCTCCCGCACCATACATTAAAGTCCCCCACCACTATGCAGTTCTCTCCACACAATCCCCCTATTTTCTTAAAAAATTCCCCTCTCTCCTTATCCTCATTTGGAGCATATATATTTAATAACTTATACTCCTCACCCATGTGCTCAAACGTGATCCCTACTACCCTCCCATCACCGCCATTTGCACACATCTTCACCTTCTCTACTCTCCCCCTTTTCACCAAAATGGCTACTCCCTTGGATGTTGCCCCTCCATTACTCACATACACCTCTCCTATCCAATCTCTTTCAACCTCCCTCATACATTCATCATCCCAGTGTGTCTCCTGTATGCATATGATGTCTGTGTTGCACACCTGCAAGGCTTGCTGTCTCCTGTCCCGGTCCCTGGCCCCATTCACATTAAGTGAAGTTAGTGTAAGCATTAAGAACACTAAAAACATTTAAAATTATTTCCCGTTAATTTTCCCTTCCCGTTTGCGGATTTTACTCCCCATTGGTCTCCTCCTTGCCGCCATCATTTCCTCACTGTTGTCCCCCCCGCTGTCCGTAATGTCCGACACCTCAAACCCTCCCCCCTCCCCCACATACACAGTCCCGATCCCCCCCTCCTTCCCTCCCTTCTGTCCCCCCATGGCTGGTTCTCTCTTACCATGCCTTCCCATTTTTTTGTCCTCCATCGACGGCTCCTTCTGCGCGCAGTCCATGCTTTCCCCCCCGCTCTCTGCTGCCGAATTCTGCGGTGACGCTCTCGCAATTGCGTTCGCCACCGCTCCTCCTTTCTGCAGCGCGTCCCCGTCCTCCTCCTCCATCCGCTCACCTCCACTGCTTTCTCCCTCTCTGGACTGCTCCTCCATGGCCGCCTCCTCCGCCTCTGTTCTCTCTCCGCCTCTGTTCTCTCCACCGCCTCTGCTCCGTCCGCCTCCGCTCCGTCCACCACCACCTCTGCTCCGTCCTCCGCGCCGTCCCCCGTCGCCACCCCCGCAGGGGCGGCCCGCTCCTCTGTTGTGGTCTCCTCCTCCCTCCGCCGATCCTGGAGACCACATTCTCTCTTGAAGTGGCCCTGTTCTCCACACCCGTGACATTTAAACTCCGGGCATTCTCGGCGTATGTGCCCTGATTGCAGGCACATATTACATACTCGTGTCTGCCGGTCATGTATTACCCGGAAGTAATCTGGTCCCTCGAGTGTTTCGAACTTTGTTGAATAAGGAAGGGACTGTACATCATCCGTGAATTGGGACTTTGCAGTACCTTGTCCCCTCCAGAATGTCTGTCCCTGGCCACTTCCTCTTCTTTATGGGGTACGTCGCTTTGACTCCCCACCCCCTCAGTTTATCGTGGATCTCCCCATCTGTTATGTACATTGGGAGACCCAGGAAGGACACCACCGCTTCCTTGTTATTTAGGGCGCATCCCATTACGGAGGTGCCCTTTATTTTAAATCCATCAATCAACTTGATTTTCCCCTCTTCCTCCTCCATAGTGATTTCGTACAGAGTATTTGTTCTGTACCTGCACCCCGCCACCACTCCACAGTGCGCTCTGATCCCGCGAAATAAATCCATCATCGTTACTCGATCCGGTCCCACCAGATTAACCAGTACCGTTAGTATTTTATATCTCTCCGTTTTTCTCCCTCTCCCTCTCCTCTCTCTCTCTCTCTCTCAACTCTCATTCACCACTGCTTCCACACTCGCATTCCCTCTCGCTTTCGCACTCTCGTTCACTCGCCTCTCATCCGTCGTCCGTTCTCCGTTGTTCATTCTCGTTGTCGTCTGTCGTTCCATTCGTTCGTTCGTTCTTGGATCCATCCAAACACTAGACATACACGTAGGGGACGTCCCCCAGAACAGCCAAGCTGCTGGGGGATCAGACACGACACGTAAACAAAACTCTCTCTCGCACACACACACACAATCAATCGTACACGCACTACTTGCCCACACACACTTTCCTGTTTCTTTTCCACTCTTTCTCTCCTTCCAGTGCGTATCCGGGTAGCGTGGTATCGGTGCTTTGAGGGTTTGTGGTTGTTTTCAGGGGTGCGGGTACGCCAACTCCGCGGGGTGGAGTTGTCCCAAGACTGGACGCACCAGCAACCGGGCCGCGAGGGCCCTAAGTCGGGTCCGTTAGCACGTCCAGACGGGTCCTAGCGAAGATTTCATCTTGTTCAGGGAACGGGCTTCAAGTATCGGACTTCCGCCGGCTTCCAAGCACGGCGGCGCGTCTGTTGATATAAATCCAGGCCCCTGACAGGTTCCCTGGGCCGAATGGGGAACTGCGGTTCCCCCGACCATGGTCCACACTGCCTGGTCGGCCCCTCAGTGGCCGTCTGCCACAAGGGGTAGAGCCCAGAGGAAGCCCTCGCAGACCACCTCCTCCACCACCGGTCGGGAGCGTCTCTCTTCCGGGAGCAGCCATCGGCCCATGGCATCCAACAGCTGGTGGGCCAGAGAAAACGGTTGGTTGCCGTCCTCCCACTAGACTCCTCGGAAGCGTTGCCGCTAGCCCTCTTCGTTGAGACCTAGCCTGTCCACCAGGGCTCGGCGCAGCTCCGGGTAGGACGAGTGCGCCGTCACTGGTAAGTCATTCACAGTGGAGAGCCGCTCCCCTGTCAGCCAGGGTAGGAGGCGTACAGCCCACTGGGCATCTGGCCACCCACACGCCTCTGCAGTGCTCTTGAAGAGATCCAGGAACACCTCCACGTCATCCCCCGGCATCATCTTCGACAGGGAGATGTTCAGTGACCGGTCTACCTCTGCCACTGGCGTCGGGGCTCCTGCTGTGCCTTCGCCGCTGGCCAGATTGTCGGTGGTCCAACTCAGCAGCTCCCACATGTTGGCGCGATCTTCTGCCTGATATGTGGCCCGCGTCGGCTGTGTGTGCGCCTGCATCTGCTGCTCTTGTGTCTGGCAGATCAGGCGCAGAGCCCCAGCAATCATCGAGTCGGACTTGATGCGATGCGGCTCTTTTAATAATAATAATCGCAAGTCAAATTCAAATAGGACGGCAACTGTCATATAAAATTTTTGTAAAATGTTTGCACTTTCTCTACCCATTTAACACAGAGATACCAGAATATTACCCTGAAGATGATCCAGCTTTGTGCTGGCTGGCCTGTTTCCCACTACACAGAATCAAAAAAGCCAGATTAATGTCGGAATGTGTGCTTTTCATAGCAGCCGGCATTGTAGAATCAGAGGCGTGGTGTGTAACAGCGTTGGCGTCTCGTGTGGCCTATAGCATACACGTTGGGCAGCAACATTGCTTTCTAAACAATAGCAGCTATGTATTTTCTCACCGTGCACATTTACACGTTGATGCATTATGTTACATCCAAATTATGCATTATGTTAAATCCCGATTACATGTGTTATGTAATCGGGATTTGTGCGTTTTTGTACGATCACAATTACGATCATTTAAGAGATCAAATACATTTGCAGACATAATTCAAAATGTCACCCCCTGTTCCGGCATGCCGGCTTATTGATGACTACCTCCCATGCCGGAATAAATGCGGACCAAAAATATATATATATATATGCAGGGGTGTAAAAAGTACCCAGAAATTATACTTAAGTGAAAGTATGGGTACCGTCTCAAAATCTTACTCAAGTAAAAGTCAGAGTATCCGGCTAAAAACATACTTGAGTAAAAGTCCAAAAGTTTCTACTTTTAAATGTACTTAAGTACTAAAAAGTAAAAGTAAAATTTTTTTTTTATTGCAAGGGATAGACCAGGGGTCTCAAACTCATTCCATCATGGGCCAAGTTTTCATTTTAACTACACATTGCACCAGGTGAGTTAGTTGAAGAGGTGAGCCAATGAGTGAAATCATCAGCTGGTGTTTAGGCAAGGCTGGAATGAAACCAAGCATACACTCGGCCCACAATGGAATGTGTTCTGAGATAGACAATGCTGAAATTAAAACACTTTTTTTTGCATTAAAATGATTTAGTGCACTTCTCCATCGAATTTGAAAAAACATGTCAAGGTAAACTAACATGGACGGCGTTCACATCACAGCATCCAGTTGTCAAGTTGGCCAAACTACAGCCTTGGAAAAAATTAAGGGTTTAGTTCTTTTTTTAATTTGTATACGTGGGTTCGACATTGCACATCCTAAGGTTGTCTACTGTCTGTTCTTCTGATAGCAGGTGTTGAATCAAAGATCTCCGCTTTCTAGTCTTGCACAAGGACCAATCAGCATGGGTATGGGCGGGTTCATTTTCCATTGATGGGGATTTGATTGGCTGTTTTTAAATAAAGTGCGGCCGCAGGATTAATAACTTTAACGTTCGGCCAGAGAAACAAATATACTAATTAAAATTGTTGGACCTGCGAGATTTGTACTTTGTACTTTGTAGGTCTGCATTTTAAATGTAAGGAGTAAAAAGTATGTTTTTTTTCTCTGAAATGTAATTGAGTAAAAGTACAAGTATGCAAACCTAATAATACTCGAGTAAATTACAAATCCCCAAAAACAGTACTTAAGTATTGTAATGAAGTACAATTACTCAAGGACTTTACACCCCTGTATATATGCTAATGATTCACTATTTAGCGCAACAAAGTGAACCATTGAAAAGCTGTAACTACAGTGAGAGTGTATAAACAGTCAAATAAAGTCAAAAGAGATTCCACACTAATTGCTACATCTAAAGACTAAAACTTCACTTACATTACAGTAACATTAGATTTTTCTCTGGCGGTCTCATTATACCATAAATATATTTTTCCTTAGGCTTATTCACTGTAAATTTGTAAATGTATTATTTGTATTTGTAATGTATTATTCTATTGCTATGCTTATGTTGTTGGTATTTTGAGCAACCTCTGGCACAAGAATTTCCTTCGGGATAAAAAAAGTTCTATCTTACCTTATCTTATTTTATTATAATCGAAACTAGGACATGTAGGTTTTCGCCCCCGAAAAAGAAGACAATGACTTCAATACTTTCTTCACGGTGTATTGTGGTTGGTTGGTTTTGAACTTTTTAGTGGTCACAAGCAACTTGCAAAAAAGCTTTGAGTTACTTTTTAACAAACGGCATCACGTCACGCCATTTGTCAACACAGAGCGCTGGTGATGATGGGAGGAGACACAGGAGACGATTGTTGAGAGCTAATGTCTGCTCCTGAGGGAGTCAGCATCAGCCAGAGCAGAATTACATTTGACAAACTGGATTCCCACCAGGTGTCTCCACTGAGAACAACAAAACGTGATACAAGTGATATTTTTATCAATTCACAGGCATCAATATATCCTCTTCTTCTGCATGCGCGCACACACACACACACACACACACACACACACACATACACACATACACACATACCCACATGCATGCATGCACATCCGCACACATACAAAAAATCGCACATCCACAAACATGCATCCACATGCACACACACACATGCATGCACACACACATGCACACAAACACAAGCATGCACAACCACATACACGCACGCACGCACACAGACACGCACACACATATGCACACACACACACAAATACAGAGACACACACAAATCTCTTGTGGCTTGATTGTAGTGGTATCTGTCTCTTAGGGTAATCCATTATGAAGCGAACCCAATCTAAACTGCAGATGAGTGGGAGGGATGCAAATGAGTTATACAGGGAGAAAAATAGCTCTTTGTCTTTTCATTTCTCATTTGATGACTCTGGTCTAAGCCTCTCTATTTCTCTGTTGTTCGGAAACACAAATGATTGTGATAATACACGATTACACTCGACTATCTATTAATGGAAAGAAACAGCAATGATACTTGTAGCATTACCGTGCATTATAATGTATGTACAGTACATATAGAATAATTCAGGCAGCTTTTTTACATTTTTAAGCCATCCCTCCATCTATACCAACGTATGATTTTGTTTGGGGAACAGATGTTAGGCAAAAAATAACATTGAAAAAAATTATGCAAAGAAAAATTCCAATGCAAATCATTCTTTTATTTATGCGAGAGACAGGGATGAGGCGATGGCAGATCAATTCTCAGATCCATTACATTTAAGATCTACACCCCTACCCGCTTCTCTCTCTCTCTCTCTCTCTCTCTCTCTCTCTCTCTCTCTCTCTCTTTCTCTCTCTCTCTTTCTCTCTCTCTCTCTCTCTCTCTCTCTCTCTCTTCTGTCACTCTCTCTGTCTCTCTCTATCTGTCTCTCTCTCTGTCTCTCTTTCATCCATCTCTTGCTATCTTACTCTGTGTACTCTCTCGAGTGACACATAGACCCCCCCACCTTCTCTCGCTCTCTTTCCTCCCACTGTTACTCCCACATTTCTCGATGATGTGCCTTTGACTCACAATACCAGTAGGACCAGTCAGCCTAACGGTGTGCTAGTTAGTTAAAAGTGCTGATTATTAATAAAAAACAATAGTAACAAGTTGTGGTATGTGGTAACAAGGGGGGTGGAGCAGCAAATTCCTGCGACTGACGCAGCTGTCGGGGATGAGCATGATTAGGAATGCATATATTGACATGTGTTTGCTCTCCCTACAGTGAAAGGCTGGATACCGGCGGAGATACACCGGTCGATGTGAGACCGACTCCGTAATCCCTGGAAAACCGACTCAAGGATATATTTACCTGTTCATGCCTTGGGCAATTTTTATGTTGTACCTTTGGAGGAATGATATGCTACCACCACGACTGCCATCTATCCCTATCAGTAAGAGCCCTGCCTTCATGTCAGAGTCCTGCACGGGTCTAATTTTCAAAACCTGCTCCTGCCTGCACCCGCCACGTGCAATGCCGAACCTGGCCCGCCACCTGCACATATGGCCACTACGCAACCCAACCTGACCCGATGTCACAATGATCCGTGGCAGGTTGGGGTCGGGCCGCGGATCATCATAGGATTATAATAACCATAATCAGTGATCACGTTACGATCAACCACATATTTCAAAATACATGGGATGGAATCATTTCGAGTTCGGTTAGGCTCAATCAATATAATTTGCCTATGTTTAAAGTGATACTTTTGGGCCATTTCATACATGTGAAATTAAGATAATATATTTTAAAACAAAGGTAGTCTAATACAGGAAATACAATTTAGCTGACAAAATTATGACAAAATACCACCTGCAAATAACTTTTTTGCAGGTCACTGTCAGTGGGCCGTACGCCTCCGCCGCTGGTAAGCCGTGCACATGTGGAGGACCCTTCCCCCGTCAGCAGGGGAAGGGCTCTTCATACGTGCATGGCTTAGCGGCAGCCGCTCGCTCGTCCTACCTGAAGTTTCGCAGAGCCCTGGCGGACAGGCTGGGCCTCACACAGGAGGGCCACAGGTGACGCTTCCAGGGGATCCAGTGGGAGAACGGCATACAGCCCTTTTCCCTGGCCCACCAGCTGCTGGACATCATGAGCCAGTGACCTTTCCCAGGAGAGAGGAGCGCCCAGCAAGTGGTGGCGGAGGTGGTCCGGGAGGGCTTCCTCTGGGCCCTGCCCCCATTAACAGCCGAGTGGGTGACTTGCCACCGGCTCACTTCCCTCGAGGGGGCAATCACCCTCACTGAGGACCACCTGGCGCTCCCACCATGGGCCCGGAGGAAGAGTGGCGGGGGGCCCTCTCCACATTTCCGAAAGGGACCTGTGCCCTGTCGGCCACCTAAAGGCAGTAGGGCTAACCCGCCAGGTCGCACAGCCTACACGGCACCTTCCAAACCCTATTTCCCACTAATTTGCCAGGACCGGAGTGTGGGCGATACAGCCGGCTCAACCACAGGCAACGTGAGTGCCCAGTGATGGAGGTGGGGCAGGTGGTGCAGGTGGCCACAGCGTCAACCTCTGCTCCTGATCTGGATGGAAGGTACAAGATACCGGTAAAGGTACATGGGGGTTTACATCAGGCTTTGATGGATTCGGGGAGTAGTCAGTCCTTGATTCACCAAAGCCTGGTTCGGCCCGAGCCCATGTTGGAAGCTTCATGGGTGAGGTTTCATTGTATTCATTGGGATGTGCACGATTATCTGATCGTGACCTTAAAAATTCAACATTATTGGATTTACGAGGTCATCCGACGTGGCTCCAGTGTGGGAGGAATTGGCGGAGGCTCCTGTGGGGTTTTACCAGCTCCGTGTTTCCGCCGATGGGAGAATTCCCCCTGGAGCAAATGCGAAATGATACTCTACGCTGCGCCTTCAACCAGGTGATACGACTTCAACTGTTAGGCCCTGACTCGGTTGTCATGTTCCCCCACTTTTTTATCATTAGTAACACATTATTTTGTGAGTCATGACCCAGTCAGGGGAGGTGAGCCACTTGCTCATTCCGAAAAGCCACCGGGAAACACAACCCATTGGCAGGTCACTTGGGGTGTGATAACACACGTGGCTGGGCATTCACGCAGACGTGTGGCGGTGGTGCGTGTCCTGTCACGAATGTCAGTTAACCAACCCCCCAGCCATCCCAAATGCGGCTGCTTCCATTAATAGAGATTCCCTTCAAAAGAATTGCGAAGCATCTCGTTGGGCGATTAGACTGTAGTGCACAGGGGTATCGATTTGTGTTGGTCATCGTAGATTATGCAACTCGGTACCCGGAGGCAGTGCCCCTATGCTCCATCTCGGCGGAGAGCGTATCACAGGCTCTGTTCCAGTTAATCTCCCACTTTGGAATACCGAAAGAGATTCTGACAGATCAAGGCACCTTGTTTCTGTCAGACACCCTCCGCAAACTTTACTGGTAATTGGGGATCACATCAATTTGAACCAGACTGGACCATCCACAAACCGATGAGCTAGTAGAGCAGTTTAACAAGATGTGAAAGTCCATGCTGTGCAAGTTCGTGCACGAGGATAGTCACAATTGGGATAAATGGCTCAACCCTCTATTATTCGCAGTGCAGGCAGTACCTCAGGCCTCCACAGGGTTTTCCCCATTGGAGTTACTGTTTGGGAGATGATCGAGGGGCATGTTGGACCTTATTAAAGAAAACTAGGAGGAAGGTCCAAGCACCAGCAAAAAAGAAGTGCAGTACGCAGGTATATCACTTCAACCTTCTTAAGCTATGGAACAAAGAACGCCCGGTTCTACTGGCGACGTCGGTAATTGAGGAAGGCAAGCTTGAGCTGGAGGTCCATAATGCAGCATCGTACATGCCGGTCCATTCTGAGAGCCATCTTTCTCTGTGTCAGAGACCCAAGGTAGCTGAGTTACAGCAATGTTTTGATGACGTTTTCTCCCCCTGCCGCACCATCCTCGTTGAACACCACATCGAGACTTCCCCCGGCATCTCGGTCGGGTCCGTATAGGTTACCTGAACACAAATGTAAAGTTGTAAAGGAAGAGAAAAAGTCAATGCTGGAGATGGGAGTAATAGAAGAGTCACATAGTGCTTGTGCGAGCCTGATTGTCCTTGTTCAATCTGAACTGTCACCTTTAAACCACTCTGCTCACTACATCCTGGTGCTAGTTGGTGTGATTTGGTGTTTTGTGTGTTTTATATGATTGTGCATTTGTGTGTCCTGGTTGCAAACCAATTTCCCTGTAAAGTGACAGGAAACATTCTTTTACGTTGGTGTTATTCTGGGGTGGAGGAGGAGGTAGTAGGAGGGGGTGTGACACGCAGGCGTGTTATGCCTCCTGTGGTTTCCTGTTGTCCTCTGCAGGTGTTGTGTCTGATCACTGCCCCGGTCACCATGATCCTGTCGTCACAGCAGGATGCATCCTTTGCCTTCGCCTCGCTTGCCATCGTCTTCTCAGTCTACATCACCCTGGTGGTGCTCTTCGTACCCAAGGTGTGTGTGTGTGTGTGTGTGTGTGTGTGTGTGTGTGTGTGTGTGTGTGTGTGGGGGGGGGGGGGGGGGTGTGTGTGTGTGTGTGTTTTGTGTTTCAAATCTAACTTTTCCAATCAAAGGGAACTTGATGTTTGCAAACAAAAGATGTTGCATTGATCGTTGATTGTTATCGAATCACCTGAAAATCATTGACGCTTTAAGATAAACAGACACATGTTCAAATAAATCATCAGCGAGTCTTGTGATTGGTTCACTGGCTCCACTTAAAAGCCTACCTCTCCTGGAAATGTTGCAGCTTTCACAACACAGCCATGCAGATAATGTTCCAGAAATGTTATTTGGTCTTGAGGTGGGAAATTGCCAGATCAGATTTAGCAAGATTTCGTTCTCTGTTCCCAGGCATTCACACATGACCTTATGCAGGAAATATGTATGCGTTATTAGACTGGATGTGTGAAATGGGCTATACTGAACATTGTTAGAAATGTTTTTTCTAAGCATCATTGCAATTATGAGAAATCATTCATCATTGCAATTATGCCAAAGTAGAATTTACAATTTTGTTGTCTCTTTTATGCTCATCCAGTTGAGTTTTAGCAGATGTGGTGTGAGTGAGACTTATTGGTCATGGTGTTTTCCATGTGAACAAACAAGTGCTGGAAAAGTGTGATTTAGAAGGGTAGTAGTTTAGTAGGGTTTAGGGTTTGGGATAGGCAAGTGTAATATATAATATTGTCACAATGTCACTGGTGGACCCAAATGCAGAACCCAGACTCGGAGTAAAGTAACAAATAATATTTATTTGAGGGGAAATCCGGGGACGGACTGGAGCAGAGCCGGGGGGATGAGCAGGAGACAGAAGCGGGATGAAGCCAGAGGGACTGATGGTGAGCGTGGCAGGCAGACGAGGGACAGGCAGGCAGGCAGGGAGAGGAGTGGTATGGCTAGAGACGGGTCGAGATCCTGGGGTAGAGGAGAGACAAGGTTAGAACCATGACGGGAAAACACAGAGCTAGAATATACTGGAACGTTTTGGCTAACCACACTGGCTGAATCAACGATCTGGCGATGAGTGGGTGGAAAGCTGGGGTTTTTATCCTGTAGCTGATTGTTGATGAATGGCAGGTGTGACCGCAGAGCAGGTGTAGATGACGACGCTGGGGCGAGCGCCGGAGTCTGGAGCCACGCCCACCAACACCCAGGGAATCCCGGAGGCACGGTCGAGACCGTGACAAATATAGTATATTATATACTTGTCGGGTTTAGGGTTTGGGTTAGGCTAGTGTATTATATAATATAGTACATTATATACTTGTAGGGTTTGGGTTAGGCTAGTGTACTATATAATATATTATATACGAGTAGGGTTGAGGGTTTGGGTTAGGCTAGTCTACTATATAATATAGTACATTATATACTAGTAGGGTTTAGGTTAGGCTCGTGCAGTAAACAGTCACAAATAAGACCTTACATTTAGAAAGAAAATGTGTAAAAAGTATTTTATCATGGTTGACACATAAATGTATATTTCTAAATTTAATTGGGTGCATTGTATACCGGGCGGTAGGCAAAAGCGGGGTCCTGGGTTCTAGGGACGTGGAACGTCACCTCACTGGCGGGGAAGGAGCCGGAGCTGGTGCGGGAGGTGGAGCGGTACCAACTAGATATGGTCGGGCTCACCTCCACGCACAGCACCAGGTCTGGAACCAAACTCCTGGAGAGGGGCTGGACCCTCTACTTCTCCGGAGTTGCCCAGGGTGTGAGACGCCAGGCGTGTGTGGGGGATACTCACAAGTCCCCGGCTGAGCGCCGCTGTGTTGGAGTTCTCTCCGGTGGACGAGAGGGTCGCCTCCATGCGACTGCAAGTCGCTGGGGGGAAGGCTCTGACTGTTGTGTGTGCCTACGCACCAAACAGCAGCTCAGAGTATCCGGCCTTCTTGGAGTCCTTGGGTGACATCCTGGAAAGGGTTCAATCCGAGGACTTCAACGCACACGTGGGCAATGATGGAGAAACCTGGAGGGGAGTGATTGGGATGAACGGCCTGCCCGATCTGAACCAGAGTGGTGTTTTGTTATTGGACTTCTGTGCTAGTCATGGACTGGCCATAACAAACACCATGTTCGAACATAGGGTGGTCCACAAGTGTACCTGGTACCGGACCACCTTAGGCCAAAGGTCGCTGATCGACTTTGTAATCGTATCAGCAGATCTGCGGCCGCATGTTTTGGACACTGGGGTGAAGAGGGGAGCAGAGCTGTCAACTGATCACCACCTGGTGGTGAGTTGGATCAGATGGCGCGGGAGGCTGCCAGACAGACCTGGTAAACCCAAACGTGTAGTGAGGGTGAACTGGGAACGTCTGGTGGAAGCCCCTGTCCGTAGGGTCTTTAACTCCCACCTCCGGAAGAACTTCTTGTGCATCCCGGGGGAGGTTGGGGACATGGAACCTGAGTGGGCCATGTTCAGAGCCTCCATTGTAGAGGCTGCAGCTCGGAGCTGTGGTCAAAAGGCTGTCGGTGCCTGTCGTGGCGGCAACCCAAGAACCCGTTGGTGGACACCAGCGGTGAAGGAAGCCGTCAGGCTGAAGAAGGAGGCCTTTCAGGGCCTGGTTGGCCCAGGGGTCTCCTGAAACAGCAGACAGGTACCGGGAGGCCAAAAGGACCGCAGCTTCAGCGGTTGCTGAAGCAAAAACCCGGGTGTGGGAGGAGTTCGGGGAGGCCATGGAGCAGGACTTTCGGTTGGCCTCAAGGAGGTTCTGGCAAACTGTCCGGCGACTCAGGAAGGGAAAGCAGGGCTTGGCTCAGGCTGTGCTCAGTCGGGGAGGAGAACTGCTGACCCAGACTGAGGATATTGTCGGGCGGTGGAAAGAACACTTTGAGGAGCTCCTGAACCCGACCAGTACGTCCTCTGTGGAAGAGGCAGAGTCTGAAGACTCGGGGGCAGTCTCACCCATATCCTTGGTAGATGTCACTGAAGTAGTCAAAAAGCTCTTCAGTGGCAAGGCGCCAGGTGTGGATGAGATTCGCCCTGAGATGCTGAAGGCTCTGGACATTGTCGGGCTGTCGTGGCTGACACGCCTAGTCAATGTTGCGTGGAGGTCGGGGACAGTACCTGTGGAATGGCATGTCCCCATTTTCAAAAAAGGGGACCGGAGGGTGTGCTCCAACTATCGGGGTATCACGGGAAAGTTTATTCCAGGGTGCTGGAAAGGAGGCTCCGGCCGATTGTCGAACCTCAGCTCCAGGAGGAACAATGCGGATTCCGTCCTGGCCGTGGAACAGTGGACCAGCTCTTTACCCTCGCAGGGTTGTTGGGGGGCGCATGGGAGTTTGCCCATCCAGTCTACATGTGCTTTGTGGACTTGGAGAAGGCCTATGACCGTGTCCCCCGGGGAATCATGTGGGGGGTACTACGGGAGTATGGGGTACCGGGGCCGTTGGTACGTGCCATTCGGTCCCTGTACGAACAAAGTGCGAGCTGCGTCCGTATTCTCGGCACAAAGTCAAGCATGTTCTCAGTGGGTGTTGGACTCCGCCAAGGTTGCCCCTTGTCATCGGTTCTGTTCGTGATCTTCATGGACAGAATCTCAAGGTGCAGCCGAGGTGAGGAGAGTGTCCGGTTTGGGGACCTCAGAATTGCATCTCTGCTCTTTGCAGATGATGTGGTTCTGTTGGCTACATCAGACCGTGACCTCCAGCATGCACTGGGGCGGTTTGCAGCCGAGTGTGAAGCGGTCGGGATGAGAGTCAGCACCTCCAAGTCTGAGGCCATGGTTCTCTGCCGGAAAACGGTGGAGTGTTCCCTCCGGGTTGGGAGTGAGTTGCTGCCTCAAGCGAAGGAGTTCAAGTATCTCGGGGTCTTGTTCACGAGTGAGGGCAAAATGGAGCGGGAGATGGACAGACGGATTGGTGCAGCGTCTGCAGTGATGAGGGCGCTGTACCGGTCCGTTGTGGTGAAGAGGGAGCTGAGCCGGAAGGCGAAGCTTTCGATTTACTGGTCCATCTGGATACAAGCGGCCGAAATGAGTTTCCTCCGCAGGGTGGCTGGGCTCAGCCTTAGAGATAGGGTGAGGAGCTCAGACATCCGGAGGGAGCTCGGAGTAGAGCCGCTGCTCCTCCGCATCGAAAGGAGTCAGCTGAGGTGGTTCGGGCATCTGATTAGGATGCCCCCCGGGCGCCTCCCTTTGGAGGTTTTCCGGGCACGTCCAACTGGGAGGAGACCCCGGGGCAGACCCAGAACTCGCTGGAGGGATTACATATCTCGCCTGGACTGGGAACGCCTCGGGATCCCCCAGGAGGAACTAGAGAGTGTGGCTGCCACCGCGACCCGACCCCGGATAAGCGGACGATAATGGATGGATGGATGGATGGATAAATTTAATTCAAAACAATATAACCTGATATGAAAAGACTAGATTTGTTTGTCTTGGCTTTAGGGCTTAGTATGAAGTATATATGTATATATACTGTTCCATACTGTTCCATATACTGGTTCAAAGGGGTGGGGTTTCCACACCACCAACAACAAAACAATTGGGGAATTTACTGTGGCTATTTACATCAATGGGAGGGGTGGAAGAGGAATCAGTAAAGTTCACAATATTTATGCCTAAAGTCCTTCTTAAAGGTTTCCAGGGGTTCCCCTCCATGTGAAAGCAGAGTATCAAGCATAAACTCTAATGAATAGCCTTTCATCATAAGGCTCAGGTTTGACCGCTCCCAGCCAATAGTTATAAATTAACCAATCACAAGGTAGATTGCCCGCGCCTTGCCCTGTCTGCATTGATATTTAGCAATGGCATCACCAATTCTTTCCCATCAGTTGCTGTGTGTGTGCGTGTGTGTGTGTGACTGTTAATGGTATGATCAACGAATATATGTATTATTACTGCAATAAAGTATTTATTGATATAATACAACAACATCGTGTGTGTGTGTGTGTCTGTCTGTGCATGTGTGTGTGCATATATTCACGTGTGTGTGTGTGTCTCTTGCGTCTGTTTATATGTCTGCTTGTGTGTGTATGCGTGTGTGCGTGTGTGTAGATGCGACGTCTGATCACACGCGGGGAGTGGCAGTCGGATGCGCAGGAGACCATGAAGACCGGCTCGTCCACCAACAACAATGATGAGGAGAAGTCCCGGCAGCTGGAGAGGGAGAACAAGGAGCTGCAGAAGATCATCCAGGAGGTGACCCCAGCACCGGCCCCATGCGGTCTGCTGTTTAGGGTGTTAACGTCATGTGGTGATCTCCCACATTTGAGTACACAAATCTGGTTCCCTATATACAGTACTACATAGTTCACGATTTTATACGTATAATGCACTGGAAAAGACGAGCAAAACTGATGCATTTTTTCTGCACTATGTCCCATGATGCATGGCAGTTTTCATTAGCCCCAGAGACCCCGGAATATTGCTGTCAACATATTTCACTGTGCTGGCTTCTGTCTGTTTACACAGAACAATGGCAGAACGGTTTGCCAGCGTTCTGGAATCAGAGCCGTGGCATTTAACGCAACAGAATCAGCGTTTAGTGTGATGTATACCATAAGCATTGGGCAGGGAAATTGTCTTCTAAACAACTATGGTGGTGTTTTTCCTAGCCATGCAGATACATTTTACATTGATCATATACAACATGCCAACCCCCCACATTGCGAGCAATGTGTTTGTGTGATCAGAAATACATTGAAGAAGAAATTGAGGCAATTGAAGAAATCCATACACATAACACGTCATCAAAATGCCACACCCCTGTCCCAGCATGTCAGCTTAGCCCTTTTTTTCCAAATCTTTTTATCTCTTTTTCTGATTTTTTTGATTTTTGTTTGTTTTCAGCAGACATTTAAACAATACAACAGATGCAGGATATGACTAGGTGTCAGTGACAGAAGAAAACACAAAGAACAGACCCACCCTCCGACCCCCCCATGTTAATCATGGTCACACAAAAATAAAATACATTTAAAAAAGTACAATATAATAAAATAAATAAGTAAATAAAATGAAGCATAAAGTGGTGGTAATAATGATACATAACGTGGGTGAAAAGGAAAGAGGCATATATTCGGAAATGTAATAGGTAAAGCGAATCATTGGGAAAGAACAGTGAGGGTCCATCTCTTCCCCTCCATCAAGCTACACCTAGGGTCTATATTTGTGTTAAAGGCCTGTTCAAGGGTTTTAAAGACATTGGACCAATAATCAGTCAGCCTCGGGCATGTCCAGAACATATGTAAATGGTCATCTAGAGATTGCTTAATGTACATCTATTCCAGGCATCGCTTCTATCATACATTTTTTACTTATTTTTGCCAATTTAGCGTTGGTGAAGTGAGCTCTGTGGAGCACTGCAGTAGGCCATGCCTGGCACATATAGATGATGAGTGCACCAGACCAAAAATGTTGCTCCACTCGCTTTTGGAAATAGCAACACCCAAGTCACACTCCCAGGAGTCCTTGAAAGAGGTACAGTGGGAGCTGAATTCATAAAATCAATCAGGGGAGGCGGTTAGGGAAATGGGGGAACTGCTTCTGAGCAAAATGTCTGATTTGAAAAATACGAAAGAGATGACAGGGATGCGAAAGATGAAAAAACTCCATCTTCATGTCGGTTGTTTAATGTTATAAGACCATTGTTTGACCAGCTAAGTGACAAGATATAACAGATTATTATCAAGCAAAAATAAATGAGAACGAGAAGTTAGAACGTGTGCTGTACATGGGAAAAAAATACCTTACTTTGGGTGGTTTTAAATCTCCAAGGGTCTGGGATTCTCAATTGGGATGCAGAGTTCAACACTACCTTGGCAGATTTGGAAAGAGTGGTTTGTTAAGGAGACGATCTGTCAAGACCCACATCCTTAACCAAGTTAAAGTCTCCACTTATAATTATGTGGTGATTATCAGCATTTGAGATTTTAGAAAAAAGGTTTCCAAAGAATTGGTCGTCATCTCAGTTGGGTGCATAAATGGAGGCCAAAATGACCTGTGTGGTCTGTAACATGCCCGAATCATAACATAACGGCCATTAGTGTCTAGTCTTGAATTTGTTGACACTCTTATGAATAATTGCAGCCCCTCTAGCTTTAGCAGAGGATTTCGAGTGGAACAAGTGACTCATCCATGCCCTCGTAATATGAAGTGTGTCAGATGTTTTGAGATGAGTTTCATGCAGGAATACAATGTCCCCTTTAAGATGTTGCAACGGTGTCAAGACCTTATCAATTTTAGTAGCATTGTTCATTCGTTTAGCATTCCAGCAGATCAGACCTATTCCTCTACCTGTCGTCCCCAGACATCTAATAATAATAAGAAGAAGTATAATATAATACAAATAAATTAAAAAGTAGAAAAAAGATTGCTCATCACGAAAACCTACCACACAGTGTCCCTATAGAATAAGGAGTGCAAAAAAAACGATTATGAGTCAAAGCCGTAGCGTAAGTGGTGTGACACACTCAGGGGGGGGGTGACGAGTGTTCACGAGACTGGAAAAAATTACTTCAAGTTCCACACCATGGTTTCAATGAAATATAACTTTTAGGGGCCGAAGTGGGAATGCCGGGACCGCATAATGCTTCCATAGCTCTCCTCTTATGCTCCTCGGTGGCTGGCTGCCACAGTGGGTTTTAAACACTTGGTTAAATGAAAAAATCAAAGTATCCCCCAGAGTATCCGGCCTTCTTGGAGTCCTTGGGTGGCGTCCTGGAAAGGGTTCCATCCCGGTTGATTGGGATGAACGGCCTGCCCGATCTGAACCAGAGTGGTGTTTTGTTATTGGACTTCTGTGCTAGTCATGGACTGGCCATAACAAAGACCATGTTCGAACATAGGGTGGTCCACAAGTGTACCTGGTACCGGACCACCTTAGGCCAAATGTCGCTGATGGACTTTGTAATCGTTCGGGGAGACCATGGAGAAGGACTTTCGGTTGGCCTCAAGGAAGTTCTGGCAAACTGTCCGGCAACTCAGGAAGGGAAAGCAGGGCTTGGCTCAGGCTGTGCTCAGTCGGGGAAGAGAACTGCTGACCCAGACTGAGGATATTGTCGGGTGGTGGAAAGAATACTTTGAGGAACTCCTGAACCCGACCAGTACATCCTCTGTGGAAGAGGCAGAGTCTGAAGACTCGGGGGAAGCCTCACCCATATCCTTGGTAGAGGTCACTGAAGTAGTCAAAAAGCTCTTCAGTGGCAAGGCGCCAGGTGTGGATGAGATTCGCCCTGAGATGCTGAAGGCTCTGGACATTGTCGGGCTGTCGTGGCTGACACGCCTAGTCAATGTTGCGTGGAGGTCGGGGACAGTACCTGTGGAATGGCAGACCGGGGTGGTGGTCCCCATTTTCAAAAAAGGGGACCGGAGGGTGTGCTCCAATTATCGATGTATCACACTGCTCAGCCTTCCCGGGAAAGTTTATTCCAGGGTGCTGGAAAGGAGGCTCCGGCCGATTGTCGAACCTCAGCTTCAGGAGGAACAATGCGGATTCCGTCCTGTTCGTGGAACAGTGGACCAGCTCTTTACCCTCGCAGGGTTGTTGGGGGGTGGGTCTACATGTGCTTTTTGGACTTGGAGAAGGACCGTGTCCCCCGGGGAATCCTGTGGGGGGTACTAGGGAGTATGGGGTACCAGGGCCGTTGATACGTGCCATTCGGTCCTTGTAGCAGCGTCCGTATTGCTGCCTAAAGCCAAGGAGTTCAATTATCTCAGGGTCTTATTCACGTGTGAGGGCAAAATGGACGGATTGGTGCAGCGTTTGCAGTAATGCGGGTGCTGTACCGGTCCGTTGTGGTTAAGAGGGAGCTGAAGCCAGAAGGCAAAGCTCTCGATTTACAGGTCCATCTACGTTCCAACCCTCACCTATGGTCACGAGCTTTGGGTAGTGACCGAAAGAATGAGATTGCGGATACAAGCTGCCGAAATTAGTTTCCTCCGCAGGGTGGCTGGGCTCAGCCTTAGAGATAGGTGAGGAGCTCAGACATCCGGAGGGAGCTCCGAGTAGAACCGCTGCTCCTCCGCGTCGAAAAGGAGTCAGCTGTGGTGGTTCGGGCATATGATTAGGATTCCCCCTGGGCGCCTCCCCTTAGAGGTTTTCCGGGCACCCCGGGGCAGACCCAGAACCCGCTGGAGGGATTATATATCTCGTCTGGCCTGGGAACGCCTCGGGATCCCCCAGGAGGAACTAGAGAGTGTGGCTGCGGAGAAGGAAGCCTGGGGGGCCCTGCTTAGCCGGCTGCCACCGCGACCCGGCCCCGGATAAGCGGACGAGAATGGATGGATGGATGGAAATTAAGATAATATATTTCAAAATGAAGGTAGCCTAATGAAGCCGTTCATTCCATTGAATAATATTCATGTAGCGTATATCAATTAATAGTCATCCGCCCCTCGCCATGGACTGTAGGCCCATCAACATTGTTGAAGATCAGGGGCTACAAGGCATTATCCAGATCGCCTCAGGCGACCTATCATACAAGCCACCTTCGAGGGGAACTATTGTCACAAGAATTCACAAATTGCATGAAAAGGCAAAGAAAGCAGAGGAATTGGCACAAGCTACATGTATTGCACTGACCACTGAATATCAGTAAGTAACCTTAACCATACTTTAACTTCTGAAAAATCTGATTAGTTTGATATATTATTGTATTTTAGAAATTATTTTAGGCCTGTGCCCTAAATGGATGTTATCTGGATTCAGTTTTTAATTAAGTAATGAATTAATGTAGTCATTAATTATGTTGGTCTTGCGTGTTTGTAGGTACAGTATGTCACTGAGCTCCTGGTGGGTGGCAAATATGTGTCCTGCTCTGTGGTGGTGCCCGCACTCTGCCACCTCTTGCGTACAATTGAGGCCTCAGATAATGACCCGGCCTATGTAGTGCGCTTCAAGGCTGCATTCACGGAGGACCTAAACAGAAGAAAGGAGAACACAAACATGTCATGGCTTAAGGTCGCAACAGCTCTAGCTCCCAGATTCAGGTGCCTACCCGGAGCAGAGAGGAAAGAGGTGTGGCGAAAGCTGACTGAGATGCTAAAGGACAGGGAACCTGCACCACAGCATAGAGGTGTCAGCATAGAGACATGTCCATATATATACTGTATATCTACATATATATATATCTATATATATATATGTCCATCCATCCATTCTCTTCCACTTATCCGGGGCCAGGTCGCAGTGGCAGGTGGCTAAACAGGGCCCCCCAGGCTTCCTTCTCCCCAGCCACACTCTCTAGTTCCTCCTGCGAAAATCTCGAGGTGTTCCCAGGCCAGATCAGAAATACAGTATAATCCCTCCAGCGGGTTCTGGGTCTGCCCCGGGATCTCCTCCCAGTCAGACATGCCCGGAAAATCTCGAAGGGGAGGCGCCGGGGGTCATCCTAATCAGATGGCCGAACGGAGTAGAGCAGCGGCTCTACTCCGAGAGCTCCTCACCCCATCTCTAAGGCTGAGCCCAGCCACCCTGCGGAGGAAACTCATGGCCTCTTTGGCTGCTTGTATCTGCAATCTCATTAATTCGGTCACTACCCAAAGCTTGTGACCATAGGAGAGGGTTGGAACGTAGATGGACCTGTAA
This sequence comes from Coryphaenoides rupestris, assembly GCA_002895965.2. Taxonomy (NCBI): domain Eukaryota; kingdom Metazoa; phylum Chordata; class Actinopteri; order Gadiformes; family Macrouridae; genus Coryphaenoides; species Coryphaenoides rupestris. The sequence continues at coordinate 759,322 of PIJE02000038.1, read as the reverse complement.
ATCGAGAGCTTTGCCTTGCGGCTCAGCTCACAGCACCCGCATTACTGCAGATGCCGCACCAATCCATCTCCTGCTCCATTTTTCCCTCACTTGTAAACAAGACCCAGAGATACATGAACTCCTTCGCTTGAGGCAGCAACTCACTCCCAACCCGGAGGGAACACTCCAACATTTTCTGGCAGAGAACCATGGCCTTAGACTTGGTGGTGCTGACTCTCATCCCGACCGATCTCGACTGCAAACCACCCCAGTGCATGCTGGAGGTCACGGTCTGATGTAGCCAACAGAACCACATCATCTGCAAAGAGCAGAGATGCAATTCTGAGGTCCCCAAACCGGACACTCTCCACGCCTCGGCTGCGCCTTGAGATTCTGTCCATGAAAATCACGAATCACAAACAGAATCGTGACAAGGGACAACCTTGGCAAACACCCACTGAGAACGTGCTTGTCTTTGCGCCGAGAATACGGACTCTGCTCTCACTTTGTTTGTACAAGGACTGAATGGCACGTACCAACTGCCCCGGTACCCCATACTCCCGCAGTACCCCCCACAGGATTACCTGGGGGACATGGTCATAAGCCTTCTCCAAGTCCACAAATCACATGTAGACTGGATGGGCAAATTTCCATGCCCCCCCCCCCCCCCAGCCCCAACAACTGTCCACTGTTTCACGGCCAGGACAGAATCCACATTGTTCCTCCTGCAGCTGAGGTTCGACAATCGGCCGGAGCCTCCTTTCCAGCGCCCTGGAATAAACTTTCCCAGGGAGGCTGAGCAGTGTGATACCTCGATAATTGGAGCACACCCTCTGGTCCCATTTTTTTTAAATGGGGACAACCACCCCGGTCTGGCATTCCACAGGTACTGTCCCCGACCTCCACGCGACATTGACTACACATGTCAGCCACGACAGCCCGATAATGTCCAGAGCCTTCAGCATCTCAGGGTAAATCTCATCCACACCTAGCACCTTGCCACTGAAGAGATTTTTCACTACTTCAGCGACCTCTGCCAAGGATATGGGTGAGGCTTCCCCTGAGCCTTCAGACTCCACCTCTTCAACAGAGGATGTGCTGGTCGGGTTCAGGAATTCCTCAAAGTGTTCTTTCCACCGCCTGACAATATCCTCAGTCTAGGTCAGCAGTTCTCCTCCTCGACAGAGCACAGCCTGAGCCAAGCCCTGCTTTCCCATCCTGAGTCGCCGGATGGTTTGCCAGAACTTCCTTGAGGCCAACCGAAAGTCCTTCTCCATGGCCTCCCCGAACTCCTCCCACACCCAGGTTTTTGCTTCAGCGACCGCCATGGCCATTCTGGCCTCCCGGTACCCGTCTGCTGTTTCAGGAGACGCCTGGGCCAACCAAGCCCGAAAGGCCTCCTTCTTCAGCTTGACGGCTTCCTTCACCGCTGGTGTCCACCAACGGGTTCTTAGGTTGCCACTACGACAGGCACCGACAGCCTTTTGATCACAGCTCTGAGCTGCAGCCTCTACAATGGAGGCTCTGAACATGGCCCACTTGGGTTCCATGTCCCCAACCTCCCATGGGATGCACAAAAAGTTAAAGACCTCACGGACAGCGGCTTCCGCCAGACGTTCCCAGTTCACACTCACTACACGTTTGGGTTTACCAGGTCTGTCCAGCTGCCGCCCCCGCCATCTGATTTAACTCACCACCAGGTGGTGATCAGTTGACAGCTCTGCTCCTCTCTTCACCAGTGTGTCCAAAACATGTGGCCCCAGTTCTGCTGATACGATCGATCATCAATCTTTGGCCTAAGGTGTTCCGGTACCAGGTACACTTGTGAACCACCCTATATTCGAACATGTTTGTTATGGCCAGTCCATGACTATCACAGAAGTCCAATAACAAAACACCACTCTGGTTAAGATCGGGGAGGCCGTTCATCCCAATCAACCCCCTCCAGGTTTCTCCATCGTTGCCCACGTGCTAGGTGACATAGTTTTTATGAAGTCTTTTCATGGGGTCCTTGAATCGCTCTTAGTCTGGCCCCTCCCCTGGGACCACTTTGCCTTGGTAGACCCTACCAGGGGCTAATGCCCCGGACAACACAGCTCTCAGGGTCACCAGGGCACCAAAACCCCCCCACCACGATAAGGTGGCGATTCTCTGGGGGGGGGGGGCATATTTATATCATGTGATCCTACCTGCATCTTGTTTGTTTCACCCAGAACCAAACCCGGAAAAAAAGTAAGACAAAATACCACCCGCGTGGTATTTTGCTAATCACTTTTTTGCAGGTCATCCGACTCTGCTTAGCAGTACACACACACACACACACACACAGATATAAAGATGAGCACACACACACGGCGGATTCCACAGGGACCATCCATAATGCACTTTTTTTTGGTTCGCGGAGTTCTCACCGGATCATGTTCTCACCTAAAGCGAACCGAACCCTAGTTCGATTGGAAGCGGACCGTGACCCCCGTTTTCAAGCGGACCAGAGTTTGAATGAGTGTTCACACCACCGCAAACAAACCGTACTATTGGGTCGATTAAAATTGACAAAACAGCTCAGGTGTGAAAGCACCCTAAGCCTAACTGAATGATTTCAACAATAGCTTGAAATGATTCCATCCCACGCATTTTACCAAATACATGGTTGATCGTAATGTGATCATTATGAGACATTTTCACTGGTCATGGTTATTATAGGATATGCAGGTTCAGGTCGGGCTGCAGATCTTGTGCTGTTGGGTCCGGGTCGGGTTGCGGAACTAAGTGGCCATATGTGCGGGTGGCGGGGTGAGTTCGGTCTTGCGCGTGGCTGGTGCAGGGCGGGAGCGGGTCGTGAAAATCAGACCCGTGCTGGACTCGGGCGGGTGGCTGCTCTAACATTCAAGATTTATTTTTTGCCATATGTAACAAGTGCAATGGAATGCTTACTCCCCAGGTGCTCCTGCAGTGTTTGTCGAAACAAATTCTAAATGACTCAACAATTAGTCATAGTACCTAGTACAGTACAGTACAAAGTACAGTAAAAAGTTTTCTTAACAGTATTTTTAACATAAACATAACATAAACAAATATAATAACAAATACTAAAACTCTGAACAATCAGTGATATAGTACCTAATAAGTACAGTAAAAGTAAAACGTGAAAAGTGAGTAGTTCTGGCTGTTGCAAAAATGTATTCAAAGTGTCTGTGTGCAGTACGGTGAAGTACAATAAAGTCCTGCAACTAACCATATCTAGTTGGTACCGCTCCACCTCTCGGTATTTGCATCGTTGTTCCATCACCTCCGGTGCGTACTCCTCATAGATGGCGATAGGAGTACCTCGATATTGTAGCTTACCGCTTCTGGCCCGGGCTTTGCGGATGATATTCTCCTTCTGTTGGTACTTGTGTAGCCGGATGATGACAGGCCTCGGTCTCTGTCCCGGGCTCGGTTTGTCAGAAAGTGATCAATGAGCCCTATCACACTCCGCCGTTGAACTCAGGACACCATCGCCAAGAACCTCCGGCAGCAGTTCAGAGAAAAATGTAGAGGGATGAGGCCCCTTCATGGATTCAGTCAGGTTTAGTTGCCCTAAAGTCGGTGGAAAGGGCTTTTATGTGTTGTTCGAGGAGGCCAATCATGGCCGCCATGCTGAGTTTGATGTCAGCTTCCCCTGGGGAATCGGGTTTGCTAGCTTGATCTTTTTGCTTTGTTTGTTTGACTTGGCTGCCATATTTTTGTTATATGTTGACAATATCATACACTTAATGGCAAGTTAAAGTAAAATTACAGGGTATTAGAATGTCAAACAAATAAAAGTGATGGGAGGGAGACTCAACGCATGCCTACTCCATCGTCGCCAACCGGAAGTCTTGGCTTAGCCTTTTTACACAGACATCAGTCGGGTTTGTTATGGCTCTGTTACTATCTCTGTTGCCGGAATAAAGGCAGAACAAAAATGACCCCCCATTCCATGTGTGTACCTTTTACATAGAAGGCAGCACGGAATAATGCCTTAGCATACCTCAAGCACAGTAGCGTGAATTCATCCAATAGAGATGGTTGACCTGTACCCATTTATTGATGCAAATGAGGTGTCACAGGCTGACATCTAACACCTGTCAGCCGATGCATCACAAACCTTTGCCGCAAATAGCATGAAATGGCAAATTGAGGCAATGCTATCGCTTGCATATTGTGTGTAGGGTTGGGAAGACAGATAGATGGATGGACAGGCACTTTAATTACATGAAGAAACTGCACAGTAGCAAAGAATGAGACAGAAGATGAGATGGAATAAGCAGGGAGTCAGCTATACGTCATAGTAATTCGGAAATACAACACGACAGAGATACAACACAACATACATAATATTAGTGAGTAGACAAATTAGGAGACAAACATAACAAGGTAGAGAGGAGGAAAGCAGAAGAGGCTAAACATAAGGGCAGTTGCAGTCAGAAGATGTAAGATGTGAGCAGATGGTGATTAACACAAGCCCCTCCCCTCCCCAGAAAGAGGAGCGCGTGTCGGAGCTGAGGAACCAGCTGTCAGAGAGGCAGGCACTGCGTTCGCGACGGCGACCCTCGGGCGCCGCGGCAACCACCACCGGCAACCAGAACCACAGCTCCCCGTTCTCGCAGCAGTACCCACACCACCACCACCCCCCCTCTGACCCCAAGTCCCTGGCACCACCGCCTGGCTACCCCACCCCCTCCATGGACAACCACGGCCCCTTGCCCCCGTCCTTCTCCAACGCCACCAGCCTTTACCAGGCGGCCGACGCCAAGATGGGCCGCAACAACTGCCACACCAGCCGGCTGCCGCTGCTCTACAAGTGAATACCGGTGGATTCAGGGGTGGAGGTGTCAGGTGGGGAGGTGAGGGGTTGGGGCCAGCGGGATTTGGACGGTGAAATTATCTTTATTTTACTTTCAATGAAAAACAATTTTTTAGACTGCTTGTGTATCCCGGCCCACGCATGACAATGTTTTTTTTGTTGTTTTCTTTGAAGTCGTTTAAAGGTTGTGATTGGGCGGGTGAAGACTGTGTACTTGTCAGAAGCTCTGTGTTCACTCGCTCGCTCACTTGAGAGATGACAAAGCTGTGCCATAATTTTCTGTCCATTAATTGCTTTTCAAGCGAAAGGCATCCACCGGTGTACATTTTCCGATCCGAAGCTTGTTATGCCATCAGCATCTGTGGTCATATGGCATATGGCATGACCAAAAGAATCAGAGGTCATCAGAGATTGTGTGTCATTGTCATCATAGAAATTGTTCATGACGTATGTTGACCCTAAGGCTGATCATCCTGATGTCTTAGGATAGTGCTTTTGACTGTGCCAAAGGTCTGAATGACCAACCTGCAGCCTATAAGACTACGTTGTAATGTCCTCAAAATTCATGAAATCTGTGTGATTTGGCACAACGCACTTCTGTCATGTTGTCACGGTTAAAGATCTTGATCGTGTACGGTTGGTTGGTATTTATCTCTGTTCAAAGAGACTAAATTAATCATAATCAAAGAGGGTTCCCCCACTACTGTCACCTGCCATGTCACAAGAATTTCACTGAAATTTCGCAATAATTTAACTGTTCAGAATGTGATGAACATGTGACAATAAAACACTTTTGACTTTGACTGTAGTGGTCCACTCACCAAATTGTTGTTGCAATCGTGTTAATGGACCCAAGTGCAAAGACAGAGAGACATACTGTAGGTAGAGTCGTAGGTAGGGGAAAACCAGTTTTACTGACAAAAGGTACAGGAAATGCAAGGCAGGATAACAAGCTGGGAGCGGGCCAATCAGAATGGGGAGACGGGGAGACAGGATGACAAATGGGCGGACAGGGTAGGTAGGTGGTGGCAGGTCGGTAGGCGAGGAGTCAGGACAATGAAGACAAGCTCTGGACAAGGAGGCGTAGGTTTATCCAGAGGTAACAATAACTTTGAGTTGAAAACTACAAAGGAGCAGAGAAACGACACTGACGTGGAAGTACAAACAACGATCATCTGGCGATGAGTGGATGAAAAGCCAGGGTTCTTATACTGTGGAGCTGATGAGTAGATGGATCGCAGGTGTGGGAGGTAGAGCAGGTGAGGGAGATGTGTGTGACGAGCCAGGGAGGAACCTGTAGCCATGCCCCCAACGCATACACCCACACACACACACACAGAGACAGCGACAGACGGGTAGATGGAGTGCTAGGAGGCAGAAGTGGAGGGTATGACAATTGTCTCCTCTGTAGAGGTAATGTGAAATGGAAGCACAGGTGATTCATGCTAATGGTGGGGGAGTTGGTGACCAGAACTGCAGCTGCAGTCACATGACATGTGGACTGGAGTGGCTTGTGTGGGTCACATGCTCAATTGAAATCCCTTTCGATTTGTTCGTGGTGAATCTTATCCTCAGCTGTTGTTTTTACATATTTTTTCTCTCCCACATAAAAAACTACATCAGTGCGTGAGTATAGACCAGCAAACTGTCCTACTAAAAACCAACTAGCGGAGTCATTTCTAAACAAAGCTCTACATGTTGTCTCACAAGGCCCTCATTGTTTATTTATTGCCTGATGGTTTTTTTCTCTTGTTTCAATCTTGGGTCTCGTGCTGAAGTGTGACTCCTCAGCCTGTCCCAAGAGCAACGCCACCTCTGCAGGTTCTTCTGTTTTGAAAGATCACAATGTTTTGTAACAGTAGGCTCAGAGGAATGGAGGTTTTTACATGTGACCTAAAATCCCCTTTCTGAGCCCTGGATGGATTTTCTTTTGTTTGCTTTGGTTGCTTCACAGTTCTCATTTTGGGTCTTAGTTTAGGGGGGGTTTTTTATAGTGTGATGAAATATGGAGATTCCTTTTCTTCTTCTTTTTTGACAAAAAAAGTAAAACTCCCCGGTAAATGTACTGTGCTATTTTTAGCTTGGTTTTGGCTTCCAAGTTTTCTTTTGGTTCTTTTCAGCGTTTACAGTATTAATGTTATTGTGGGGCTCCAACCTCTTGGGACAGAGAGTACCAACCATTCATCAGAATTCCATGTGAACATTGCCAATGCCAGATGATGAGTGCCTCTCTAAAGACATTCTCCTGGCGCTGTGTTGGATGTTCTGTCCAGCCAAAGGCCTAGCATCTCCTCTAGCTTAACTCTATAGTGTAGCAGCCAAGCTCATGTTACATCTGTGTGTGGTATAAACAGCTTGTTATGACTGTGAATACATTGAAGTTCCTTCCAAGCACTCCAAGGAATGTTGAAGGAGACAATTTGAGGCTGCTGTTGTTTTGAGTAACCAGACTCTCAAATCGTCCTTTGTAAATAATGTACGTTTGTAAACTGTCTCTACTGTAAGGCATTTCAACAGTCAACAATGGCAGATATAATAGTGGCATCCATACAGATCAGTATGCACAATGTTTATGTAAATTGTGAAGACTAGGCAGTATTTATATCCTTGAACATGCGTTTACCAGCTGTATCTTGTGTGGTACCGTATTTGAAATATATTTATATATGCTAATTAATAACATTAGAGATTATTTGAAATGACAAGAAAATGAATAAAAGTAATTTTTTGCAGAATGTTGTCATCAATATTTTCAGTTGATAGTGTAACGATTAAAGCTTTGAGATTTTATTTTTATGGACAGTGAGTTTTGACTGTGGACTTGCAATGACTAATTTGTCCGCCACATTGTGCCGCTATTTAAAGTGGGCGACATGTGTGGGCTTTTGCAACATTGCAGATACATACTTTCTATCCTGTCAGAATAAAACCTAAACCCGCAGGGGGCTTTTGTGAATTGTTGCCATTGGATTATGACAAACAGCATCCGAAAAAGTACAAACTACAAACCACCACCATGATACGTATTTTCTTTAGACCAAATATATATGCTTCTGTTTCTTAGACACCCGATGCACTTTTGAAGCCTAGAATAGCCTAGATAGCCTAGAATTGATCACAATGTGTGATCGCCTACATTAATGTTAAAGGAAGTACGAGTTCTATTAGTCTCAAATAACACATTTAATTACCATATATGTCAATGGGATTTTGAATGCATTATAATAGTATGATTAATAATTCACATTAATTGCGGTCTACATGTCTTACTATTATAATAGTGATTAAAATAGCGTAATTATATATATATATAGGGGAGAGTGGGGTGAGTTGTGCCACTTTTTACTCAAAGTGACTTTAAAGTGAGGCCATGACAGTAATGTCTCCAACTAAAATATGTACGTATATTTCAGGATGTGGTGCATCCCTGGCAACAATAACTTTGGATCTGAAATAAACTGTTTAAGAAATATAGCTTTCAGAAAAAAAGTGGTCTCGTGGCACAACTTGGCCCCGGTGTGGGGTAAGTTGTGCCTTTGGAGAGAATACGTTGGGGTAAATTGTGCCATTGATTATTGAAGTAAAACAGGACATTTCATAACAGGACAATCTCATAAACTAATGCTATATAAAAGCAAGACAAATCTAATAGAAAATTTCTCATTTAAGGTTTATTTAAAGTAAATAAAGTAAATATTTTACAAAGATTGAAGGTCAATTTTCTTAAACAAGGCCTAGCAGTGCATGAACACAGGTTCAGAACAAAGTTCAGTTCCAAATGATCAAAATCAGTAGCAATTCTGACAAAACCAGGCTACTGCTCAACATCCTTTCTTCTACACCAAGACATTTAACAAGAACAAAATGAAATTAAAAATCAGGACTTAATTGACTGCAACCCACAGATCCGGCCTACTACTTAACATTCCACTTGTCGATACTGCATGGGGTTTTTGTGGTGTGGGTAGTTTCTTGAGCACATCACCTCTACGGATGACTCCTTCATCATTTTCTTTAAATGTGAAGATGGGCTTTCCATCCACAGACCTCTTACAACTTTTCCTGAGAAACTTTGCACTGATGTCGGCATCATCAACCTTCTCCACCAATCCAACGTAGTTATAGGATGTGGTTTTACCTGCAAAGCTCACAATGACAAAGTCACCAGCAGACAGATCCTTGTCACCATCATCATTATCATCATTCTGGCCATCTGAACTCTCATCAGTGGTGTCGTTAAGTGGAATAGAGATGTCAGTCTCTTCTGAGCTACTGTAGACAATTACTTTCTTTTTGGGTTTGGTTGGTTTGGACCCTTTCAGAGCCCCTTTCTTCTTATATGCATTCCTTTTCTCCTTTTCAGCCCTTTTATTTTCTCTGTTGTGTGTGTTCTCCACTGGCACAACTCACCCCAGGCCCTTTGGCACAAATCACCCCAACCCCACCATTTTGAAAAACTAGCATGATGGAGCAGTTTAGGGCCAACATCGTGCTAACTGTATAGACTCATAGTGTAGCATACTGAAGCACTAAAACACGTGTCAAATGTTTTCAAACTTGTCTATAATTGTTCAGACACAACAATCAAAAAACCTTGATCGTAGAAATGTTACTTTGAAAGGCAAAAAACAGTTTTTTGAGCTTAAATGTGCTTACCTCTCATTCCATGTGTCTCCCCTTTTTGCAGGGTGAGTCAAATGGATGGCTCTTCAAAAATATGTGGTCACATGACCAATTTCTTTTATGGTTTTCTAGAAACAAGGGGTGGCACTACTTCCCCCCTGGCACAAATCACCCCACTCTCCCCTATATGCCTTACAGTATATATATATATATATATATATCATGCCTATAACATAATCTTATGATTTCATTAATTAATTGAATTGAACAATTGACTTTAAACCCACACTGGATGAACTGAGTCGGTGTAAGTGTGACCAGGCCAAACTGTGACTGATTTAAATAGCCGACCACGCCAACTAGGTTTGTAAGAGGCCTAGGAACTCTAATTATCAAATGTAACTAAAATCTGAATGGGATAAAGGTAACCAAGAAGGGTAAGGTTTAAAGTAAGAGGAAGAAGCTACAAAAGAATTGACCCAAACAAAATAACAAAAAAGGCACTGCCTCTTGTATTTAAACATTTTATTTTAGGAAATAAATCATTATTTTCATTATTTTGCATCATCTGGTTTTGTTCGCTCTTTTATACACCACCAGTTTTAACTGCTCTCCACCCGATAAACAAACCTAGCTCTTTTACAGTATATTTGTTTGGGTCAATTCTATTAGTGTTGTCATAAAGCGATATAAATGTGATTTAAAAAAAGATCTAGATGTCTTCGTTTTTATCAAATCGGAAAAAAATCCTTTCACTTGTAGGCCACCATTGTTGTTTACATCATAATGCATTCTGGGTAGTGACGTGATATGGTTGCACCAGTCTTGTTCCCATTCTCTTGACCCTACAGCGACAAAAACATGTCTTCTGTTCAGCCTTTTCAATTTGGACCCGAGCGCAACGGAAGCGCAGGGGACAACATAGAAGACATTACTCAAAATGTACACCAAAAAGAAGATGATTAGAGAGGTGAGGAGGCGAGAGTGGGGCAAAATCGATGCTGTCTGTGCAACAACTGCTTGTCTATGCCAACCGAGAGGGAGTGTCTGTTCTATTTAATGTAGGCTACACCATCTAGGCTTCGCCTTATGGGCTTGTCCCATGCGTGTACCAAGTGCACTGAAAATTTTCAACAATGTACCATGGGCCTCGCCCACATTCCCCACGTCACCGTACGTATATAAGGCCGCCTCGACCAGCGCTCGTCCTCCCTTTTATTTCAGCAATGAAAGATACCTAACGTAATGACTTAGAATATGGCTTTATCCATCAAGATTGGTGATGATGCGGACCGCACACCACAATCCTTTCAGGACCAACATGCGTTTCCTTCCAACGACGCTCCCCCCGACGACCAGCACCTAAGAAGTGTGCTTCAGTTGCTTGAAGCTGAGCATGCCACGGGTTCTGTGGTCTGCACCACTGCCACGTTGCCTTGCGAAGACTCTCTCGCCAGGCACCTGTTGTTCGCCGAAAGACCACACCGGTTCGCTGACCTCTTGAGAGATCATCGAAGATCACCTCAGCCGCCGGTCCCAACCGACATCCAGAGGTACTATTTTAGACCCCGTCGGCCAGCCGTCTGTCCGCAATTCCTGCCCGCGGCAGCCCTGGACCCGGCTTCACTGAAGGCAGGTAGGAAGGGTGGTCCTCTGTACAAGCAAAGGGGGGGACCTCACCTGGAGCTCCCCCTGGCAGCCATTCTCTGCCCGAGTGCCTATGGCTGTGATGTGGTGATTGAACAATGTAGTATAGCCCGGGTTTCGCCATCTTCTCTGCGTTCCCGTGTGCCTTAAGAGCGGACTGGGGACGTATATATGCGTAGTCACCTCGGTGACTTCGGGTACCTGTCCCCTAACCTCCAACTCCGTCCCCATGTCCCCATACTTGCTGAACATGACCAGACCACTCTGTGTTGGAGCCGCAGCTATTCACTCCTCACACAGTGTGAGAATAGGCTTGCTACTTAGAGCTGTTATGATTCATAACGTTGCTTTCCACGTCAGCCCATCCTCCCTGTTTTTCAGTGGTTCCCCGGCGTTAATTAGAATGACTGGTGTTCTTCACGATGGTTACAGATTGTAACCGGTGTCATGAATGTCATGTCTTCTACCAATGATCGTAGCATTGTGTGATATCACCCCTGCCGCTGCTCGCTTTGCATCATATGGTCAGGTTATGTGTGATATCATATGCTTGGGTGGACTTTGTCAATCCTCACTTAGATTCGCTAGCTGACACCTATGCATTTTGTGTTCTATGTACACCTGCAGTAGCGATTGCCCCGTTGCAGCATTCTAGATTATATGTAAAGAGGTCTACTAGGAGGCACTTTTGTGATTGGCTGTCGAGCTGGCTCATTTGCCTTTGCGCCTCTCGCTGTATGCAGATGTAAGAGAAGCCTTCGGCTCTCCGCTGCTGATTATCAGGGCTCCGGGCCATGGCCCCTGTGGTGGCTGGCACTGTTGGAAACCTGTTGCTCAGATTCCTTTTCCTCCTTTATGGGGTCCATAAAGGACCCCATAATTTGTTGTGCATAACACCACCCTTCCTACCTGCCTTCAGTGAAGCCGGGTCCAGGGCTGCCGCGGGCAGGAATTGCGGACAGACGGCTGGCCGACGGGGTCTAAAATAGTACCTCTGGATGTCGGTTGGGACCGGCGGCTGAGGTGATCTTCGATGATCTCTCAAGAGGTCAGCGAACCGGTGTGGTCTTTCGGCGAACAACAGGTGCCTGGCGAGAGAGTCTTCGCAAGGCAACGTGGCGGTGGCGCAGACCACAGAACCTGTGGCATGCTCAGCTTCAAGCAACTGAAGCACACTTCTTAGGTGCTGGTCGTCGGGGGGAGCGTCGTTGGAAGGAAACGCATGTTGGTCCTGAAAGAATTGTGGTGTGCGGTCCGCATCATCACCAATCTTGATGGATAAAGCCATATTCTAAGTCATTACGTTAGGTATCTTTCATTGCTGAAATAAAAGGGAGGACGAGCGCTGGCCGAGGCGGCCTTATATACGTACGGTGACGTGGGGAATGTGGGCGAGGCCCATGGTACATTGTTGAAAATTTTCAGTGCACTTGGTACACGCATGGGACAAGCCCATAAGGCGAAGCCTAGATGGTGTAGCCTACATTAAATAGAACAGACTCCCTCTCGGTTGGCATAGACAAGCAGTTGTTGCACAGACAGCATCGATTTTGCCCCACTCTCGCCTCCTCACCTCTCTAATCATCTTCTTTTTGGTGTACATTTTGAGTAATGTCTTCTATGTTGTCCCCTGCGCTTCCGTTGCGCTCGGGTCCAAATTGAAAAGGCTGAACAGAAGACATGTTTTTGTCGCTGTAGGGTCAAGAGAATGGGAACAAGACTGGTGCAACCATATCATGTCACTACCCAGAATGCATTATGTGATTGTAGGCGGAGCTGTGTAGTTTCCCACCTGCTGTCACATCCATTTCTGAAATAATGCGTGGAGGCCGAGCGCTGGCCGAGGTGGCCTAATATACGCACGGTGATGTGGGGAATGTTGGCGGGGCCCACATTACATTGTTGAAAGTTTTCACTGCATGTGGTATGCGCACGGGACAAGCCCATAAGACGAAGCCTCGATGGCTACGCCTACAATCATAGAACTAGAGTTACAATAACATAACATCAAGGTAAGTTAAATGAATCAAACTATTATTTTTCAATAATAATAATTTCAGAGATTAGCATCCACCGCCGTCGTAAGCTTTATACGTTACGATAATATACAGTAAAACACACTAAGAAGATGCTTACAGCCGGGTTTGATTATATTTACAGATATCCCGTGCATCACAGCACACAAGAACAATAGAGATGCTTTATTGTCTGCCCTTGTCAGCCTCCACAACCGAGAGAGTGCTGGCCTCCCAAATTGGAAACAGGTCACTAATAGGCAAGTCAAAACATCAGTCCATGTTCACCATTCTCTACCTTTATTCTACATATTTTAAATCATATTTACAATGGATAAAATGTATTTTATAAAAGCTCAAGTTATATTGTATAAAGTCTATCATGTATTAGATTCAGTTTGATTGCTGCTTATTTGTATTCTTGTATATTGTAATCTTTTCTGACCAACAAGATTAAAATGTATGAAATGACACAAAGCATCCTTGCACTTTTGATTACGATACCTTATCATATCTACAGAAGAACTTATTGCGCTACCTACTGCCACCCACTGACATGGAAGAGTATGTAATTACTCTGCCAGTCACTACATTGCAGGCACAGACGCTCAACCATGGCAAATTATTTGCAGTAACTAAATAATATTTCTTTGACCAATTAAGTGAAATTGGGTAATTTGCCACAGCACACCTGACGATCTCTCATGGCACACAGTGGCACAGTGGTTTTACTTTCCTACATCAGGTGGCATGTTTGTAATTCAAGACAATGGAGGACTGAGGGTTGTGTCGTTTCAGTTGTAACAGTTTACCTGTGCAAACAGTACACTCTACAAGTGATGAAAGACTGTGCCCTTTGTGTGAAGGCTTCAGTAGTTTTACAGGTTAAGGCAAACAACTTGTATCATTCATTCATAACTTAAATGTATATTTGTTTCAGAAATTCTGGTTTTAGGTCTTACAGATATACCTCATATCGTCAGTTTACATGGTGGATGCATGGCAGGCTGGGGAGAAGAATCCAGAGATTCATTCCATCATGTGCAGTTAACAAAATAAGAAATGTCTACCTTGAAACAAGTGGAATCTATACAGGGTTTGAAGATGTAGATATTAATCATGAAGAAGTAGATGAAGCATGGAGAGATTTTATTGATATTTAAACTGTATAGTTAACTTTGAATTAATTTAATCAGGAGCATGAGTTATGCACAACAAAATAGGGTATCATACAAAAATGTTAATGGTTTAAATATAAATGTTTTTACAAAATGTTCCCCGATATGAAAAATATATAGATGTGTGTGAGCTACAGGGATGTTAGATTCGGGGTCACAAGTCACCTTGATGAGCCAGAGTCTGTTGGAGGAGCACTTTACTCAGGCTAAGCTTGGTAGGACTCCATCTAATATTGAGATCCCATGCACAAGCTATGCTGTGCTAGACTTGGAGATAGATGGGATTAAGATACCGGGGCGGGGACTTATGATGGTCAAAGACAAACGCACTTCTAAACCCCTCCTTATTGGAATGAACATGGTAGAAACTTGCTGGGATGTCCTCTTTAAGTGGCCAGAAGATCTGCTTTGTCTCCTCACCAGCTGATGAACCCTAAGACCTGGAAGGATGCCTCTGTGACCTGCCATCCTGTGGGAGACACTGTGGAGGAGAATAGATCACTGGGGTACGTGAGGCCGGCTGGCTGCCACACTACCAGGGTTCCTCCCAAGAGTGAAATGTTAGTGTGGAGATGCACTTAAATGGGCATCGACGGGAAATATTACTGTGCTATGGTGGAGGCGCTACCAGAGACCAGCAACGTGGCCGTGACCAGGACGTTGCCAGTAGTTATTAAAGGTAGAGTCTCTGTACGTGTCTGCAATCCTCACTCCTACAGCCTGTCCATAGGTCAACACCAGAGAATGATGACTGTCATGGTAATAAAATAAAATTTGAAAGATAGATTTGACAGGAAATAAAATTAATTGAATAAATGTCAGTGTTATAATGTAATTCTAGGCATCAAGATTAATACCCATGACCATTTAGGCAGATTTAACATGTCATTCCTATTTTCTTTATATGTCCCCTCCAAGGAACCTCTTGAGACAGCAGTGATGCCTGCTGATGCCATGGTGTATGCTGCTGCTGCTGCTACACCAAAGAAGACGAAAAAGGGCCTGGGCAGCTTCTTCAAGGCCCCTGTAGGTGAAGCTGCAGGACCCGCTCTGCAACAGGACAAGGCCATAGCTCTTGAGCTACAGACCTATCACCAGGCACGGACACTGGACGCTGGCAAGAAAGTATCTGTGCATTTCTCTTCAGAGAGTGTCTTCAGCACAGGTGGAAATATTGTCTCCTGCCTGCACTCACCACTGAAACCAGACTATGTTAACAGGCTGGTGTTTCTGGCTAAAAACCTGTAAGAGATTACCAATATTGAGCAGCCCTACCAGCATGTGTCATGTTGGCCTAAATCATTTTTATTTAGTCTTAAATTGGCTAGTCCCAAGAGGGGACAAATTAGTCGTTTCAAGAATGAGAAATGTGTGATTCAGAAGCATGAAAAAACGACGACGACAGAGTCAACAACATAGAGGTAGAACGACAGAGTGGAATAGAGACACGGGAAGTGAGACGAACCCAGACGCAAGCACCCAGAGGCGAAGTGTGGCGAGATGACAGTCCGAATCACCCATAAATACTGTACACTAGTGGCCATCAGTCATCAAAAGGACAAGTTTCCCCTTCCGCAGGCTTTGCCAGTAAGGAAGAGGAGTGGGGTTTCTGGAGTGGAGAACGCCAATTAATCCTTTTGTAGAAAGCTGTTAAATTGGCTAAAACTGAGTATACAGTATATCTAACCTTGTCTCGAGGAACAGTCATAGGCCTCAGGTTCTTTTTAAATCTCTTACAAGTCCCAACGGTACTAATCGTATTGTGCCATCCCCTTCACTGTGTGAAAGCTTTCTAAAAAAAAATTTGTCAAAAAGATCTCTGGTCTCAGGTCTCTACCAGCTCCCTCTGCCCTGGACCTGTCCATCAGTTTGAGCCCATTTCACTCACCTCTCTATCTGAGGTGGTTCTCCAGCTGCAACCTATTCCCTAGACAGAATCCCTTCTCATCTACTGAAGGAAGTTTTTAACACTGGGGGCCAAGTATCCTTGTGTTGATTAATACATCACACACCTCTGGGTGCATTCCAGCTACCTTCAAACATGCTGCAGTGCAACCTCTCATCAAAAAGGATAATCTAGACCCGTCCGTTCTCTCCAACTTCAGGCCAAGCTCTAAACAACCTTTTCTCTCTAAAGTCTTGGAGAAAGTATTTTTTTACCCAACTGCAAATATTCTAAGACAATTTTAACATTGGTGAAAAGTTTCAGTCTGGCTTTAAACCGTGTCATAGCATTGAAACAGCTCTTTTACGAGTCGACACCATGGATCATAGCATCCTTTTAGCTTGCCTCAAACAGTGTGCAGGCATTAAAGGTACGGCCCTCAAATGGTTTCATTCCTACCTGACAGGAAGGAGCTTCTCTGTCCACTTCGGTGAATACTGCTCAACTGCAGCCCCTCTCTCCTCCGGGGTCCCTCCAGGTTCCATCCTGGGCCCTATACTCTCCTCTTCATAAATGCTGCCCCTAGGTTCCAGCAGTTTGATCAATCCTCGATTGTTGTAAATGTGCTATATAAATAAACTTTGAATTGAATTGAACTGTTCAGTCTACTCTCCACTTCCAGACCTTGTTCTGTGTGTGTTTAGCTTTGCTATTATTGCGGCTGTATTTTAACTTGCCTAGAGATATATTTTTGTAGCTGGCGTTTTAAAATGTCTGTGTAAAGGATATAAAAAATGTGCATTGAATGTGAAAACCTATGTTGAAAAATAATCTAGTTGCTTTCTTGAATGTTTTTTTTATTTTACCTAAATTAATCCATGCAATCAATTGCTCCATGGTTTGATTGCTCTGGCCTGTCGAGTTTTCCTGTGGGGGAACATGTTGCTCATGGCTTGTTCATTATACATTGGACTTGAAGCCTGCAACATTGTCTTGTTTCATTTGCTTCTATATCCCCCCCTTACAGGTAAGAACAATCATTGTAATGTATGCAACTGTTTTCAATGTTGTATTTGAATGTTTCCGATGTTAAGAGGAACTTTCTGATGGTGAAATATCTGTGTTGAACTAAGTTTAGTGGGTGAATTGAGTTAGCCTAAACTTGAGAGTGCTAGCTCAGGGCCACAGCTTGCTGGCTAGCTGGGGTAACGCAGGCAGATTGCGATCGTCACACTGTGTTCAAAGACCCCATGAAGAGACTCCCGGAAAGATCAGTCATCTCGCCCGGACAAGGGAAACCGAAAAGCCCGAAAAGACAATGTGGAGTCACCTCCCTGTGGGCTCACCACCTGCAGGGAGAGTCATTGGGGTCGGGTGCATTGTATACCGGGCGGTAGGCAAAAGCGGGGTCCTGGCCGTGTGGATCCCCAGCATCGCCGACTGGTGCTAGGGACGTGGAACGTCACCTCACTGGCGGGGAAGGAGCCGGAGCTGGTGCGGGAGGTGGAGCGGTACCAACTAGATATGGTTGGGTTCACCTCCACGCACAGAGAGTGGAGGGGGACCCGCTCCTTTTCCGGAGTTGCCCAGGGTGTGAGGCGCCAGGAGGGTGAGGGGATACTCACAAGTCCCCGGCTGAGCGCCACTGTGTTGGACTTCTCTCCGGTGAACGAGAGGGTCGCCTCCATGCGACTGCAAGTCGCTGGGGGGAAGGCTCTGACTGTTGTGTGCCTACGCACCAAACAGCAGTTCAGAGTATCTTCTTGGAGTCCTTGGGTGGCATCCTGGAAAGGGTTCCATCCGGGGACTCCATAGTATCTGTTGTATTGTATGGGTAAAAGAGAAATGTTGATGTGTTAGTTAGAGGGAATGTGTTCTTGGTTAAATGTGTAATCAGGCATACACCTGTACACGGGTATGTGTATCTGTATGTCGATATATATATACACACATACCAGTGTTGTAATGTAACGAAGTACAAATACTTCGTTACTGTACTTAAGTAGAAATTTCACGTATCTGTACTTTACATTTACATTTACATTTAGGGCATTTGGCAGACGCTTTTATCCAAAGCGACTTACAAAGAGTACATTTGTTGAAGGAGAGGCAGCAATATATCACTGTGGTACCTGAAGATAAGAATAGAGCTGTTTACTTCGTTATTTATATTTCTGGCAACTTTCACTTTTACTCCACTACATTCCGAAATAAAATGTATACTTTTACTCCGATACATTTCTCCTAAGCATCTTCGTTACTCGTTACTACAAAATAAAATCATTAGAAATGTGTTAAGACTACAGGTTTGGCGAATCACGCACGAAACCAACCAGACGCGCAAAGCGCACTGCTGCGGGCGCACGCGCTTTACTTCCGCTCCCATGTTAACGAATGGCGCGGTTCCCACCGTCCGCCCATGTACGCGGGCGGACAGATATTTTTCCACTCGGGGCGGAATTTTCTGTGCATCCCTGTGCGCAATGTCATAGAAATACATTGTATATGCACAATATCTGCATCATATTAAGTTAAATTAAGTTAAATCAAGTCATACATTTTGCATACAACCAAAACAAGATTCTAATAATAATAATTTAGATATTTGTTTTAATCACACTAAAGTGTGATCATAGCATCAATATCAATCAATTCCCGTGTCTGGTAACGAGTGGAAGTAAGCGCAGCGTGTGCAGCAGTACGCGTGCGTTTTGCGCGTCTGGTGGGTTTAGTCCGCGCGCACGAAAGCGTCCGTCCGCGTCTGGTGTGTTTTGTGCGTAAGAAGTCCGTAGAATCAACGACTGATGCCACTTTTTTTTTTTTTTTACTTTTACTTCCAATACTTAAGTACATTTAATATCAGAAAATTACTTTTAATACTTAAGTACATTAAATATCAGATACTTTCACTCAAGTACATTTCTAAAAGGTGACTTTAACTTCTACCAAAGTCATTTTCTGGTAAGATACTTGTACTTTTACTCAAGTATCGCTTTCAAGTACTTTATACAAGACTGATACATACTGTATGTATGTGTCTATGTATATATGTATGGTGTGGCAACCCGCTTATCCAAAAGGCACGGTGCATAGAGAACACTGATACACAAGTCTGTTTAAGGCTCCGCACTCGGGTCGTTTATTCCACAAAACACAGAGGATATCACGTCAGTACTTAACAGCGTGCGTCAAGAGGAGTCCTCTGCGGTCCGGACTCCTCCTCCCGGGTAGCCGTGCTCCGCGGGGTCCGGTCCTCACCCGTACCGTACTGGTCGGCGCAATCTCCGTCGCACCCGACTTGTCGTCGGTCTCGTGTCGGCGCGATTTCTGTCGGCGTCTCTTACGCGACCGCGTCTCTCGCGCCTCGCGTCTCTTGTCTATCTCCGTCAGCGCGCTCCCCGGCGCGTCGGCGTTAACTCCGATCTCCCGTACTGGGAGGAACCCCCCGGCTTGATACCGTGTTCCTCTTCAGTGACTGATCGGCCGCAGCTGTCACCACTTGGCCTCCTAATTAGCCGCTTGGTGACAGCTGCGATCCCTGGGGCTCGGGAGGGAGGGGCCAGAAAGTCTGTCTTGCCACACATCCCGTTATCCCAACGCCGGGGCCACCGGTCCCGGCCCCAACAGCCCCGTCTGGGGGTCGGAGGGGACACCACGGTACCTCGTCCCGAGTAGTCGGCGGCACCTCGTCCCAGCTCGTCGGCGGCACCTCGTCTCGGGTCATCTGCTGTTGCGGCACCTCGTCTCTGGTCGTCTGCTGCTGTGCACCTCGTCTCGGGTTGTCTGCTGCTGCGGCACCTCGTCTCGGGTCATCTTCTGCTGCGGCCTCTCGTCTCGGGTCGTCTGCTGCGGTGCCTCGTCTAGGGTCGTCTGCTGCGGCGCCTCCTCCCGGGTCGCCTGCTGCTCTGCCGTCAGCTGGGCCCGGAGCTCTCTGGCCTGCTCCCGGGCCTGCTCCTCCTGCTCCAGGACCCTGCTGATCATTTGCTTCCTTGATCCCCAGCGTGTGGCTGACTCCGTGATGAGCTGGTGAGCCGGCAGACCCAGCTGAATCTGCGCTTCAGCCAGCTCTCTCCTCTTTTTCCAGCTATAGGAAAAGCTGCTGACGATTCTCTTACACAGAGCAATTGCCCTGGTGATGCGATGGTCATCCATGCCATGTCCTGTAATACATAATTGAAAAGTATATTTAAAATCTTTTACATTTTATTCATTCTTTTTTCATTTAAAGAGGCAGATCACCTGTGTTTAATAGGGAAGTGTGTGATTAAGCCACTATCTTTATATGCCCTTTATATTATTGATAATTACCACAGATTGCTGTAGGCTGGCCTTAAAATGCTGTTTATAAAGTTGCAGGTCAGGGCTGTGTTTGTTATTTTTTATGGGTTAACGTTAGGGTTAATAAACACAATACGTTACGTTAACGTTTCCCATTTTACCATTGACACCTATATAGCTGATGGACACCGCACCAGGAAAGAGGATTGTTTCCCTGTACTAACTAAACATTACAAATAACTTAAATATCAAAACGACATCAAGTTATCACACAAGCAGTACAGTTAACGATAACGTTAGGACATGACATAACGTTAATTTGTTTGAGAAGGCTTCAGTTTCAGACCTATTCGACACTGGTCTGTTTACTACCGTCACGCCAACATGAAAAAGTCTTTGGGATATACTTGCTTTACCGGCAAATCTATCGAAAATGTTGACCGAGTATTATGGGAGATATTTTCCATTACATTATTAAGAATGTCTTGCCAATATGCTGTGTGTGCGTATTAAGTGTGGAGAAATACAGAGAACAACTAGAGACACACATGTTTACTTATGTTTATATTGAATGATCTTTGCTTCTAATATGTTCACGTTGAAAGCTCCTTGCATCTAACATGCATATGGAGACTAAATGTGCAAGGCAGGAGAGCAGACTGAATGTCCGGAGATGGACGTGAGCCAAGCTAAACGGTACTGTCCTGTGCCTGGTACAGGATGCAGGAGGAAGAAATCACGTATGGTGCTGTCATGTGCCTGGTACGGAAAGAGGGAGGGTACACGTATGGTACTCATCACAGTATCCACATAGGGTTGGAGTGTATAAGCATGATTTATGTAATATTGGGTATAAAGGACAGAGCCGGAGAAGGGTGCGGCGGTCTTCTCTGCAGATTTGACTCAGGCTTGGTGTCACTATTGGCTGTGGCAAATAAAGTCTTTAACTTTCAAACTTTGGTCTTCCTGATCACCCTCTTACGAATGTCAGAGTATTGGTAAAATCCACGACATATTTGGCGTCACGAACAGGATTGGAAAGGGACCAGACAACTGCTTCGTCGTGGGCTGGTGTTCCGGCACGGGACACACAAAAGAATGGCCATTCAACTAAAAAGGGTAAGCAACGTTCTTACGTGTTAGTATAGAAAATTGTGTGCCCTGTGCCTGACCCATCCTAACGCCAAAGCGGTGAGTAAAAATGTCTCTCCAAATTTAAGAACCATAGTATAACTGATGTAAGAGGGGGAAAGGGGAAACCTGGGATGAATACTAAATTGTTGCTTTTGAAAACCCTGTGGATACCGTTGTGATAGTACAATGACAAAGGTACTATGCACTGAACGGACAGGTCGCTAGAGTACGAGTGCGGTAAAGCACAGTGATGCTATGTGGGTGAGATGCGGAGAGACGCACAGGAGACCACGATAGGCAGCGCGATGTACTATGGTAAAATAGTAGACCTACGTAGACAAAGGTACGGTTAAGTACAAGTAATACTAGGAGTACGGTAAAGTACACAAAGGTATGGTAAAATACAATGTACGGTAAAGTACACAAGGTGTGGTAAAATACGAGTACGGTGAAGTACAAGTAAATACTACATAGACAAAGATACAGTAAAGTAGGCCTACAGTAAAAAAGAAATTGAAAATAAGTCAGCGCTTAGAAGCTTACTTCAGTTATGATTTAAATTGACCAATATAGAAGGGAGAGGGTGTTAAGAGTAAAAACACCGTGTGGTCATTTTTGTGCATTGTTGAGATGTGTGGGTGTTCGGAGAACATTCTGAGTTTTTTGAAGAGAAATGGAAAATGAGTTAGCGTTTAGAGGCTGACTTCAGTTGTGATTTAAAGTGACGAAGATAAAGGGGAAGGGTGTTAAGAGTAAAAAACACCGTGTGGTCATTTTTGTGAAAACCCTGTGGATACCGTTGTGATAGTAGAATTCGAAAGATACTATACACTGAACGGACAGGTCTCTAGAGAGAGAGAGAGAGAGAGAAATTGAAAAAGGTGGGAGGGGGGCTCTCCATTCCATCATAGGCTAAGTTTGTGGCTATGGTAAAACAGACGAAGACAAAGGGGAAGGGTGTAAAAAACACCGTGTGGTCATTTTTGTGCATTGTTAAGATGTGTGAGTGTTCAAAAAACATTCTGAGTTTTTTGAAAAAAAAGAAGAGATAGATGGCATTTTCATTTGGATTGCATTCCAGTGTTAAATGAGTGAAAGTGCATTGAATACACCAATTGTTGAATAGCTAGCTTGTAAAGGTCCTTATTGTTTGTTTGAAAGTCTGTGCTTGTTGTATGTTATATGTTAGTTGTTGTTTTATGTTATATGTTAGTTGTTGTTTTATGTTGTATGTTAGTCGTTGTGTGTGTTGTCGGTGCAGGACACCGCTAGGTTGTGTCGGCTCGGAGGTTCAGAGAGACTGGTGGGAGATTTGCTGAGACAAGCCAGGACTATAGGAGGCGTGTCCCGGTGAGAGGAGGCGGACTACGTGATAAAGTCCAGCCCCTGTCGTTGGAATCAGTGGAAGAGGTAAAAAAAATTAATAATATTAATAATAATAAAGTCCAGCCCCTGTTGTTGGATTCAGTGGAGGAAAAATTAATAAAAGGTATTATTGCTCTCTTTCTATTATATGAGTAGATGCGAAGAAAGGTAGATTGATTGAAGAATTCAAGCATTGACATAAGTAGTGAATGATATATTAATTTAGTAATTTCTCTGTCAAAAGCGTTTATAAGGTAATGTGTTTTTGCATTTA